>WOXC01005631.1:0-320550 GCA_011680675.1 Gymnobelideus leadbeateri | reverse complement strand
TATAACTAGAAAGAACTGAGCCTGAATCCCGATGGAAGCAAACTAAATGATCTTTTTCTTTTCATTGTTAGGTTTAATTTCTTCTTTACCATCTCTCATCCCACCTAGTACAATATGCCTTTGTAATTGGAATAATGTCTAATATAAATGTATTTGCAGATCCTATACTGGACTATATGCTGTTGTGGGGGGAGGGAGGAGGGAAGTAAAGGAAATTTGAAAATCAAGGAACTATGGAATTGAATCTTGTTAACTGAAACTAAACTAATGAATTAATTAAAAAGAAAAGAAAAGAAAAAAAATACATTCACTAGTCCAGGCAAAATGTCAGCACCCTGAACTTCAGAAAAAATACAGGCAAAGAAATAAAGACCAACAGACAAGGCTCTAACTGCATGAATCAGCTATACACTTTACATATATGCCTGGATCAAGAGAGCCTTTACATCTGAGCAGATGGGCAGTTCTGAACATATGGCCACTCAGAATCTTGACCAGGTAATCACAAGATCCTTCTCATAAGTGAGCCCCCAAAGGAAAATACCAATTCAGTGTATATATACACTTCTCAGAGTCAGAAGGTATCACCAACCTGATAACTCAGTGCCTAATTATAAATTATCAAAAGGTGTGAAAATCTTCCTACAAGCAAACCTCTCCTAAGCAAACTTCCTTTAATGGGCTCTAGTGAGATCTATTAATTGGCAAGGAAGGTCTTGTATCCCATTAACATTACAGTCACTGAGGTACAGCTGGCTTGAGAATCTGTATAAGTAAAGGAAGTTTCAACTTTGTGGGTTTACCATAATGATGAAATCTCTCTCTGTTTGTCTGTCTTTGTCTCTGTCTGTCTCTCTGTCTCTCTCTCTACACACACACACACACACACACACACACACACACACACATATTTACATCAGAATGTTGGAAAAAAATCATTGAGATGAGTTAAGTTTTGACAATTGAAGGAAAAAAGGATGCTGGTAAATTGGGGGGGGGGGATGTTCTTAAGCCATATGGAAAGGGAGCACAAATTCATTGATACCCCACTGTGTGGCAGGCACTGTCTAAGCACTTTACAAATATTATCTCCTTTGATACTCACAGTAACATGGTATATATTGCTGTTGTTCAGCCATTTCAGTTATGTCTAACTCTTCATGACCACATTTGCTGTTTTCTTGGCAAAGATACTAGTGATTTGCCACTCATTACACAGATAAAGAAACTGAGGCAAAAAGAGTTAAGTGACTTGACCAGGGTCACACAGATAGTAAGTGACTGAGGTGGAATTTAATCTCAGGTTTCCCTAATTCCAGACCCTGATACTCATACACTGTGCCACCTAGCTGCCCCCATAAATTATATTATTATCATCATTTTAAAATTGAGAAAACCAAAGCAGTGAGAATTAAGTGACTTGCCCAGGGTCACACATCTAGTAGGTATCTGAGACTGGATTTGAACTCACTCCTTCTTAGCTCCATTTGTAGCACTCTATCCATAGCACTAGCAATTTCCTGGAATAAAAGCTGAATTTTAAGTCAATATCAAACTTGATCAGGGCAACAAAACTCTAAGGTCTAAATCAGAGTGGTGACGCTGCCCCCCAAGAGATATTTTGGGCTTTTGACTTAGGAGCATCATTTGCCATTAAAGTTCCAAAAAGTGGTGACATTGACTGATGGCTATGAGGCACAGTGGTTAGAGTACCAGGCCTGGAGTCAGGAAGACCTCTTTCTGAGTTCAAATTTGGCCATATATACTTACTAGCTGTATGACCCTGAGAAAGTCACTTAGCTGTTTACCTCACTTTCCTCACCTGAGCTGGAGGAGGAAATGGCAAACCACTCCAGTGTCTGTGCAAAGAAAACCACAAATTGGGTTAGAAAAAGTTAGACATGACTGAAATGAGAGATCATCAACAAAATGTTGTTGGTAGAAGTGTAGAAAAGGCAGTTTCACTATCAGAAGCTGCATGCATGGCCATGATTTCCTGAAACAAAGAATTTTATCTGCAGAAGTACATAGTCTTTTATTGTTATGATTTGTGAAGTGAGATATATTATGAAAATTAAGGACTTCCTACATTTAAAATAAGGAATATAAAAATATATTTTCAAACTTTAGGTAGGAATTGAAGTCCGAGTTATAGCAAATTCTGATATCACTTACTCATTTTATTGAAGTCAAAGTGTATCTTTTGTTTTCTTATTGTTATCAAAAAAGAATATTGATAATAAACTAGTCAGGACTTTGCCTAATTGGGCTTTATTATGTTTTTGAACTCTTCTTCCTTCTTTTCTTCATCTTTTCCACTTCCTCTCGTTCATCTTTATCTTCCTCCTCCCTCATCTCTATCCTTATCCTATTTCTGGCCATATACATATACACACATATATATATACATATACATATAGTGCTGTGTGTGTGTGTGTGTGTGTGTGTGTGCATGTGCATGTGCAGTGGGGGGGGGGGTTAGGGGGGTTACTCTTTGCTTCGTTCATTAAATTCAACTTTATATCCTGTGCTCTTAATTTAAAAAACTAAATGAGTGGAATCCATTGGGTTTTTTTTTCTCTCAATAAAGAACAACACAATCAAATAAAGTTGTTTTATTTATGTGAGCCTTAATAATTCTCTCTGGAAGAGCCAAGATGGCAGAGTAGAAATAGCATGTCCAAGGCTCTCTCCCCCCAGATCATGTCCAAACTATGTAAAAGGGGACTCTGAACAATTTCTGGAGCCCCAGCACCCACAGAATGACACAGAGAAGCTAACCTCCCACTGAGGACAGCCCAGCAGCCCTGAAGGAAGGACCAGCGCAGTGCTCTGAGAGCCAAGCCCAGGTCCAAGTGAGCTGCGGTTTTAGCCAGAGGGTGGCCAGGCCAGCAGCCGGCTGGAGGGACCCCAGAACACCAGCAGCTATGGCGATCCCAGAATTGTCAACACAGACATGCCTAGGACAAAGTGAGAGGTTAGTGCCCTATGGACTTTGGGACCAGTATTTGGGGAACGCATTGGCTTCCTCCCCTGGGGGCTAGAAGCCGCTGAGGAGACAAGCCATTTTGCAGTTTTCAGTGGCGGCTCCGGCTCCTGGCCTGTGAACTGTAGGGAGATCCAGCAATCAGTCTTGGGGGGTAATTGCTCTTGCTTTAACCTCCCTGGATCTGGATTGTGGTCTGGGGTGGAGGTCATGGGGTGGGTATCCAGCTTGCCAGAAATGGAAGTTGTGAAGACCCCACAAGTTCGGGACGGAAGCTCCCCTGTCTGGTGGCAGAATCCTACTGTGGCAACAAGCCCAAAAGTCAAGTAATTAAGTGGCAACATGCCAAGGCAAAGGAAACAAAATAAACAGAAAAATGAAACATTAGACTCCTATTTTGGGGGCAAAGAGGATTGAAGCATGGAACAGGACTGTGAGGGCAGAAATCCTGCTCCAAAAGCCCCAAAAGAAAATATGAGCAGATTACAGGCCATAGAGGACCTTAAGAAGGACTTTAAAAATCAAATAAGAGAAGTGGAGGAAAAATTGGGAAGAGAAATGAGAAGGATGCAGGAAAAGTAGGAAATGAGGGTCAATAGCCTGACTGAGGAAAACAACACCTTAAAAAATAGACTAATTCAAATGGCAAAGGAGGCCCAAAAGGGCAATGAGGAGAAGACTGTCTTAAAAAACCAAATTTGCCAGATGGAAAAAGAATCTCAAAAGCTCACTGAGGAGATTCATTCCTTCAGAGTTACACTGGAGCAAATGGAAGCTAATGACTTTATGAGAAATCAAGATGCTGTTAAACAGATCCAAACAAATGAAAGAATAGAAGGCAATGTGAAATATCTCATGGGAAAAACCACTAACCTGGAAAATAGATCCAGGAGAGACAATTTAAAAATTATTGGACTACCTGAAAGCCATGATCAAAGAAAGAACCTAGAAATCACCCTTCAAGAAATTCTCAAGGAAAACTGCCCTGATGTTTTAGATCCAGAGGGCAAAATAGAGGTTGAAAGAATCCACAGATCACCTCCTGAAAAAGATCCCAAAAAGAAAACTCCCAGGAATATTATAGTCAGGTTCCAGAATCCCCAGATCAAGGAGAAAATACTACAAGCAGCCAGGAAGAAACAATTTCAATATTGTGGAAACACAATCAGAATAGCCCAGGACCTGGCAGCTTCTACACTGAGGGATTGAAGGGCATGGAATATGATATTCCAGAGGGCAAAAGAGCTGGGACTGAACCCAAGGGTCACCTACCCAGCAAAACTGAGTATTTTGTTTCAGGGGAAAATGTGGTCATTCAGTGGAAAAGAGGACTTTCAAGCATTCTTGAGGAAAAAAAAACAGAGCTGAATAGAAAATTTGACATCCAGACACAAGAAGCAAGAGATGCCTGAGAAGGTAATCAGGAAAAAGAAATCAAAAGGAACTTATCAAAGTTAACCTATTTACATTCCTACATGGAAAAACAATAACTGTGACTGATGAAATCTTTCTCACTATGAAAATAATGGAAGAAGGGTGTATGGTCATATGAATACATATGTGAATGTGTGTATATATGTTTACAGTTATACATGGATAGAGGGCATAGGTTGAATTTGTTGGGAAGGGATGATACTTAAGGTGTGAAATCATGAGGTGAGAAAGGAAAGTGGCAAGAGGAGATGGGGAGAGACAGGGTGGGGTGGGCTATCTCATGTAGAAGAAGCAAGGGGAAGTGGCTGCAGGGGAGGGGAAGAATAGGAAGGCAAAAAGGCAAAACCACATTCTCATTGAATTTGGTTCAGGTAGAGAATGACATACATACCAAATGGGATATCTCAACCTGCAGCAGAATAGGGGGAAGGGGGGTGAGAGGAGGGATGATGGATGGGAGGGCATTCTTCGGGGGAGGGGAGGTTGGAAGTAGCAACTATAGAAGAGGGACAGGATCAAGTAGGGAATGGACCAGGTGGGGGGTGGGATGGGTGGGAGGGAATTATAAGCAGCCTTGTACAATATAGCTACTATGGTAATGTTTTGCATAGCTAGACATGTACAACATATACTGAATTACTTATCTTCCCAGAGGGAATGGGTGACAAGGGAGGAAGGGAATGGATCTGAAATTCGAGGTCTTAAAATTAAATGTTTCAAATATATAAAAATACTATTATCAATACTCTTTTGCATGTAATTGGGAGATAAGATGTGCAGGCATTGGGGCACAGAGATTCACCTTGCTCTAATGGAAAAGTCAAAGGGGGTATGGGAGAAGATATGGGAGAGAGCAGGATGGAGGAAGTGACATCTTGTGAGACTGCTATTCTGGGAATGGTAGGGGAAAAATTGTAACTCAAAATCTGGTGGAAATGAATGATATAAAACAGAAGTTAATAAAGCATTTGTTTAAAAAAAATAATTCTCTCTGCTCATTGCTTGATGATGATATTGATTATGATGATGTTCCTGAAACCTGTTCCACAAAGAACCCCCGAATGACTGTAAAAAAACAAACCAACAAACATGGTTCTTTATTCACAGTAAGCACTGAATAAATTCTATTTATTCATCTACACAATTGGAAGGAGGAACAACTGGTTCTTTTTTCAAGTATGTTTAAAGAGAGACTAAAATTTTACCTATGAAGGGGGGATACAAATATAAGACATTTTACTTTTTAATAGTACATTCAATCAGTCATTCTCAGTCATATTATTTTATCCCAGTTAAATTAATCAAAATGACTAGGTATGTTTATACTGAAAAAGAGAAGACTTGGGGAAGGAAGGGCATGATAACTGTTTTCACATACTTAATGGATTGTCATATGGAAGAAGGACTAGATTTGCTTATTTTGGCCCCAGAGTCCAGAACTGGCAAAAAAAAAACATGAATCAAATTTGCAGAGTGTCAGATTTAGATTTGATGTAAAGAAAAGTCTCCAATAATAAGAGATAACCAAATTTCAAATGGACTACCTTAGGAGATTATGGTTTCTCCCTCACTAAAGATCTTCTAGCACCAGCTGGATGCTCACAGTGACAGATGTTATACAGGGGATTTTTCTTCCAGTAGGGAATAAATTATATAGTCCTCTAAGGTCCCTTAATTCTGAGATCCTATGATTCTATTACTAAATAGAATTTAAAACATTCTATTGTATTAACTTTCAACCTAAATCTAGGAGAGAGAATTATTCTGCTCTAAATACTTTCAGAAAATGGAGTGAGAATCATTGGATAAGCCAAAGATCTGACTATAAGGGCATTTATATTTTAAAAAGGGGGAAGGAGGTATATGAGGGTTTTTTTTTCTGTTCTTCAATGAGCTTTTCTAGAGTCAAAATAATTAAATATGAATTTGAGAATAAACTCATATTTATTATTTATTTATTATTAATTATTTATTTTATGAGAATTAATTTATAAATACTTTATTAATAATTCCTAGTGTAGATAAGATATATCATGATCATAACTATGAAAGTCAAACTAATTTCAAGTTATGCTACATAAGAGATAAATAGAATTGCTATGAGCGAATCATTCAGGGGAGACCAAATTCCATTTTTAGAAAAGGTTCTATTCTTATCCTTACTTCAATAGCCATTGTTCCACTCATGAGAAATGCAGCATTTTGCTTTAATATGTAAGATAGATAATATTACTTGTAATTTTCAAATTAAAAAAATTAAGGATTTTTTTTCTAGGAGTTGCTTGTTTCCTAGGTGCTTGCTGTAAAATTAAATAATGGACAGAAGCTTCCTGAGTACAGGAATTTCACTTAAAATTATGTAAAAATACTAGTGCCAGGCTTATGTTTTCCATCCAAGGACTTTGAAAGGGAAGAAACATTTAGTATTTGTTGATTGATTATTGTGCTAGAAGGTGAATACAGATATGGTCATCAACTTATAGCATTTAAGAAAGTTCCCAAGAATAATAGTGTTGTGCTGGTGAACTTCCAGGATGTCCCTGAAAATCAGCTTACATGCTTTCTCTGTCAGACATGGTTACAATGGATCCTTGCATTAAAAGTTGCATGGAAAACTTCAAATGTATGATGCATAAATATATGCAATTATCATGCATTTTAATCATCTTTTGCAGTTTTCTTATTCTTATTTTCTGGTCTTTAGCTTTTCCATAGAGTTGAATTCTTGAGATAGACAGAAGAGGAAGACAGTGGCTAGATTTAGATTTGGGGAAATGACCCAAAGGTCCTTATCATTAAAAATCCAAAGGAGAGAATTTTATCTTGATTGACAGATTGCACAAGCCAAATTCACATAATTCTGAATATTTAACTTTATCCTTTATTTATGACCATGTCTTGATTTTCCCCAAACTCATTGTTCATTATGAATTTTAATCTTGTCATTTAGATTTAAGTTAGCTCTGCTAGATGATGTAATCAGGAGAGTACCTACTATCCTAACAGCTTCTGCATGAGTCCAGCATAATAATGAGATCTGCCTCATGTGGTCCCCTTCCCAACAGAGCTCTACTAATTCCATAAGGGACATTTGCAAAACCATAACTGAGACACCTTCTATTCTACAAAATAGTAGATCCTATTTCAATCCATATATTTGCTACTTAAACTTGCTAAATTCACCAAGTTGCTCATAGAATGAAGGACAAACACTGAGATTATCAAATCTAAATTATTCCTGGGAGAGAATCAGTTCCTTCGACTTGCTTTCTGTCTCTGAATTGGCAGATTAGATTGTGAATTCTTTTATACTAAGGACTATCTGCTGCCTCTTTTATATCCTCATTGCTTATTAAAGGGCCTGACACATCGTAGATTCTTAATAAATTTTATTGACTAACTCAATGATGTGTTTGTAGTAGGAAGTAAGTACACAAAGGAAAGGGATATTAATGAAATTCATCACATATTCATTAAGCATTTCCTGCATGTTAGGCACTGAACAAGACCCTGGAAATAAAATCATAGATATAGAACTGGGAAATTCCATAGAAGACATCAAGTACAAAATCTTCTTATGCTGATGAGGAAACTGAGGCCCAGAGATTGATTAAAAATAATACTACTTGGCATTTTATCTAATTTTCTATGTGTGTGATTCCTATAATAGCTCCATGAGGCTGAAACTACTGGAATCACCCCATTTTCCAGATGATGAAACTATTTTTTCGGAGATTTTAAACTCATATTTTTACAGGCTGTATGGCTGAGAGTTGGGATTCAAATTTATATCTCTACCTTGGATCCAAAATTTATTGTTTTGTTAATTAAGGCTATAAGCCATGTTCCTTCTATTTTCTGTAACTTACAAAAATCATCCCCCAAAAGAGATTGGAGGAAAAAACGGTCCTGGTAGATGCTAACAAGACTCCAGTTAAATAAGACATTTCCAGTCCAACTTTTATAAATAAGCTTTGGGATATAGATTTGTAGGAATGTGAATTTATTCTTCAGTGCGCTTATGAAAAGCCTCGACAGTATTAGTATTAGTCTAAATGCTGTCAACAAATGGAATGGTTTGTTCTTTGAATACTGGCTTGGAAAGTCAGTACAATTGTTTGCAACTGAAAAAAAATAACGATATCCAAAGACAGAACAAAATGGATTCTGTCCTTAAAATCAGCAAATGTTTTAAAATGTCCTTCCTTATCCAGGATGTTTGTGGTATAAGTAGTCAAGACAACCACTAGGAATTCATTTGGAGCATGCATGGGTAGAGAGAACAATTGAAAAACAGGTAGACTTGTACCAGAAGAACCCATCTCCCAGAGTGTACTTCCAGAGCCTATTACACACACCTTGGGGGAAGAGTGAAGACAGCCCCAGTGGAGGAACGCTAAAGTAAAGATATGTGGGTTTGGAAGCTGAGGTGGTGTTCAGGAAAGGATGGTTGTAGTATTATAAACTCACAGGATCATAGACTTGGAGGTAGAAGGGGTTTCAAAAGTTATCTCTTCTACTTCCCTCATTTTATATAGAGGAAGAAATTCAAGCTCAGGGAGGTTCAGCTTCTTGCCCAGTGGGAACACCAGCCTAAAAGGGGCTTGTGATGCACAGGGACAGCAGGCCCTTCAGAAAAACACATTCTTTTGGAGGATGAAGCATGCCACTTGGACACAGGCCTTTTCATTCCATATTAGCAGTGACTCTGGAAGAAGAACAATTTTAAAGACCCATTCTAATTCCTAATGGGAGTTACATATTCAAGGTAATTTAATAAGAAACAGAAGATTGGACATTTTACAAAATTTTCAGCTTTTTTTTTTTTTTGCATGGTGCCCTTGACAACCATCCTTTCCTGAACGAGGAGATGACTTACCTCCTGCATTCCCAGAGCATATTACCCCTGATAACAGGGAGGCTTGTAACTTTCCTTCATGCATACAAAGAGGATGATACCCTTTGGACTATACTATTGCCCAGGGCAAGATTCTTTGGCTGATCCTGAATAAATATTTCATGGGTCCAAAACTGCTGAGGGTGCACAGTGGGGAAAGTGAGGGGGTTTGGAACCTTCATCTCTAAACTGAGTACCTGGCCATGAAACAGCCTAGGTCATGACAGGCACAAACAGTAAAACAGACTAAAAAAGCACAAACTTCTCTAACTAGAGATTTCTAGCATTTTCAGTATTAACTGAAATTGATGCCACAACTCATTTTAGATAGCAAGAGAACAACTTCAAATATCAGAATCCATTACTTGGAATGTCAAGATTTATCTTTGCAGATGCCTATCAATTTTTCATTTTTTTTCCTCTTCTCTTCAGAGACAAAGAAATTTAACGCTTTTGGACAGGTTCCTTGAAATCTGACCATTAATTTGGGAAGCACTAGTCAGTCAATAAACATTAATTAAGCACTTGCTATATACACCAAGCTCTGTCCATAGGTGGAAGGTGATGCCATGACTTACAAGTGAATTGAATTTAAGTGAGGGAGGGCTATGCAAAGTCAGCAGCCTCACTTTCTCCTCCAGAGCCTTCTGGATACAGAGGCAAGATATAGATCAGGATGCCTGGAGAGGGCCCCCATGGTGCTTAGTGCTGGGGATGTAAAGCAGCCCTAAGGGCAGTCTCTCTCAAGGAGCTCACAATCTAATGGGGAAGAGAATGTGCAAACAAATAAGTATAAACAAGCTATGTGCTATGGGCAAGTCACAACCCTGATTGCCCTCCTGTAGCGGCAAGCACCCCAACATCCCCAGGGTGGCTGCCAACACAGGTTCTTAGATCTGCTTTTCTAAAGGAAAGCAACTCAAGATGGGTTAACAAGCTCACTTTATCAATCAAACATAATACATTTACCTAGTTCAGGGGAAAAAGGTCAGCACCCCAAACTTCAAAGTATACAGATCAACTTCAAACAAACAGATCAAACAGACAGGCTTCCAAACTGCGCAATCATTACATACATCAATACCAAATCACAGTTACCAGAGAGGGAAGCATCAACATCTCGGTTTTCAAAGCCGGGGCGCTCAATGGCTGCCCAGAGTCTCATCTGGTCAAATCACACAACACTTCTCAAAGTGAGCCCCAAAGCAAAGCCTCACATCAGGGCTTATATAGTCTTCTCTGGGCTCAGAGAATGTAACCACCGTCTTGACCCACTGCTCAATCACACAGCATCAAGGTGTGTGCATTCCTGAAAACCAAGCCTCCTGCCACCGACTCCATGTGACCACATTCAGCCTATTAGGAGGCAGAGCATATTTTCAAATCAAGGAAGGTGCTCTGAGCCTCTTAAGCCAATCAAAGGGCCTAGGGGCAGGGAAGATCTTGAAATTTGCATTTCCATTACACCACGAAAAAGAAAAAAAAAGTTAAAAAACACTATGTACTAGATTAATTGAGGATAATCAATGGAGGAAAAACTCTAGGATAAAGAGTGATCTGGAAAGGCTTCCTATGGAAGGTGGGATTTTAAATGAGAATCAAAGGAAGATGAGGAAGTCAGGAGGTAAAGATGAGAAAGGAGAGAATTCCAAGTTTGGGTGTGGGGAGGGAGCCATCAGTGAAAATGTCCAGGACTGGAGATAGTGTCATGTTCAAGAAACAACAAGGAGAGCAGTGTCACTGAATTAAGGATGTACTTGTGGGAGGGAGGATAAAGTCTAAGAAAGCTGTAAAAGAGTGAGCACAGTGGAGAGAGACTGGCTAGGAAGGACTTGGAATGCCAAGTAGCAGATTTTATATTTGATCCTGAAAGTGATAGGGAGTCACTAGAGTTTACTGAATAGTTGTATGACATGGTCAGAGCTGCATTTTCTGAAGATCATTTTGGCTACTGAGGAGAAAAAGTACTGGAGTGAGGAGAGATTAAGGGTCAGGAGACTAACCAGCAGCCTACTCCAATAGTGTAGACTTGAAGTAATGAGAAAAGGTGATGGCAGTGTCAGAGGAGAGAAGGAAGCATATGTGAGAGAAATTAGGAGGGCAAAATCCACAGGTTGTGGCAGCAAATTGGAAGTGGATAGTAAAAGAAAGTGAAGAGGTGAGGATACCTAGGCTGTGATACTGGGTGACAGGAAGGATAGTGATGTCATCAACACTCCTGGGGAAGTTTGGAAGGGGGGAGTTTTGGGACATATTGAGTTTACAGGACATCCAGTTTGAAATGTGTGAGAAGTTGTAGATGTGAAATTGGAGGTCAGCAGAGAGGTTAGAGAAGAATAAGTAGATTTGAGAATCATCAGCCTCGAGATGAAAATTGAATCCATGGCAGTTGATGAGATTGCCAAGTGAAATAAAATAGTGGGAGAATGGAAGAGGAGGCAGGACAGAATCCTGGGAAGAGGGAAAGGGTACAAGCATGGTTAGTGGTTATGAGCAGGTTGAAGATGCGGTGGAGGAGACTGAGAAGTGGCCAGATAGCCTGGAAAGAGTAGGAATCCCTAGGGATTATATATTTTTAGTTAAAAATGAGACTTCTTGCTAAATGTCCATTTTAGGGATGACAGGAATCATTCCCTCCTCAGTTTCCGATGTCCTTGTTGCCCATCTCTCCATTCCTCCTTCAGTAAATAATTTAAAAAGTTTCAGGATAATCTTCCTAGAATAATCTAAATAATAACACATCTGGTAAGGAATAAGATGAGAGGTCTAATGGAAAAGGAAAGGGAGCATGAGTGTTGTGATTATTCCCCCTGCCAAACTCGCCAAAGACTAAATATTCATCAAAACAACACATATGCATTCAATGTTTGCACGTACCAGACCTAAGTGCTAGGAGTACAACTATAAGCAACAGAGAGACTACCCCTGCCCTCATGGGAAACTAGGTGGTAGAGTGGACAGAATGCTGAATATGGAGTCAGAGAGACTCATTTTCCTAATTTCAAATCTGGCATTAGATACTTACTAGCTAGGTAACCTTGGGCAAGTCACTTAACCTCTTTTGCCTCAGTTTCCTCATCTATAAAATGATCTGGAGTAAGAAATGGCAAACCACTCCAGTATTTTTGCCAAGAAAAACCCAAATGGTGTCATAAAAAGCTGAACACTACTGAAAAAAATGACTGAACAAAATCCCTTCCCTCAAGGAAATTACATTCTAATGAGGGAAGACAATATATGAAAGGAAGCTGAAAAAGATTGGGAGCAAGGAGATAGCCATGTGAGAACTTGATAATGATGTCTAGAAAATGTAGAAGATTGCTCTGAGGCCTGACTCAAAATCATTTTTCCAGGAAGAACTCATCAGTGAGAGAAGGGGTCTCGGAGATGGAGGAAGAAGGCAGGAAATTCTTGATGGCTAAGAGCAGAGAGATGGTTCACTATGTAGAAGACCAGAATATGTGATCTGTCTATCTATCTATCTGTTTGTCTGTCTGTCTGTCTATCTATCTGTGTCTGTCTGTTTATCTGTCTATCATTTATCTATTAGTCTATCTAATTGTCTGTCTATGTATCTGTGAGTATTTATATATACATATGTATATATCTATATTTATCTATGTATCTACCTGTCTGCTTACATTAGGATGACTTGTCTATCCATCATCCAGAGCTTTTACATGGCTTATAGCTAATTGAGGTGATGACCTTTTTGCACTGATCTTTTCTTGGATATTATTCCCGATATTTCTATAGGAATCTATATGTGTTGTCATTGCTGCTCTATAATGATTTCTGGAAGATCTATATTCTCAATTTCCTTCAAAATATTATTGATTTTTCTTTATTTCACAGTAATATATGTATACATATATATGTATAAACTATATCTATCAATCAAATATCTATCTACTTATGTGTGTATATATGTACATCTATCTATCTATCTATCTATCTATCTATCTATCTATCTATCTATTTATCTATCTACTTGTCTACTTCTCCAATCACATACATTCAGGGGACAGAAAGCATTTTCTTAGTTAAAAAAAAAAGAGCTACACAAAACTAAACTACAAAGCAATTCCCTGGACAATTTGTTAAACCACTGGTCCTCATTTCAGTGGAAAGGTGGGAGTTAGGCTTTCTCAGCACTCCTCTATGTCATACTCAGTCATCATACATATACAGTACCCAGTCTTCTATAAATGATCTTTGTATTTACATTTTTGTAGTTGATTTGTATATTGTCTTCCTGGTTCTTTTTATGTCACACTTCATCCTTGAAAGGGTTTCCTTATTTTTTTCAAGGTCTGTTATGCATACCCTTAAGCCTTAGCATTTCCTTTAAAATATCAGTATTTTTAAAATTGTTTTTATATGTAATTTGGGAAAAATAAAATATCATTTTAAAAATCAGCACTGATGACTTCTGAGGGATAGGAACTACACTTATGATTTCATTATTATAGGTGAATCCCAGGTGAGGAAATTATCTCCATTAATACAGGATGGCACCTTTTCTACTAAATATATAAGATCTGTGGAGAGTATTTAGAGGTTAAGTGAAATAGTCCAGTTTCACATGGCTTGTATGTGTCAGAGGTGAGAGTTAAACTTAGGGCCCCCACCTCCCAGGTCAATTCTTTATCCAATATATCATACTGATTGTGATAGATAGAGACTGGGAAACCCACTCCATTTGGAAGGAAAACAAAACCCAACAAAAACTTGTGGATTTTGGAGTATTTGAGGTTTACCATGAGAGTTTGCAAGGAGACTCTAAAGTATGTACTGCCTGGGGAAGAGGATAAATTTACCTACCATTCTACTTTCCTTTCTTTAGTTCTTTGGGGAGCCCCAATGCTCACATTTTCAGCCTTCATTTCTTCCCTTGTAATCTGTTTCTATGGCCACATCCTAGGCTGCCGAATTGAAATGCTTGGATTAATATTTCACCCGATGCTCTCTGTTCTCAGGCTAATACCATGGCTGAATAGCAAAAGATAAGAGAAGAATTCCTATTAAATTAATGGCAGTGATTAGTCACTGGTTCTAAGGCCAAAATCTTAAAAGTGCCTCTAGTTCCAGAGAGGGTTTGTGGCAATTATCTGTCTGTGAGGAGAAATGGGATGGGATGTTTCTAATTGTAAAGGTTTTCCCTAACTATATATCATATTCATTGTTAATTATTTGCGAGTTTCACTCAACTCTATTCTCTGGGACCATTCAGAGAATAAGGGAAGAATTAGAGGAGACAAAATGTCTATGGTCAAAGTAGTCAAAGAAGGCTATTCAAGTGTATGAGTGATCAGAATTGACAGGAATATTCTGTTGTTCTGTTATTCATCGTTTCCGTCATGTTTGACACTGTGATCCCATTTGGGGTTTCCTTGGCAAAGATACTAGAGTGGTTTACCATTTCCTTCTCCAGCTTTTATTTTCAGATGAGGAAACTGAGGCAAACAGGGATAAATGATTTGTCCAGGATCATGAGGAGGCTAAATTCTAGCTTAGATCTTTCTGATTCCAAGCCTGGTGTTCTATCCACCATGCCCTGTCAGCTACATTCTAGATGGTCTTAGGCATAAGTTGAACTAAGTGATTTCTTAGATTATTTTAGATTCTTTCTAGTCTTTCTTTCACATGACAAAGTTTTGAATTAAAAGAAAAAACAAAATTATGCATCATATCTTCTATAAGTCTTCTATTTTCCAAGTCAAAAATGCCCATACTCTTCAAAGAACCTACCTACAACTTAGCCTCCTGTCATTTCAGTATCCTGTGTCTTAAAATATTCCAGTCAAAGCCTTTATTCTAACTAAACTAAACTGAACTGAGCTAAGCATGATCCTAATGGCACAGACTGACCAAGAAGAGTAAAGTGTCCACCAATATTATCACCTTCTCTTTTTCCTGGACCCTAAGATTCTCTTATAATAGTACATAGACAAATTAACCATTTGAGCTACCAGATGATTATTTTATCCATTGAACTTGGAGTCAATTTAATCTCCCAGATCTTTTTTGCATTAATCATGTCTGGTGATTATGCCAATTAATTGCATGTAGCTGATTTGGACACAGATTTTTACATATTGCCCCTAGACCTCCCCACCCTTTCCTCCACATTAGACTGTGAGATTCTTGAAAGCAGACACTTTTCCCCCTATCTTTGTATACCTAGTACTTAGTACTGTGGCTGGTACATAAGAGACATTTTATAAATATTTTTTTCACTTAGCTTGAGTTAACTTTCTAGCCATTCTTCTTACTTATTAGATTTATCCTCTTGACATTTATCTCTATTAACATTTCATCTTATCCAATTCAGCAAATTGTTTATGCAAATGGATATCATTCAGGATTCTATCATAGAACCTTTTGATCTGCTTCTGAGCTTTGTATCATCTGCAAGTTTGATAAGCATGATATCTATGTCATTCTTCACACCATTCAGAAGCATATACCACAGCATAGGATAAAGGGTCAATAACTTGCTTGGATGTGGTTGTAAAATCAGTATCTAAATGGAATTCACCTAACTATAATATTGAGTCATTCCAATACAGTGAATTTGTAATCAAGAAATATAAATTATCATACTTGGGGTAAAAAAAGAGAAATATATATATAGCTTTTACCTGTTTCAAAAAGAGAGTAAGAGTCTTTCGAGCATCTTGCTGAAATTTGGCCGTAAAATATTCTTCTCTTGCACCAGCCTAGAAACACAGTAAAAAAAAGTAATAGGCATAGTCTGGGATGACCTGCTCTTGATGAAGACAGTCTCTTACTTGATGAATGCAGTCACTCTTTCCACATGCTCTCAAATTACTCCTTTGACAAAATATATTCTAGAATGGAGTTACTAATAAAAGTCAAGTTCAGTGGTCTATTTCTTAAATTAAAATATCTCTTAGTCTCCAATACTGCATAATTTCCCCAGTTTTCCATGTATTGTCAAAAAAAAAAATACCATGGACGGGGGGCGGAGCCAAGATGGCAGAGTAGAAACAGTGAGTCCAAGCCACTCTCCCCCCAGACTACCTCCAAACAATGTGAAAGGGAAATCTGAACAACGTTTGGAGCCCCAGCACCCACAGAATGACACAGAGAAGCTAACTTCCCGCTAAGGACAGCCCAGCAACCCTGCAGGAAAGACCAGCGAGAGAAATGAGAAGGATGCAGGAAAAGTATGAAATGAGGGTCAACAGCCTGACTGAGGAAAACAACACCTTAAAAAATAGACTAACTCAAATGGCAAAGGAGGCCCAACAGAGCAATGAGGAGAAGAATGCCTTAAAAAGTCGAATTTGCCAGATGGAAAAAGAATCTCAAAAGTTCACTGAGGAGATTCATTCCTTCAGAGTTAGACTGGAGCAAATGGAAGCTAATGACTTTACAAGAAATCAAGATACTGTTAAGCAGATCCAAACAAATGAAAGATTAGAAGGCAATGTGAAATATCTCATGGGAAAAACCACTGATCTGGAAAATAGATGCAGGAGAGACAATTTAAAAATTATTGGACTACCTGAAAGCCATGATCAAAGAAAGAACCTAGAAATCACCCTTCAAGAAATTCTCAAGGAAAATTGCCCTGATGTTTTAGATCCAGAGGGCAAAATAGAGGTTGAAAGAATCCACAGATCACCTCCTGAAAAAGATCCCAAAAAGAAAACTCCCAGGAATATTATAGCCAGGTTCCAGAATCCCCAGATCAAGGAGAAAATACTACAAGCAGCCAGGAAGAAACAATTGCAATATTGTGGAAACACAATCAGAATAGCCCAGGACCTGGCAGCTTCTACACTGAGGGATCGAAGGGCATGGAATATGATATTCCAGAGGGCAAAAGAACTGGGAATGAACCCAAGGGTCACCTACCCAGCAAAACTGAGTACTTTGTTTCAGGGGAAAATATGGTCATTCAGTGGAATAGAGGACTTTCAAGCATTCTTGAGGAAAAAACCAGAGTTGAATAGAAAATCTGACATCCAGACACAAGAAGCAAGAGATGCCTGAGAAGGTAATCAGGGAAAAGAAATCAAAAGGAACTTATCAAAGTTGAATTATTTACACTCCTATATGGAAAAACAATAACAGTGACTGATGAAATCTTTCTCACTATGAAAATAATGGAAGAAGGGTGTATGGTCATATGAATACATATGTGAATGTGTGTATATATGTTTACAGTTATACATGGATAGAGGGCATAGGTTAAATTTGGTGGGAAGAGAGGATACTTAAGGGGTGAAATTATGAGGTGAGAGAGGAAAGTGGCAAGAGGAGATGGGGAGAGACAGGGTAGGGTAAACTATCTCATGTAGAAGAAGCAAGGGGAAGTGGTTGCAAGGGAGAGGAAGAATCAGAAGGCAAAAAGGCAAAACCACATTCTCATTGAATTTGGTTCAGCGAGAGAATGACATACATACTAAATGGGATATCTCAACCTGCAGCAGAATAGGGGGAAGGGGGATGAGAGGAGGGATGATGGATGGGAGGGCATTCTTGGGGTGAGGGGAGGTTGGAAGTACCCACTATAGAAGAGGGACAGGATCAAGTTAGGAATGGACCAGGTGGGGGGTGGGATAGGTGGGAGGGAACTATAAGCAGCCTTGTACAAGATATCTACTATGGTAATGTTTTGCATAGCTAGACATGTACAACATATACTGAATTACTTATCTTCCCAGAGGGAATGGGTGACAAGAGAGGAAGGAAATGGATTTGAAATTTGAGCTCTTAAGATTAAATGTTTCAAATATATATAAATACTATTATTAATACTCTTTTGCTTGTAATTGGAAGATAAGATGTGCAGGCATTGGGACACAAATATTCACCTTCCTCTAATGGAAATGTCGAAGGCGGTATGGGAGAAGATATGGGAGAGAGCAGATTGAAGGAAGCGATGTCTTGTGGGACTGCTATTCTGGGAGGGTGGGTAGGGGAAAAACAGGGGGGAAAAATAATTGTAACTCAAAATCTGGTGGAAATGAATGATGTAAAACAGAAGTTAATAAAGCATTTGTTTAAAAAAACAACAACATGAGTTCAATAAATGAATCTGCATGTAGTTTGTTTGGGTCTGGTGAATTGCAATCACTGAGGGCTTCTGATTGCTTTTTTACCCAGTAAATGTTTTTTTATAAAGCACTATGTAAATATTGTAGAAATATAAAAATGTTTTCTCATTATTATTGATCAATCAATTTATTATTTATTTACTTAATTATTACTACCTCACTAGTATTGGTTTTTAGATGACTCTAAACCATTTTATTCATTCAGGGGGAAAATGTCAATATTAGTCAAAGAAAGGCCAAAGAATAGTCATAGTTTTACCTATTCTCTATCATCTATTTCCATATTCTCCTTCTAAATAGCAAGCACATTTGTTATTGTCATCATTGGATCCTGGGGAAAATAGGGAGCCACCACCATTGAAATAATAGGAGGAACAATAGCAGTCAAACTGAAAGTTGTGGAAGATCAGTCTGACAGTTGAATGGAACATGAATTTGAGGGGGGGAGAAAGAGATAACCCAGTAGGCTATTGCCATAGTCTAGGTTTGTGACAATGAGAACCTGCACCAGATTGGGGCCCATGTAAGAAAAGATAAAATATGTGTGTTAGAGCTGTTACAAAGAGAAAAAAGGCAGGACTCACTGACTGTATAAGGGGAGGGAGAGAAAGTCAAGAGTCAAATACCAATCCTAGGTTGTCTGCCAGTGCAATTATCTGTACCTCTCTTGGAAAAATCTCCTAAACTGATTCCATTAAAGCATTTCCCCTTTCTTCACCAATGGAGTCATTCATTGGTAGTTTAGGTACCAAGATTTCAGTTAGCTTATATGTTTTGGGTAAAGTTCCACTGTGCAATTTGGGGCCATGGAATCACTATACTTTGGCTGAATCCTTCTACAATCTCTCCTCCCCAAATCCATAACATACCTTAAATTATATCCTTATTTTTCCTTCCTTTCTATCCTAAGTTGTAGATGGAAAAGCCACTACTTTCTAGGTTTTCTTTTATTTTATTTTGGCAAATAAGTCCTCCTTTTGGATCATTATCAGTAATAGAATGTTACTATAATCTGGTGATAGACAATAAGCTTGATGAGGACAACCAACAGTAGCTCTTCTACTCTAAGGATACAAGGATACTAAGTTTCCAGGTGACTATTTCTAAAATAGTTTTTATTTCTCATAGCTAAGTATGTTGTTATAAGAAGATAATCAATTCACAAGCATTTTTTGGTGGTGATAAGCTAGCTACTAGCAAGATATTTTAATACGAAAATTATATAATTCCTACTCTCTAAATATGTGTACAATAATTTATACTACTTATATATGTTCAATAAATTGATCATTAATTACCCAGAAATTCTGTTTTTCATTCATCATATACAAACACACACAGACATATACATCCACAGATATATGTATACTATTTATATACAAATATATGTTCAAAATATATACAAATATATTAATAATAGAATATAAGAGAATACAAATAACTGAGGTTGTAAAGTAGTTAGAAAAGAGTCATTAGAAATTAGAAGGGTTCAAAGGTTGCATTTCAGCTATATCTTGAAGAAAGGGAGATTCTATACAGCAGGTATGGAGAGAGCACATTCCATACATGAGAAATGGTCATTCCACAGCCAGAGATAGGAAACACTGTATATTGGCAAGAAACAGAGAGAAATACAGTTTGGCTAGATCTCAATGTCTGGGAAGAGGGATAACGTCCAATGAGGTTGAAAAGCTATGATGGGACATCTTTTGAAAGACTTAAAATCATATAGAAGAAATTCTATTTGATTCTTACAAGGCACTAGAGTTTGATAAATAGGGGAGTGCTGTGATCATTTTTATAATTGAGAAAAGATGTCTGAGAAAAAAATGCAGGAATCAAATGAGACCACCTATGGAATAAGGGTAATATTCTGGTTAATAATAAAAAGGGCAGTTTGGTGGTGTAAAGTTTCAGACAGTAACTTTGTAACCCTATCACCCTCCGTTTTGTGAATAAAATAGGGATGGTGCAGCTATCTGGCATAGCAGGTAGAGTACTGGACCTGGAGTCAGGAAGATTCATGTTCCTGAATTCAAATCCAGCCTCAGACACTTACTAGCTATGTAACCCTGGATAAGTCACTTGATGCTGTTTGCCTCAATTTCCTCATCTGTAAAACGAACTGGAGAATACAGTGGCAAACCACTCCAGTACCTTTGCCAAAAAAATCCCAAATGTGATCATGGAGAGTCAGACACAACTGAGAAAAGACTAAACTGAACACCACCAGAAGTCTGCATACTTTAATTCCCCAGTTTCTGTATTATGCTCAGTTTTCTACTATACTATCATGCTAGTAGACTCATCAACTTTTCACAAACAGACTCCCTTTCATCCTTCATGTTAGGCAGTCTAGAGTTTATATAGTACTGCTTTTGCCCTTCAATCTCTAGACCCTTATGCTAATGCTATCATGTGAACTCATTGGCATTACTGGTTTCTTGCAAGAGAATATATTCTTCCTGTGAAAACTTCTTCCACTTCCCCTCTTATCTCATTTATTCCTTTCAAAAGATGATATTTCTCTTCAGGGGAAAAACAAAACAGTAATAAGCTGAACATCCCATCACCAATAAATATGAATAATACATATGATGTTAAACTTGCCAATTTGCTTTAAGATTTTGAGATCACTTTATTTACCCAATGAAGTAGTTAATCTGACAGAAAAGTAGAAGTCTAGAATACTCAACAATATTCAGTGGCCTGAAAGTATTGACACCATTCTGAGAAAGAGTGCTAACAGTAGAAGCAAGCAAACCCTTAACAATTTCTTAAAGCCTTTTGAGATATGCTGTCTTGCCTTCTAGATACAAAGGAGCAGTTCGTATGGGAAGACAACGCTGCACTGTAAATGACCTTGACAAAGAACATGTTTTCTGGAAAAACTTTTATTTTCTTTTTATCACTAATATTGCATGGAGTGTTCTTCTCTTCAAGGGAAAAAGTGCTCCCAATCTGGTAAAAAGTTTGCAAAGATGAACTAACTCTAAATATTACAGAAAACATCAGATGGTAGTGATGTATTAAACATGAAAAGCTAAATTCTAAGACTTGTGGCTTTGTTTATTTGTATGATACATATATTGAGCAATTCCTTTAAGGCAGGGACTGTTATTCACAATGTCTTATATCCTTAGACCAGAATAATTCCTCATGTAAGCCCTTAATGTGTGTTACATTGAGTTTCACTATATTCTACATGAATCTCAGATATCCAACTTATATTTACAAATTGCACATTTATGGCACAATCTAGAAATAATTCAAGTATAGTAGTCACCCCCCCTCCCCTTCCGCAACCACTTCCTCCATTTTCACTTATTCTGATTAGAATTCATGCCCAGAGAGTGACTGCTACCTAAGAGGTTTAGGTGGGGTCCTCTGAATTTACACTTCTCAAGCTGGAACTCACAAATCCTGGTGTGCTTACCATTATCTGCCAACCAATAGACAAAGTTAGCTCTTAACAAAAGCATTTGCCATAATCATTATGTAGTAAGAAAAAAAAAAACATACAAAACGTTCCCTACCTCAGTCTAAATTACCCTGAAAATACTCACAAGTTGCTCAATGAAAGCAGATATAAACTTAAAGTAGCATAGTAGAGACACACAAAGAGAATAAAGGCAAATTACATCTATAAACCCCGAAATGGTTTTCTTCCTGGTATCGATTTTTCCCCTTCTTCTGTGTCCCAACCTTTATCCCTAGGGTAGGGCTATTCTGAGTCCATAAGAAGCTCTCCCCTCACCCCCCACCTGTTTAACAGAAATCACTGTCCTTGAATTTATTTCCTTCATTGGGAGATTTTCTCTCTATATTCACAATGTCTGTAAGGAGTATGTGTCTGCTCCTTCAACTGGATCTTGGATTTTCTGGAATGGATTCTTCATCTGCTGGATGGAATAAATGGACTGGTCAAATAAATGGACTATCAGGTGCCATGACTGATGTATATATGTGTACATGTATGAATATACATATTTAGGGCAGCTAGGTGATACAGTGGACAGAGTGTCATGCCTTAAGTCAAGAAGACTCCTCTTCCTAAGTTTAAATCTGACCTCAGACACTTAGTGACTATGTGACCCTGGACAAGTCTCTTTAACCCTGTTTGCCTCAGTTTCTTCATCTGTAAAATGAGCTGGAGAATAAAATGGCAAGTCGATCCAATATCTTTGCCAAGAAAAAACCCAGGTACAGTATTGGGGTGTGCTTTTGTCCACTGGGTCGCAAAGAGTCAGACATGACTGAACAACAACAATGCATAGATATGTAGACATATGGACATGCGCGTATACACAAACACATACAATAGGGACATTAATCACTCTCTCAGCTAGTCACTAATTTTTTCTTGTGTAGTGTCAGTTGCCTTCATCTAGTAGCCAAGGACCTATAATCCTTTGAGCTTGATTAATAAACCTTCACATATTGTGGTTTTGAAGTAAAACTCCATAGTACATGAATTACTGTCACAATTTTACTGATGAGGAAACTAAGGCCATGAAAGATCAAATTGCTTCCCAACAGTTATAAGGCATGTAGGTATCACAGTTGGAATTCAAATCAAGTTCCTCTGACTCCAAGTCTATGGCTATTTTCTTTCCTGCATGACTTTCAAAACAAGATTAT
Source organism: Gymnobelideus leadbeateri (assembly GCA_011680675.1). NCBI lineage: Eukaryota > Metazoa > Chordata > Mammalia > Diprotodontia > Petauridae > Gymnobelideus > Gymnobelideus leadbeateri. The sequence goes on along the minus strand of WOXC01005631.1, from coordinate 297,500 downwards.
TTTTTAGGATTTTTTTAATCAGAAAAAATTTTCCGAGGTGATATCTTTCAAAAGCTTCTTATGGATGGTCAATGACACCTGTAAACAGGTTTCTGAATAGGCAAATGGGTCTCCTGATACCAAGCACAACTTATGATTGCAGATAAAAATTGCAAATTCTTTTAAAATGACTTCTAATGTCAGAGAACTCATAATCCATCTCAATTTCATCGCAGAGACTTACATTGTGGGGATTTTTGCTGGCAAGTGATGGGAAAAAATGCATTAGAAGCAAATCAAGTCCTCAGACTCTGGGGTTATGACAAACTGGGCCATCTCCCCTCCATTAGTGGGAGGATTTCAAAAAGTGCTTTGTGGGGCCATGTCAGTTTAAAAAACACATTATAAGAAAGAAAGAAAGAAAAAACCATGCACTGATAATTGAAATAGAAAAAGTCTTGCTTTGGCAGTGATGTTGCTCCCAGATATGAGGTAATGGCTTTCTGTTTTCTTCATTTATCCTCACTCTGTTCCTGGAAATGAAATTAATAAGTCAATGAAAGTTCAGCAATATCCTAAACTGAATGACCTGTGTCTTGAACTTTCTAGATTAGTCATTTATCTAATAATGCATCCAAATTCAAGACTAGAAAAAGAAAGAAATCTCATAACTCTTACAATTCTGTTAAAAAAGAAAACAGTTATAATTTGGCAGACTGGAAAGAATCAGCATTCTTATGTTATATGTTATCACAGTACTTTGGTTCAAATCCAGGCTTTGCTAGTTACCACCTGTATTGTGTTGAGCAAGGTATTTTAGCCTTTCTATGACTCATTTTCTTCATCTGGCAAAGGAAAGGTTTGATCTGCATCCATCAATGTCCCTTGCAACTTTCCATCATAGCACATAGCTAGGTTGGATTAAATAGCTAGTATTCTATGTGGAATATATTTTTTAAGTTATTGATATAATTTGTTTTTATAAAATCTTTCATTCTGAATATATCCCTCCTTCCTCCTTGCCCCCCCCCAAATTCTTGGTACAATTTAAAAAGTACATAAACAAAACTACATCAAATAAATGTGACAATATAGTCAATGTTACCTCAAAATAGGTTCCCTCCTTTTTCCAAGATGCAGAGGACATACATTCACTCTTTTCTTTGAGCAATCTTCTTCATTATAATGACATTATTCAGTTTCATTTTTTTTTTGTTTTTTATGATTCTTTTCTCTTTTTTAATTGCAATATGATTTTGATGGATATTAGCCATCCTCCCTCAATGATAAACATATACACGTTTTGATGAGGTATTTAAAATTCCCACCATTAAGCATTTATTTACTTAAGGTATGCAGTTTTTCTCTTTAAAAAAATGATGTTCTCAGTGAAGATTGATGCATTAAGCCAGTAATTGTCATTAACACTTTATGTTGAATTATCTGAAAATTTAAGCTTCAATAGCTTATGGAACATGGAGAAAATGGAATATATAATAGAAAAACTTAGAATTTGGGGATCCTACATACAGATGGATTGAGTAGATTGCCACATATATGAGCCAAGGAGTACTATGAGCATAATGGAAGTTGTGTGGAAATTGCCACTGAAGACAGGGAGGTTTTTGATAACTAGTCCTTTAAAATAAAGTGTGATGACTATTTTATTCTCCTCCTAGGTGGGTAATTCTGTGGCTAAAAACCATGATTTTGGGGGGTAGGGAGGACAATAGAGATATCTAGTCTTTTCCCTTTCTTCTGTCCCCTAATAAAGGCAAAGGTGCTGTATTCCCAGACTGGTCTCTCTTAATCACTCCAAACATTGAAATGACTATTAATGAACCCTAGTTGTGTGGCCATTCTTTCCCAAAAAATGATCAGTCTCCCTTAAGAATTCAATGGAAGAAACTTGACTAAACTAAAACTCAATACACAAAAGTCAGAATCATTATAGTTAGTGGAACATTATCTCTGCCTTGCTTTCTATATATAGTGTGAGAGTTTTGGGGGAACTGAAGGGTGGTCAAAGATGAGCTTCCAAACATGCCTCCCACATCTAGCTTCTGAAGATTAATGGCCCTTCAACTCCATTCCTTAAGGTATCTGATACCATCTGATACCTTTTAGAAGTTTAGACCTTTTCCAATCCTTTCTCACTCTTTGTGGCTTCATTTGGGATTTTCTTGGCAAAGTTAATGAAGTGGTTGGCCATTTCCTTCTCTAAGTCATTTTACAAAAGAACAAAAATGAAGCAAAAGGGATTAAGTGACTCGCCCAGGGTCTCGGGCCAAACTTGAATTCGGGTCATCCTGACTCCAGGCCTAGCACTCTCTCCATTGCACCACGTAGCTGAACTAAGGTCTTTGTCACTCCACCTAGGCAGTTAACTGGTACAATGGATAGAGTAGCAGGCCTGGAGTCAGGAAGGTTAAGATCAAATCTGGCCTCAGACTATGTGACCCTGGGCAAGTCACTTAACTCTGTTTGCTTCAGCTTCCTCATCTATAAAATGAGCTAGAGAAGGAAACAGCAAAACACTTCAGTATCTTTGCTAAGAAAACCCCAAATGGGGTCAGGAAGGTTGGGACCCAACTGAGCACTAAACAATAACAACTTCCTGACTCTAGGCCCAGTGATCTATCCACTGCAGCAAGCAGCTGCCCAAATATTTATTAAGCATCTATTATGTGTCATTGTGCCAAGAACTAGAGATTCAGATAAGAAAAAAGAAAGACAGTCTCTGCCTCAAGGAGCTTGTGATCTAATGGGAGAATACAATGCACAAAACAAAGCTGAAAAGCAGTGGGGATGTGGGTGTCTGAACCCTCTTAAAAAAGGAGGGAGTCTTAAGAGGAGTTCATGGCTTGACTCTCCAACTCTTTATTTAGAGGGGAAAGACAACTGCCAGTTCTGAGGCCATATTAAGTTTGAAAGCTAATTCAGTTCTTAAGATGAAGAGATTTCAGATGATGAATTTATCCTGGGAGAGGCCTGATGTTTATCAAATCAAAACCAAGCAGAGCAGTTGATAGGAAATTAGGGTGGGCTTAGTTGAGGGCAGCTAGGAGAAGTAGCAGATAGAGCTCTAGGTACTGAAGTCAAGCCCAGAGTTCAAATTCAGCCTCAGATACTTACTGCCTTTGTGATTCTGGGCAAGTCACTTAACCCATTTTGCCTCAGTTCCTCATCTGTAAAATAATCTGGAGAAGGAAATGGCTAACCATTCCAATCTCTTTGCCAAGAAAATCCCAAATGGGGTCACAAAGAATTGGACATGACTTAAAATGACTAAACAACCACCACCACCACAATAGCAACAATCACTCTAGTTGTATACCACAATTCACATGAAGTATAATAAAGAAAATCTGACCTTCAGCCTCAACTGGTATATGATAGGGATGGGGGCGGACTGTAACCAAAAACATCCTGATGAAGCAGCCATGGGGCACAAGTTCAGAATTGACCTCAGATATATACTAATTATATAACAAGGCATCTAACCTCTGTCTGCCTCAATTTTCCCAAATTAAAAATGGAGATACAAATAATAACCATTTCCTGTGGCTGTTTTAAGAATGAAAAAAGATAATATTTGTAAAACAACACAATTTCTGGAACATAGTAGGTACTTAATAAATGTATATTCCTCACCCCTTTCCCTATGAATATACTCCATGCATATGACAAAGGTCATATGAAGAAAAGGAATCCAGAGTTAGTGTCTAAATTAGAAATTCACCCTAGAAACTAGAATAAAGGTTCTTGGTGGTAGTTAAAGGATTCTTAAAATCATACTTCTCTTATCCATTTTAATTCCCATTTTTGTTTGAAAGTGTTTCTCTAAATGAGTGATGATGAAATAAACTAATTTTCCCACTGGAGAATGGAAAGGGAAAAAATACATTCACAATATTTATGTGTCAAAGATATCTTTTAATGGGAATTCTTTAAATCAGCAAGGCTTCATCTGGGAGTCAGTAAGGGGTATGGCTGTGGTATTTCAAATTTGCTTCCAGTATAAGATGGGGGCATGCCAGATCTAATTTCCAGCATTCCTTTTTGGACCAAAAAATTTCTATGTTTTACATGTTTTAGAGATGTTTCCTTTAATGGGAGGGGAAGAGAGTGTTCCAAGAGAGCTGCTAGTGATGAACAAAGTGTTTTCTATTGCCTCCACTTCCCTATCGATGTTTTGGGACATATGCACACAGTAACTGGTTGAAGATCATGAAAATACAATATTTGAACATTCCCCAATTTTCTAAAGGTGGGTTAACAATGGAGATTTAGAGAAATCACTCCATAATCCCAGTTATTATGGAATATTTAGGTATTTCCCTACAAAGTTTTCCCTTGTGAAAAATGGATAAGTATTATGTTTCACAGAAACAATTAACTTGACAAAGAAAACAGGAAACAAACCTGGTATCATGAACATGTGAAATTTTAACTCCACTGGCAGATACTTACTTTTTCTGTGACCACAGGCAAGTCACTTGCCCTCTGTTTACCTCAGTTTTATTCATCTCTAAAAATGGGGACAATAGTAGAGCTTACTCCCAAAGATGTTGTGAAGATAAAAGGAATCAATATGCTTAAAGTGTTGTATAAATACTAGCTATTATAAAGCTATAGAGCCATTGCATGAGTATTATAATTGAATACATCTAACCAGGCATATGTAACTTGATATATCACTGCATATTTAAAACTACTGAAGATTTCACAATCAACCTCTCTGCCTTGTGGCAATTCAACTCTTTTGTGAGGATAACTTGAATGTGACACATGACCATAACATAGAGACTAATTAAGGGTGTTACTGTCAATCTGAATAATAAATGGTAATCATGATTATTTTATTTTAGGTTAAATATAAAGGTGTTAATATTGTCTTCTCTCATTCAAATACATCATCTTATACACTACTTGGAATATGCAGGATCTACTTTGGAAATCACTATTATATCACAAATTTCCACCCAAGTAGCCAAGTCTACCCAAGTAGCTAACCTTTCTTAGTTTGAGCAAGGCACTAAGTTTAAAAAGAAAGGATGCAAGCTACTGAATGAAAGTCTTCTGTTCGTGAGCTTTTTTGTGTAAAAAATCTAGCAAATAAAATAATTTGTAGTAGTCTTCCCTAAGATGTGGTCCAGCTTTTCAGCTATTTCTTAAAGTCATATGGACAAAACTCTACCCAGTACCACTGCTGACATCATGTTTGTATGTATACATAGATAGATATGCTCACATATATATGTATGTATATATTTTTGTGTGTGTATGAAGGTGATCTCCAGAAAATCAGTGACTTTAGATACTTCCAAAACTTTGAAAATAACCATTGTCTCCTTGGTGTAGAAGGAAAGAGGGAGAGACAAAGATAGAGAGATAGAGAGACAGAGACACAGAGAGAGACAAAGACAAAAAAACCAGATATACGAAGACAGAAAGAGACAATGAGAGGAGCAGAAACAAAGAGAGGAGGAGGAGGAGGAGGAGGAAGTGGAGGAGGAAGAGGAGGAGGAGGAGGAGGAGGAGGAGGAGGAGGAGGAAGAGGATAGAAAATCAGTCAACATTTATTAAGTACCTACTGTACTTTAGGCTCTGCACTAAGAACCAAGGATACAAAGAAAGGGGGAAAAATAAAAGTCCATTCTCTTAAGGGATTTATAGTATAATGGAAGAAAATATACAAACAACTCTGTAGAAGGAGGGAAAGATGGAATTAAGGATGAATGGAAGGAAAGAAGGAGGAAAGAAAGAAGGAAGGAAGGAAGGAAGGAAGGAAGGAAGGAAGGAAGGAAGGAAGGAAGGAAAGAAGGAAAAAAGGAAGGGAAGGAAGGAAGGAAAGAAGGAAAAAAGGAAGGGAAGGAAGGAAGGAAGGGAGAGAGGGAGGGAGGAAGGGAGGGAAGAAAGAAGAAAAGAAAAAGGAAAAGAAAAGAAAAAAAACATAGCAACCAAGATGACTCTGAATCTGAAGGTTAAAGTATCTTTTTTTTTTTTTTGGCCACTTTGGTTTGTAATGTTAAGTATTTTGTATGACATACTTATTATTGAAATTTTCATTGTCAGTCAATAAACAAAGGATTACAGAATTAGATCTGAAGATAGCAACATTTAACTAAGCTCAATGTATCTCTAGCTTTTAAAATTTTATTTAAAGTCTGAAACCACTTTATTTCTTATACCAAGGAATGCTTGGAAGTTATTATCTCTTAAACTGTCCCTCATGAGAGTAACATGGCAGAAGGAACCCAGCATCTCTTTCTTTCTGGTTCCTGTCTAAATATCTGGGAGGTATTGGGCATCTGTAAAGTTAAAAAGTTAGAAAATATGGCATGTAGGTTTCTTTCTACCTGCAAAATTCTCTAATTAATTTGTCAATCAATAAGCAGAGCATGCCTGAGTCTGCAAAAATCATCTATCTACTTCTAAGTGGTCAGAGATTAAGAAATACTTATATAATCTTTGAAATAAAAAGAGGCTTTAGATATATGGGGTTTTGAGCTCTGGTATTTTTGCTCACATACTGTTTGATTCTTTTTTCTGTCTATATGGATTATATTTTTTAATCCTCAAACAGAAATACAACAAACATTTCTTAGGTGCTTTTAAGTCAATTTAAAAAAATGAGAATATATTTCTTGATGGATTCACTGATAGACCCTTTCATAAAGATAATTTAGCTACTCAGATCAGATTTGGCAGGCACTAAAATGCTCTATAGTTTTATTTAGTTCCTATGAAGTTCCCAAACATTGAGTGTATATTCCATACCAGCTATCACTCATTAATGTAACTACTCAGGCTAAAATTTCTTTATGTTGAAAAATGTTTTTAGCTTTGTAGTTCTCTCTCTCTGTATATACATACACACACACATGTATACATATATATATACATATGTATACATATTATAGACATAGATAATGATGATGAAAGATAGATAGATAGATAGATAGATAGACAGATGGATGGATGTAGGATATCCATCCTCTACCTATATATGTATAATATAAACTCTTAGAGATTTCCAACTGGGAAAGGTTTTGGAAGTCATATAATCCAATGTTTTCATTTTATAGATAAGGAACTTATGAGAGGTGTTAAATGACTTGCTTGAGGCAATAAAGGCAAAAAATGGTTTGAGAAAAGTTTGCACTTGTTTTTAAAAGTAGAAAACTCTTCAAAAAATTTAAGTTAGTAATGGGAGGATGGGGGGAAATGTAGCAAAGCTAAGCAATCAATCAACAAATATCTGTTGAAGGTTTGCTATGTGCTTGAGATATAAAATAAATCCATTTCTTGGGGCAGCTAGGTGGCTCAGAGAACAGAGCACCAGCCCTGGAGTCAGGAGGACCTGAGTTCAATTTGGCTTTAGACACTTAACACACACACGCGCCCACGCACACATGCACGCGCGCACACACACACACACACACACACACACACACACACACAAACTAGCTGTGTGACTTTGGGCAAGTTACTTAACCCCGATTGCCTTCCAAAAAGCAAAAAATAAAAATCCATTTCTGCCCTGAAGGAGCTTACATTCTAACAAAATGTATATATCAAAACATATAGAAAAATACAAGATACATAAACATGTAATATAAGTTAACCTTAGAGGGAAAGGCATTAGAAAGTGCAAAGGGTAGAGAAAGAAGATGGATAACCGTATGTAAAGAATGGAATGTAGGCCAATGTGAATTGTGTACAAAGTAAATGGAGAGGAGTGATTGAGCTATGAAGGCCCCAGATTAGGAAGAGCTATACATACATGAGAAAAGGATGAGCTTATGGAATTATGTGGTGAAATCGTCAGATCTGATATTTTAGAAAAATCACTTTGGCAGAGAGTTGATTGGAATGGAAAGAGTAGAAGCGGGTAGATCATTTAGGATACTATTGCAATAGTCCAGGTGAGAGTTGTTTAGGGCCTACAGCTGGGGGACAGATAAGTGAGTAGAGAGAAAGGGACATGTAGGAGAAAATAATTTCAAAGCAATCTGATACGATGTTTGGGAAAATCGAAGCATGGTATAAGGAAGCAGATATTATAAGATAGGGCAGAGTCAGCAGAAAAAAGTCAAGAAAGTCAATTTTATGGAGGGGAACGACAATAAGAAAGATAGTCAAGGATGACAGAAACAAGTCTATTTGGGACCCTAAGTAGAATTAAGTGACCCAAAATTCATAAAATGCCATGGACTTTTATAAGGTTCTTATCTAGGTCAAGTAGGACCTGGCATTTGGGGTGGAGGAAGAAAGAGGGATTCAGAGGTGGTGTGTAGATCAAGGTTCAGTGACTGGTACTGATGCAGCTTGGGAGTAAGAAATATATAGGGAATTGGCAGCTAGTTGTTATTCAAACTCCCCACTAGCAATAAAAAGGATTTAGGGCAATTGTTACAGACCTAACTTTGATAGGATAAATAAAGGGATTTGAGTCTCTCCAATTTCTTCTTCCTTTAGCAGGGCAAGGAGGCTACTGAAATATTTTCAGGTGGAAATGACAAGACTTGGCAATAGTCTGGGCACAGGAAAGAGTGTGTGTGAGCAATTGAATAAGACAGGAAGTTGAGATCCTGGGCAAAATAGAGTAGATTATGGTGCCTTTAGCAGCAACTGTTATTGTTCATTGTTGTTGTTCATAGTTCATCTCAAATATGACATCAGTAGGGGGATGTCTTGTTTTGCATATGAATTGGATTTAAATGACTGTGTAAAGTCATGAGCCTCACTCTATCCTGCAGTCATTCTGAGTCCAGTGGCAAGACACAGATCAGGAAGACTGAGGATGGCCCCAAATGCAGAGGGAGACCTTTGCCTTTATAAGCTAAGGTCTTTCCCAGGTTTTAGTTTGTCCAAGGCAACATCCATTCAGTGATTAAAGGCTGGGTAAGAATTAAGGCAAGAGATAGAATAATCATTCTAGGAGAGGAAGATCTTCAGTGTTTCTGGCCAGAGCAGAAACAATTGCTATTTATGCTCATTCTGAGCCATCAAAAGCCAAACAACGAGTGAGGTTCTAGTGTCTCAATCAGTAAGTCAGAGTGATTTGGGTTTAAAGATATAGTCAAGTAGCTCCATTTGAATTCCAATGGGCTTTATCAAAGCCTGATTTTTCAAAGCTACTTTTCAAGAAATAATAAATGAAAACTACATGAGACAAAAGTGTTAGCAACAGAAAAGGCTTAAAGAAGGGAGGAGTTTGTTAAAATAATAATGAGTTCAATCTGGACTTATTGATTCTGAAATTCCTAATGGCAAGCAAAATAGAATTTTTTGCTGCTTTTCTGCATTGAGTTTTAGCTAATCAATTGCTTTTGAACTTCGCCTTAGATTGTATCAAGAGTCTTTGATTGGAACCAGTATATATCCTATTGTCCATAATAGGCCTAAAAGACTTTGAATATCTTCTGTGCCCCTTAATAGACTGAACGTAGTCACATGGGATCCCATGGTGGGAGGAGCTTACAAAAAAGATGGAACATTGAAGTAGATAAGAGCACAAGCAGACTTGGGAGCAGGCAGAAATGAAAGAGAAAATGTTTGTGATGTCAGTGCTCTGTCTGTTGACCTGTGTTACTTTCTCAGACAGAAGCCCTGTCTGCTGTTCTATATTGGTTTTTCAGAAAGAAAATGAATCGAGATGATAAAGCTGGTAGTATGTGTAAATGTTGCTGTAGCCCTGTTAAGCTTTGTTTTCCTAGATACAGACACTACTAAGAGCTTGGAGTGTAACTATCCCCATGTGCTGAGATATGGAACAGGAGTGGAGAGCTGCCTATATGTAAATCCAGGCAAGAGTTGGGAACAATCAGCCCATGGAGTAGGAGTTGTGGGCCAGCCTTGAGTCAAGATGAAAGAGGATTTTACCTTCAATACTCTGTATTGACTGAGGAGATGTGTAACCTACTGTGACATAGGGGTGGATGGTTTTTGTACTTTCTGCTACCCCTTAAAGATGACTATAAGATATACTGAATGATATGTTTTGTTTAAGACTGTGTGACCATCTTATTAATAAGTTGTTATGCTATGTGGTCATGGATATTATGGTTTAGTTTATTGTTGAATAAATAGAGAGTTCATTATACTATGTGATTAGACTCTTATAGTTATTCAACCAGCAGTTCTCAGGAGAGCTACTGTGATTGACTTTACAGGAATCCATTAAAATTCCTTTTACCTATGTTATTTCTTTTATTTTTTTTTTGAGGGGGGAAGGCAGGGCAATTGAGGTTAGGTGACTTGCCCAAGGTCAGAGGATTAGTAAGTGTTAAGTGTCTGAGGCCAGATTTGAAATCAGGTCCTCCTGATTCTACTCACTATGCCACCGAGCTTCCCCTATTTTTTTTTAATTTAATATTTAATTTGTCTCTAAATACAGGTAAAGAGAATTTTTAAAGTTAATTTTTAAATTGAGTTTCAAATTTTTTCTCTCTCCTTCCCCACTTCCCTCATTGAAAAGGAAAGCAATTTGATATGTTATATATGTATAATCATGCAAAGTATATTTCCAGATTGGTTATGTAATAAAAGAAAACATAGACCAAAATAAAAACCCAAGAAAAATAAAGGAAAAAAAAGTATGAGTCAATCTGTATTCAGATTCTACCAGTTCTTTCTCTAGGAATAGATGGCATTTTTCATGATAAGGCCTTGAGGGTTGTCTTGGATCACTGTATGCTTAGAATAATTGTTATTCACAGTTGATCATCTTATAATATTTCTGTTACTGTATACAATGTTCTTCTGGTTCTGCTCATTTCATCTTGTATCAGTTCATGCAAGTCTCTCCAGGTTTGTTTGTTTTTCTGAGAGCATCTACCTCATCATTTCTTATAATAAAATACTATTCCATGAGAATCACATACCACAAATTGTTCAGTCATTCACCAATTGATGGACATCCCCTCAATTCTCAACTCTTTGCCACCAGAAAAAAAGTTGTTATAAATATTTGGACATAGCTCTGAATTGCTCTACATAATGATTGAATCAGTTCACAACTCCAACAATGTTATATTAATGACTCAATTTTCCCCTCCAACATTTATCTTTCTCCTTTTCTGTCTTACTAGCCAATCTGGCAGGTATAAGGAAGTACCTCAGTATTGTTTTAATTTGTATTTCTCCAATCAGTAGTGATTTGGAACATTTTTTTAATATGACTATAGATAACTTTGATTATTTCATCTGAAAATTGTTCATAATTTTTGAACCTTTGTCAGTTGGGGAATTGCTCTTATTTTTTTTTACAAATTTGACTCATTTCTTTATGGATTTGAGAAATGAAGCCTTCATCAGAGAAACTTGGTTCAATTTTTTTCACAATTATAATCACTATTACCGATTTCTCCATTTATTCTATCTTCTCTCTCCTTTCACCCTGTCCCCTATCAAAGGTAATTTGCTTCTGATTATTACCTTTCCCATCCACCCTACTTTTTATGAGTGCCCCCCTTCTTTTATCCACCTCCCCTCCTTCTTTCCTGTAGGGTAAAATTGATGTCTGTACCCAACTGAGTATGTATGTTATTCCCTCTGTGAGTCAATTCAGATGGAAGTGATATTCAAGTGTTCCTTGCCACCTCTCCCATCTTGTTGTCCACTATAATAGTTCTTTCTTGCCTCTTTTATGAGAGATAATATATCCCATTCTCCCTCTCCCTTTCCCTTTCTCCAAGTGCATTCCTCTTTGTCACTCTGTAATTTTATTTTTAAAGATGTCATCCCATCATATACAACTCACATCTGTGCCCTCTGTATATACTCCTTCTAACTTCCCTAATAATGAGAAAGTTCTTATGAGTTACAAGTACCATTTCCCTTGTATGAATGTAAACGTTTAAACTTTATTAAGTCCCTTATGCTTTCCCTTTTCTGTTTACCTTTTTATGCTTCTCATGAGTCATATTTAGAAATCAAAATTTCTATTCAACTCTGTTCCTTTAATTAGGAAGGGTTGAAAATCCTCTATTTCATTGAATAGCCATTTTTCCTCCTGAAGGATTATACTCAATTTTGCTGGGTAGGTGATTCTTGGTTGTAATCCTAGTTACTTTACCTGACAGAATATAACATTCCAAACCTCCCCTAATCTTTCAATGTAGAAGCTGTTAAATGGTGTGTTGTCTTTACTGTAGCTCCATGATACTTGAGTTGTTTCTCAACTCAAAAGCTCAAAAGTCAAGTAATTGAATGGCAACATGAGCATGCAAAGGAAGCAAAACAAGCAAAGCAATCCAACTTTACACTCCTATTCTGGGGACATAAAGGATCAAAGCATGGAACAGGAGGAATATGGAGAAGTCAGAACTCCTGCAACAAAAACTTCTAAGAAAAATACGAGCTGGTTATAGGCCATATAGGACCTTAAGAAGGATTTTGAAAATGAAATAAGAGAAGTGGAGGAAGAATTGGGAAGGGAAATGAGAAAGAAGCAAAAAAATTATGAAATGAGAGTCAATAACCTGACTGAAGAAAACAACACCTTAAAAAACAGACTAACTCAAAGGGCAAAAGAGGCTCAAAAAGGCAATGAGGAGAAGAATGCCTTAAAAAGTCAAATTTGCCAGATGGAAAAAGAATCTCAAAAGCTCACTGAGGAGAATCATTCCTTCAGAATTAGACTGGAGCAAATGGAAGCTAGTGACTTTATGAGAAATCAATATACTATTAAACAAATCTAAACAAATGAAAAAATAGAAGGCAATATGAAATATCTCATTGGGAAAACCACTGACCTGGAAAATAGATCCAGGAGAGATAATTTAAAAATTATTGGACTACCTGAAAGCCATGATCAAAAAAAGAACCTAGAAGTCATCCTTCAAGAAATTCTCAAGGAAAATTGCCCTGATGTTTTAGAATCAGAGGGCAAAATAGAGGTTGAAAGAATCCATCAATCACCTCCTGAAAAAGATCCCAAAAAGAAATATTCCCTAGGAATATTATGGCCAGCTTCCAGAATTCCCAGATCAAGGAGAAAATATTACAAGCAGCCAAGAATAAACAATTTGAATAATGCAGAAACACAATCAGGACAGGATCTGGCAACTTCTACACTAAGGGATTGAAGGGCTTGGAATATGATATTCCAGAAGTCAAAGGAGCTGGGATTAAAACCAAGACTCACCTACCTAGCAAAACTGAGTATCATGTTTCAGGGGGAAATATGGTTATTCAATGGAATAGAGGACTTTCAAGCATTCTTGATGAAAAAACCAGAGTTGAATAGAAAATTTGACATTCAGGTACAAGAAGCAAGAGAAGCATGAGAAGGTAAACAGGGAAAAGAAATCATAAGGAACTTACAAAAGTTGATCTATTTATATTCCTAAATGGAAAAATGATAATTGTAACTTATGACACTTTCCTCAGTATGAGAATAGTTGAAGGGAATAGAAATGTATATATATATATATATAATGTCTATATAGGAGGGTATATGGTTGTATGAATACATATGTGAGTGTGTGTATATATGTGTACAGGTATACATAGATAGAGGGCACAGGACCAATTAAATAGGAAGGGATGATACTTAAAAGGTGAAATTAAGAGGTGAGAGGGGAATATAATAAGAGGAGATGGGGAGGGACAGAATGGGGTAAATTATCTCATATAAATTAAGCAAAGGAAAACTTTTACAATGGAGGGGAAGAACAGGAAGGCAAAAGGGAATGGGTCAACCTTACTCTCATTGAATTTGGCTTAGGAAGGGAATGACATACAAACTAAATAGGGTATCTCGCCATATAGGAGAGTAGGGAGGAAAAGGGATTAGAGGGGGAATGATGGAGGGGAGGGCAGGTGTGACAGGAGGGCTCAGAAAATTCCCTGCCTTCCTTCCACTATCTTGGTTCCATTTCCTCCCACTTATGTTATTTCTAAAGACTTAATTTGGTAAGATTGCTCCCAAACTACCAGGAACTGTAATTTTATTTTTAACCCTTTATAGGAAGCCTGAATCTGGCAAATTTTGCCTAAATTAATATGCATATGTAAATATATTCTCTCTCTCTCTCTCTCTCTCTCTCTCTCTCTCTCTCTCTCTCTCTCTCTCTCTCTCTCTCTCTCCCCTTCTTCTTCTCTCTAACTCAATTGAAATGATTAGATTTTTTTTTTGTTCCTTCTCAACTTTAGATCTGTCTATATCACTACCCTGATTAACCAGTTTCATTTTGGGTGTACTAAAGAACTCTGTTCTATTCAGTGACTTAGATTGATTCTGAAAGAGTAAAACTGAAACATGCTACAATATGATAAATGTGGCATACATTTTTGCACACAATGTAGAAATTTATTGTGATTGACTTTACATATTTGTTAAGAGGCTTATTGTTTTTGTTTTTGTTTAATTTAAAATTGTAGAGGTGTGGGAAGAAGAGAAAACAAATGCTAATTAATAAAAAGAAAAGAAAATTATTTTGTCTTTTATTTCTTTAGAAGTTTCAGTTGCTTTTTTTTCTTGCCTATGGGCCAAATATAATAAGTTCTAGTATCTAAAGTCCTTTATAATCTCATTCCAATTCATTTCCAGACTGATTAAAATTGCCACTAGAATGGTGCTCTGTTGAGCAATCATGATATTCTTATAAATTATTTCCCACTATGATGGAATTCAACTATATTTACATATCACTCAATATTATATTATGCTTAAAGCTATCATTTTGATAATTATAAAGATCACTTGAGGGAGTGAGCTATTGGCTTTCAGTCAGAACAAAATTTAATATTTCTTTTTCAGTTCAAAATCTAAATAATTAGAACTCCTCTCCCTCACCAATATTCAAATTTAGGAGAGTTTGAACCAATTTTACCTGTCAGGTCTTGAAAAAATTAACTGTTTTATTATTATTTTTTGAAAGGACAATGACAACTTTTTTAAAATTTTTTTTTAATTAATTTATTAGTTTAGTTTCAGTTGACAAGATTCAATTCCATAGTTCCTTGATTTTCAAATTTCCTTTACTTCCCTCCCCCCTCCCCTCATGACATCATATAGTACAGTATAGGGTCTGCAAATGCATTCATATTAAACATTATTCCAATTACAAAGGCATATTGTACTAGGTGGGATGAAAGATGGTAAGGAAGAAGTACAACCAAACAATGAGAAGAACAAGATCATTTAGTTTGCTTCCATCAGGATTCAGGCTCAGTTCTTTCTAGTTATATCTCTGGATGGCACATTTCTCACTTTCTTGAGTCATTCGGGATTAACTTATATCACTGCATTGCTGAAAAGATTCCAGTCTGTCAAAGTTGGTCGTCACAGATATGGTATGTCTGTGATTGTATACAAATTTCTTCTGATTCTACTCTTCTCGCTCAGCATCAGTTTGTATAAGTCTCTCCAGGTAATTATGAAATCCGTCACCTCCTCGTTTCTTATAGCACAATAAAATTCCATTACATTCATATACCACAACTTGTTTAGCCATTCCCCAATTGATGGGCACTCCTTTAGAAGTCTGACATGCAAGTTCATTACATTAACAGACCTATAGTTTCCAGAAGAAAATAGCTAGTAGGGTTATTATATTTTTCTCTAGTAATTCTTATCTCAAATATTGAGTTGAGTTCTAAGCAGTGCATTTTAGGTAGGATATTTCCACCTCCTGCAGATCCAGAAGGGAGCACATATTGACAAGATTGGTAACTAGGTCCTACACTGAATATTTGAAGGAATCGAACAGATTCTCTCAAGAGAAGATTTAATGGACATATAATTACTGCTTTTAGCTCTTTAAACATTTATCATATGGAAGTCAATCTAGCACAGAGGTAGAGAAAGTTATGTTGAACAGTGGATAGAGCCCTTGAAATATAATTAAGAAGACCTGAGTTCAAACCCTACTTCAGACAACAATTTTGTGAAACTTGGCAAGTCACTTTGACTCAATTTCCTTATCTCTGAAATGGGTATAATAGTGCCTAACTACCAGAGTTTTTATGGATATAAAATGAGATAATATCGTTAAGTTCTTTGTCAATGTTAAAATTCTATGTAAATGCTAAATGAGGTGGTGGGGGTGGTGATAGAAAAGGCTGCTGGCCTTATATTTGGAAAGACCTGGGTTTAGTTCCTGACCCAACTACAAATAGACGGTGTGACCTCAGAAAAATCATGTAGCATCTTAATGTCACAGGCAACTTTTTCATTTTTTCTTTTAAAATTTTATTTATAGGTCACAATAACTTCATATGACCCAATCTAAAGGTACATAAGATTACATATCTGTAGCCTTCTATGATCTCTATTTATTAAAAATAATAGAAATATTTTTGTCTCCCTTTTAACCCTCAACCAATTGGGGAAATATTCTTCTTATGTACATACACAGATAGAGAGAGATATATTGTGCCATATCATACTTTAATACTATATGATATACACTTTACTATACTATAGTATGCCATATCATACCATACAATACTATATTAACTTTACCATATGATATCAAATAACACATTATTGTACATCATATGAATCATATTGTGTCACATATCATATTGTCTTTCATCATATTAAATGCGTATGTATGTGTATATGTATGTATGTGTATACGCACATACAAGTATATGTATACATATATATATATCACATTGTATTATATGGCGACATGTTATGTAGTGTATTATGTTGTATTGTATCATGCCATGTCATGCTGTATCATGGGATATCATGTTATAATACAAATGACATATAAATCACGTACCTTATCAATGTAACACAAATAAAATATTAATCAGAGACCAAAGCATATATTTTATTATGTAACATTATATTATTATTATTATTATTATTAAATAAACATTACCTATATCATTAGTGTTATATTAGGTGATTTCATTTTATTTTATTATAAGGGGTATTTTATTGTAAAATAATTAAATATACCATATTATATTTATAAGGAATTTGCTGTCATATTTATAAAACAATCCATTCCTTATAATATGGCATTTTACCATATCACTTTATCATATCATTTATGACATATTATATGGAACATATTATTATATAATCATATTAAATTTCAATTCCAGGAACATTAATTAGAATTGTCAATCCAAAAAAAATATATGTTTATTCATAAAATATGAAGCATGCAAGTTAAAATAAAACCAAAATTTGGATATTAAAAAACCCAATCTCAGAAAATGAAAATGAACATTCCCTAAATGAGCTATCAAAAGTTTCAGGAGAGAGGAGATCAGAAGATTTAAAACTTATTTCTCTCAGATATTTAAACAGTGATTAATGTCTATCCTACAAAAAATTTTAATTAATAATTCTTTTAAAAAATACTAATTTATTTTGATGAAAGAAGTCTGTTATGGATGCCAAACCAAGGAGGTTGATGCCACTTGGATAATCTACACCTCCTCAGTACCCTCAGTTTTCTCTAAGGCAGAGCAATAAACTATTCTCCAAGCTTCCCTTTACTGAGGGCTCAGAATTTGCCAGTAATCTCTTGATTTCCCATCAGCTGCTGTATCTGGTTTTGACTCCAGGGATTTCATAACCCAAGTCTGGCTATCCTTTGATCAGAATCTTTACCTTTTCAGTTTCCATTTGTTTATTATCTTTCCCCATTAGATTATAAGATCCTTGAGGACAGGAACAATTTTACTTTTCTCTATTTGTATCCTTAACTCTCAGGACATTGACATATAACAAAGGTGGTGAACAGTACATACATGTACATATATGTACATGTAAACTGTGTGTACACACACATAAACTGAACATACATTTACATATATGACTATTTGTAGGTAAGCATGTATATATGGATATGGATATGGGTACTGAGTATATGTATACATGTATGCACTATTTGTCTGTATATATAGATATGTGTGTATATGTCTTTGCATGTATATATGCATGTTTATACAGTTGACGACAACACACAGCTGCTATTTCTATATAGCAATGAAAAAAATCAGAAAAGTGAAAAAATAAAAATTCCATTCATAAGTTAAAAATGAAAAAAACATACTTAGGAGTAAACCTACAAAGATACAATGAACACTTATTCAAATGTAATTATAAAATACCATCTATAGAAATAAAGGAAGACAAATAATTTGAGGAACAATTGTAACTCATGATTAGGTCATAGCAAAATAATAAAAATGAATACTCTCTAAATTGATTCATAGATTTAGTGCTATACCTCTTTTAGTACCAAAAATTACTTTGTAACAATAAGCACAATAGTTACAAAATTCATTTCATGGAACAAAAGGTTGGAATCACTAGGTAAATAATGAAACAAAAATATCAGTGAGGGAAAATAGCACCTCCATGTCCTAAATCACATAATAAAGTTGAAACTGTTTAAACTGTTTTGTACTTATTAAAAAAATAGAAAATTAAGAACACTGTGAGAGACTAGAAAAGTAAGAATAACAAATATGTCAGCCTCCTACTGTTCAATAAATCCAAAGACAGAAATTATATGAGGAAGTAATAGAAGATTGGAAGGGAAATGGTTTTGGCCAGTACCATTTTATACAATAAGTTCCCATTGTATATATGAAATAAACATAAAGATTGTATATACATATACACATGTATATGTGTGTATGTATGTATATGTGTGTACACACATATGTAGAAAGTCAGATCACTTTAACATTAATATCTAGGAATAAAATTTTAATCAAAGGAGAGAGATCATAAATGTGTTGACAGATAATTCTATCAAGATATTAAAACAAATCTTTTATTCAATGAAATCAATGCAATTGGTATGAAACAAGCAAACAAACAACAAAACCCAACACTAAGCTTTTCAATTTGGGAAGTTTTCATGTGAAATGGTCCTAACTTTAGGGCCTCAAATCCAAGATACATAAGAATTAATAAAAAAATATGAAAAAGTTATTTTTATATATAATTTACCAAAGATATGACCAAAAAGTTTTCAAAAGAGAAATTTCAAACTAATGACAGTAATATAAAGTTGCTTTAAATCACTAATAATAAAAGAAATATAATTTAGTAGAATAAGTTTCACTTAAAATGGCATATTGCTGATAATAATCAAAGATGGAAGTAATCATTGGAGCAACTTGAAGCTGGAGCAACTTCAAGAACATAGTAATTGTGTTGTTAGTGGAACTGTGATTTTGTCCCACCATTCTTTAAAAAAATATGATGGGATAAGACACACACACACACACACACTAGAAAAGTCATTAAAGTTCATACTATTTGAAACAAATATCCCACTTCTGGCCAACTACCCCTAAAGAGGTCAAAGAAAAGAAAAAAAAATATGTACCAAATTATTGACAGCAACAGTAAAAATTAGAAACTAAGTATATAATCAGCAATTAGAAAATGGTTAAAAATTTATGGAAAATGAAAGCCACAAAATATTATTGTATTCTAAGAATATATGAAAATTTGGAATTCCATAAAAAATGGGAAGATTCATTAGAGCTGATGCTAAGTGATAGGAACAGAACAAAGAAAACAATAGCTCAAATGACTACAATGATTTTTTTAATCAAGCACTAAACACTGTGAAATATGACTGATTTCCATTTCAGAAATTAGGAAATGAACCTCCCTCCTTTCTCTGCTGAGATGAAAAAATGTGGTTCTGTAATGAATATTGTTTTTATTATTGAATATGGTTGCTTTGCTGGTTGGTTACACAGCTATTTTTCTTTGTATCAAAAGAATGCTCACTATTCTTGTGGAAGTGGTAGGATATGCATCAAGAAAGAACTGTGAAATGGAAATAAATCAACAAAACTTTTTTTAAAAGTTGGTCAAAAGTAGAATTAAGTGGACTTCCTTGGGAATAGTAAGTATATTTGTCCTTGAGGAAATGATCAGGGATTCATTTCATTAACCTGGCAAACACTTATTAAGCCCATAATATAGGGTAGGTAATTGCATCAGTCCATAAGAAAACAAGCTAGCAAACAACAAAACTTTTGGGACACAGTGTAGGAGATCAGTTCAGGGATTCACACTTCAGGTTGGATGATGCATTCTCTGAGTCTATGTTTTGATGAAAGTGTGATTTTTTTTTGTCCCCTAGATGTATGGTTTTATTGATGTAAGCAATTTCCAGTTGAATAAATGTCTTCTTCCTGATGTAGATCTATAACTTTGGGTCTTAAAGAGTTGTCTGATGGCAAAGAAACAGTATATGCCAGAGGGAGTCTTCCTGAACCTCAGACCAGCTATTTATCCACAGTCGTCTATTGTCTCTCTGAAATTGTAACATAGGGCATCTAAATAGCTAATCAATATCATGAGTCCAATTCTTCATTATGTTCCTATCAAAAATAAAGGTTTGAATTTCATAGAAAAATTATAATAATCAACACATTAACTTTTCATAAGTCTAGGGTAAAACACATTTTATGATTTTTTTTAAATCGAGGAACTCTAAATAATTTTTAAAAGTAACCAAATCTTTCTTATGTTAAATTTCTAGTTTCCTGATGATAAAAGATGTGAACATACATTTCTCGCACTAATTTCAGTAAAATGAACCAAATTAAACATTCAAAATGACCTCTAAAATATATTTTTAAATTTCCATCGTGAATTACTTTAGTGACTAGGAAAAAATAAATTGGTAACTTATGGAAGATGTTATTTAGTGGTAATTGTATCTAGGAAAACTGTGCTTAAGTTGTTCCCTCTTCTTTTTACAGTAGGGACAAGATAGTGGAAATACATAGCACAACTAGTTTTAAAAATGCCAATTTAACAATGTATTTAAAAGTCCCTAAGAAATCAACATTCCACCATGGAAAAGCAACTATATATGATAGGAAGAGTTAAATGATGATGGGCAATAATGTGAGGTTATGGATTCCTTTTATTTCTTCAACTCCATGAAATCACTGCTCACATCTAAATTCTGCCCAGAGGAATAATAGGTATAATTTATCTTGAGCTCTTTCCTCTTTTCTCTTTTATTGCTTCAAACACATTTTGTTTGTTTTCACCCCCCAAGGACTTGTTGTTCCCATGTTTTCTACTACACATTTGAAAGGTACTTGTCCCATGTGTCATCATCTACTCACTTCCAAAGGACCAACAATGCACTTTGATAAATTTCTTTAATTAGGGAAACATTGATTCAACTCCTACTGTTTTTCAGTCACCGTGCTAAGTTATGTAAACAGGCAAAAATAAAACAGTTCTTACCCTCAAGGAACTTATGCTCTTTTGAGTAAATAAAGATAGTAAATGTTGAGAGGAACAGAATAATTTCACAAGAGAAAGAACCCTAACAACAGCAGAGATTATCAGAAGAAGATGCATCCAAGCCACGCTTTGATGTAACTGAGCTAGGGGCACTTTGAAGCATAAAGTAAATAGGAGAGGAGATAGATGATTTAAGAATTTAGCATAAAAGCTCAGTTTAGAAATTATGAAGCTTTAGTATTCAAGGGAATTAATATAGAAGATTACCAGGTAACCTGTATATGCTAGCACTGGTCATCTAGAGGCATATCAAAAGGCACTGTTATTCAATATATTTATAATTCTAATGTAGGACAGATCAGGTCAGATAAAAGAGAAAATATTTATGAACAAAGGCTCTCTGACATCTTTCAGATCCAAACACCTACAAAGCTACAAATTCAGTGCTGTATTTTGAAGTTGAACATATCAAAAACTAAGATGATCTCTATTCCACCTTTGTGTTCTTTAGGGGACTGATTGTTTAATCTCTCTGAAAATCTGAGCAAAGACCATAATTTGTAAGGATAGGAGAGATAGTAGCACTATAGGTATGAGTTCAACCATGTCATCAACATTGTAATAGCATAGAAGTCTCAATAACTTCTCTATTAACCTTGATATGGATATTTAATAAAAGGGCAAGAGAACCCTTTGGGGAAATTTTGCATGGGGGTAAAATAAGTTGTCCATAATTTAAAGTTTTGAGCACTCTGTAGGTACAAAATTTTTATATGCCAAAATATCCCCATTAATTATGTTGGCTCAATGGGGAAGGAATATTCTATAAAGAGATGAATTGACATTTATGACATTAGATAGTAGTTTAAACAGCTGAATCACATCAATAAAACTTAGCATGTAGCTAGAATTTTTGTGCCAAACTGCTTTATTTGGTTGTCAAGAGCAGTTTGTTCATTATATTTTTTCTCATTTTATATCATATTCAGTAGACAAATGCTATGGTGTTTAAGACGTTTCACATACACATACAAACACACACATACACACACACACACATTTAGAAAGACCCAAGGAGATGCAATCTATATGCTCATTCCTAAAGAATAAAATTCATTACGTCTATTTTTCATCATAGTTCATGACATGCAGTAACATTTGTTTTTGAAATCTCTATTAGGTCTAATGAATGAAATAGAGAGAAACAATATGAATTCCAAATGAAGAGGACCTGTCAGTCAGACTGGTTTCTGACAGGTAAAAACAAAACAAATTGAATAGGAAGGTCACTAATGTGAATAAATAGAGCAAGAAGTCATCATCTTGATGAAGTAATTTTCTAGATTTGAACTGGAATATAATTTTAAAAAACATTTCTTTGTTTCTTTCTGACTCTACCTTTATTCTGGGAGGAAATTTAAAAAGAAACTTTCATATGAATTGATGCTACAAAACTGTGAGCTGTGATGCTTCTTCACCTACATTTTTGGTGCATTAAAGAACTACAGATCAAAACACTTGCCTTCACAGATCCATTTGATTTATAACTAGATTTGAAAAAAAAAGATAAACCTCCTATTTGCCCATTTGTTCTAGTTTATAATGAGCCTAAAAGATGTTAAACTTCTTTCCCTATTCTACTTTTTTAAAAAAAGGTCCCATGCCCATACTTATTCTGAAAAAGCCTCATAACAAAAACATACATATGTGTCAAATATTGAATCATTTTATGGTAACACTGTCATGGAATGACATCTTGGTCCTCTGTTGGAAATGAGAATCATTTTTTAATCAAGCATTTTTTTCTTTTGGCTCAAAGAACTTTCTTCTTTTGATAGACTATGTAGAGTCCATTCCTATGTGTGCTTTAAATATGTGTGGGGATGTGGGGTGGGAAAGAGTATGCAATAATCTCATCCACATGAGTTTTTCTGTGTTAGTATAAGGACAGTTATACCTGTGATTTCTTCACTAAGGAACTTATTGGTAAGGAAATTCCCTCTATTTATACAGGTCTGTACTTTCTCTGAGATGGATAGTCTTTGAGAGTTCGATAGCACATTGAAGGGTTAGGTGACTCTTCCAAGGTCATAGAGTCAGCATATATCAGGGGAAGTTCTTAAACCTAGGTCTTCCTCACTTTAAATTTAGTTTTCTATTCACTTTGCCATTTTGCCCCTTTGCATATACTTAATGAAAATGGGCTATATTAGCACAGCATTATCAATAAGGGATGCTCTGTCAAGGCACAGTTCATAGGGTTTACATCTGGTGTCTTCAGATATAGGTAGATGAAGTTGTTCTGCATCATTATCTCTGCATGATGATATGTATTAACTATCCATACTGGACAAACCAAGTGTATCTTGCTGAGAATATGGCAGATGGGCAGCCAGTCAAATGAATCAATCCATATATCATGTGGCAACACCTCAGTTGGACAAGTTGGATCCAATATTGGCCACTAAGAGGATGCCGAAATGTATTTAGTTTAGGGAATTGACATGATCCTGTCTCTAAACCTAGGAGGCTCATTATTCCAAAATCCAAATTCTTTAAGGTCAGCTGCATCCCAATGATGTTATATGACTCTGAATGATGACACTGTGATTTCAGGGTAAAATTAAAAGAGGAGTAGCCCAAATGGCAAAGGGAAAAACCTGAGAGGGGTGGGACATAAGTAGCAT
The DNA here is from genome assembly GCA_011680675.1 of Gymnobelideus leadbeateri. Lineage (NCBI taxonomy): Eukaryota > Metazoa > Chordata > Mammalia > Diprotodontia > Petauridae > Gymnobelideus > Gymnobelideus leadbeateri. Next base: position 273,611 of record WOXC01005631.1, on the reverse strand, counting down.
TTAGTGCTACCAGGGTAAATTTATGAAATAAAGTTTTATTCTCTACTTAACTGAGGATATTTATGACAAGAAAGAAAGCATGGTAGAATGTCTAGAGGACTGTCTTCAGAGTATGAAAGGCCTGGGTTCACTATTTAGTCTCTTCATAACCAGAATAAAGACTGTTGTAAGTAACTGAAATGTTGACATCCTAAATATGTTGACATCTCTCTGAAGGACTGGACAGTTAATGTGAAAAGTCCCATAGTAATACTGTAAAAAATTTCAACCACATCGAAATTGAGCCCATTCTCCTCAGAAAGACGGGGGGGAAACACTGGGGTTACAAGTGGTGGAGGAATCTAAAAGAACTTAATGATAGTTAGCACAATCTATAATCACATGCAAAAAATAATCAAAGGCATTGCCTTGGGTTTCCAGTAAAAGATGAAGTCTGCTTATGTTCACTGTACCCTCAACACTGCCATTCAAGAGAATGGTTCACTTGCTTGAATCAGAAACATCTTGAGTAGAAAATATATCCCAGATGTATGCATTAGACCAGGTGTTGCCAAGTCGATTTCTCAAGTTCCCCAAAAAGAGTATATTCTTTTTAAAAATTTAATATATTTTATTTTTCCCAATTACATGTTTTTAGATGCTTAATAAATGTTTATTGATTAATTTATTGATTCTGCTGAGACTAGGATTAATGTATGGAAGTTGGGCATATTTGATTTCATAGTAAAAAATGAACTGAAGTAAAAATAGCCATTTTTACAGTAAATGATGCCATGACTTTCTAAGTGTAATTAGTTTCATTCTTATCTATTCTGTTCAGAAACTTGTATACATACACACACATACATATATATATATACATATGCAGATATCATATATATAGGTGAAATATTATTTATATAATAGCATATATACAAATTTATGTATAAATCTACATGTATGTAATAGTTAACGGTACTAGTTGACATTTATAAGATCCTTTAATGCTCACAAAATTCTTTGCTAAAGGTTTGTCTGATCCTCACAACAAGCCTTTGGAGCCACACTTACTATCCCCATTTTGCATATGAGGCCCAGAGAAATTACAGTGACTTGTCAATGGTCAGACAATTAGTAAGTGTCAGAGACAGGATTTAGACCTATGTCTTTCTTACTATAAATCTGTTCCCCATGCTGCTTCAGTACTTTAAAAATGTGTGTGTGTGTGTGTGTGTGTGTGTGTGTGTGTGTGTGTGTAAAATTTTCCCCCAATTACATGTTAAAGTTGTTTTCAAATGGGTCCATTTTTTAACTTTTTTTAGAGATAGGGCAATTGGGGGTAAGTAACTTGCCCAAGGTCACACAGCTAATTTTTTGTGTTAAGTGTCTGAGGCTGGATTTGAACTCAGGTCCTCCTGACTCCAGGGCCGGTGCTCTATTCACTTCAATACCTAGCCACCTCTCAAATAGGTCCAATTTTGTAGGAAACAATATTGAACCTGTGTCAAACTCAGATACCCTGATTCAATAGGCCACAATGATCAAAACTATTTATGTCAGAAAAATGTTAGATAGCATCTACACTTCTGAGGAAGGCATAATGCAAAAATCTGGTGAATAAATTGGAAAAAATCTAAAAAGCAATGTTACAAGGATTCAAAATTTATTCAGATGTTATAATAAATAATTTTGGTAAAAATAGATATATCAATAAAGTAAAACTTGGGTTTAAGTACTCTTTCTGACACACACTGACTGACCACACTGAGTCCTGAAAATAAGAATAGACCAAAAAGAAGTCAAGGACTATATGAAATACTGAGAAATATGAAATAAAATCAAAATGTTGAAAAAATTTTTAAAATAGATATTTTATATTTAAAAAATAGACTTTAAAATAAGGAAAGTCAATTTAAAAATAATTCCCTGAAAACCATGATTAAAAAAAAAAAACTGAATCCAAAATGGTCTATAACCTACATATCAAGATATTCATTAAACTTGCCCACACATTAGAATTCAAGGGCAAAGAATACACCCATTAAGTCCTGAAAAGAACTACAAAAAGGAAAAAAAAAGCTGGCTAGGTGGCTGGGTGAATAGAGCACCAGCCAATGAGTCAGGAGGAACTGAGTACAAATCTGGTCTCAGATTAATAACACTTACTAATCGTGGGACCCTGGGCAAGTCACTTAACCCCAATTGCCCTGCTTTCCCCGCTTCAAAAATAAATAAATAAATAAAAGGGAAAAAATTTCAGAAATTTCATAGTCAAAATAGGGAGGGAGAGGGAGAAAGAACTCCCATTTCAAAGAAAAACAATTTTTGAAGTGCTTAAATATCAAAGGACCACAGTGAGGTTCACACAAGACCTTTGCATTTCTACTATAAAAGAGAGAACTTATAACTCAGTTTTGTTGGAAAACAAAAAAAGATATAGGCTTACAACCAAGAATAACTTACCCTCTAAAGGTAGGAAAGGAGAAAAAGAGGGAGTGGAAGACATATTATGGAATGTAAAAATTACATTTATTTCTGATAAAAAGACCAGGGCTGAGTATGAACTCTGAAATAAAAACACAAGTTACTAGAAAATGTTCAAAAATCTGGAAAGATTAATGCATTGGAGCAAATGAAATGATCTCTATGAAGCTATAGTAGCAACTAGCATTCTAATAAGGAGAAGAAACCCAAGAAGACCCTTATTGTCTTTAATGAATATTAGAAAGGGGAGTTGACTTGATAGATTGGTTCTGTCATGAGAGACTGAAGATGGGAACAAGAAGGGAGAGTAAAGGGAGGAACACACTTATATAAAATGGAGGAAGAAAGAACTTAACCTTGGTCATTTTTTTTTAAATAATTGAGGTGTTTGTATGAGAAGTCTACAAACATAGAGGCAGGTGTGGAGGGAGTAGGAGTAGGCATCAGGAGAATCTTGCCAATGTCTGAAACAAAATACAGGGAGTTAAACACACCCTTATACACAGAGAGCACACAATTTGATGAAGAAATACATCAAACTAAAGGAGGAAACAAGTGGATTTTGGCGTGGGGGCTAAAAGAGAGGCTAATGATGCTTAGGACACAAGTTACGAACAAAACAAAGTTGCTGATTCTAAAGAGGGTTAAGAAAAAAAAAATCAATTTAAAGGGGATGCCTTTGGTTGCCTCTAAGACAACTGGAAAATGATGAAGAAATTTTTATGTCTGAGGGTAATGCAAATAAGTGAAGTAAGAAAAGATTGTAGTGAAGCCAGGAAAAAGTGAACTGATCCAGAATGAGATGGGCTGAATTACAGGAAGAATATATACAAGTATAATGATACTTCAAGAGAAAACTCTGAAAGACCTTAGTTCTTTTATCAAGATGATGAACCATATCTCAAGAGGATTCATGTTGAAGTATGTCACCCATCTCCTTACAGTAAGGTGGTGGACACAAGCTGCAGAGACCTACATTTGGGGATGTAAGAAAGGAAATAAAAGAAAGAGAGAGAGAGAGAGAGAGAGAGAGAGAGAAGAAGAGAGAGAGAGAGAAGAAGAGAGAAAGAAAGAAAGAAAGAGAAAGGAAGGAAAGGAAGGAAGGAAGGAAGGAAGGAAGGAAGGAAGGAAGGAAGGAAGGAAGGAAGGAAGGAAGGAAGGAAAGAAGGAAGGAAGAGAGGAAGGAAGGGAGGGAGGAAGAAAGAAAGAGAGAGAGACAGAGAGGGGGGAGAAAGAAAAGAAGGAAAGGAGGGAGGGAGGAAAGGAGAGAAGAAGGGAGAAGGGAGGAAGGAAGGAAGCAATGACAGAAAAAGGAAAGAAAAATATATTCATTATTGTTTAGTTATATATGTATGTACATACATATTCCAGCCACTATGCTAAACCATACAAATAGAAGGGGAAGAAAAAAGTAAGTCCTTGTTTACAAAGGTCTTAAGTTCTGTTTCCCCCACTAATTTAGTGAAGCTTTTTTTTTGCTAGAAAATTAGCAAATATTTATATATTCATAATTTCTTTGAGAATACAATAGGCAGAAAATTCAAAGAAGTATCAAAACCAAAATAACTTTTAAGGATCAAACATGCTCAAGAATCTAATCCTAATTCAAAATGATTTGACTCTAGTAGGGTGGATGGAGTGATTCTTGCACCAAACCATGTATTTATGAAGACTGTATTCCTTTTGAGAGCAGAAAAATAATAAGCATGTGTACTTCTCTTATTTTATCTCAATCATTGATTGATTGATCCAACATTATTTCTTTGTAGCTGATCTCTCCCTCCCTCCCTCTCTCTCTCTCTCTCTCTCTCTCTCTCTCTCTCTCTCTCTCTCTCTCTCTCTTTCTCCTCTCTCTCTCTCTCTCTCTCTCTCTCTCTCTCTCTCTCTCTCTCTCTCTCTCTCCTCTCTCTCTCTCTCTCTCTCTCTCTCTCTCTCTCTCTCTCTCTCTCTCTCTCTCTCTCTCTCTCTCTGTTTTCTTTTTTCCCAGAGCTCTTTTTTGGTTACCTTTTCTTTTCCTAAAAATTCTTGATGTTCATCTCTGTAAAGACCGAGGAAATGAGGATTCATCATGAGAGCAAAATAAGGTGTTGTAAGGAGGGTACAAGTCGTAAATCTCCTTCCTTTTGACCAAAAGCTGCACACAAACCACACAGACCTCACACTAAACAACTACACTACTTTTATGCACTTGGAAATGTGCTGGCACCATCTCCAAATATTTGTACATTCAAGCAAACCATTTACTTGGGATGTGTCAAGATATTAGGGGACAGCCTGCTTTCCAGAGCTAAAGTCCAGCAAGCAAGCTGTACCCTGAGCATGGCATAACAACAATCCTTTGTACTCACTTTCTGGATGATCACAATCACAGCAAAATCCCAGAACTGTTTCGAATCAGCATCAGGTTGTCTCTGAGCTTAGATAAGCAGCTGTAGGATCCATCTTTCAGTCATGAAGTCCCGCTATGAATCAGACTTGTCACATTGTTGCTCTTGCTCCTCCTTGTTAGGGCTTTGACTCACTGCACAGCCATTGGTATATATACTGAGATCTCCCCACACTGCCTTGCGTCCCACTCATGAAGGGTGGAACTCCAGCACATGTGTCCTTGCTTGCAAGACATTAGACTTCTGTCTGATTCCTGACTCTCCTATATCTGGACTGATTTGTTTAGTTCTGGCCATTCACAGGTTAAGAGACTGGCTCCAATCTGGTTGACATGTGTTATACCTGGATATAGACAGTAAGATGGTTCTAATTTAATAGATTCAGTCCTTCATCACCTATATACGTCACTCCCTCTGGAAGTCCTGCTTGCTCATGTCCACACCCAATCCCTGCTTTCTCAAGGAGCTTAAATTCTAATAGCGACGACAATACATAAAAACTGAAAAGAAGGCGTCAAGGAATGGAGAGAAGGAAGGTACCAGGCCACACAATGTCTAGAAACCAAAAACAAGGACAGAAATAAAATGTCATGAGTACAAGGAGATGGCAACACTTGTCCAAAGAGGAATTCTGAGGAAAACTAGATATAAAGAATGTCTTCAAAGAACCATATATTAGAAAGAAAAGATGACCTCACATGGTAATAGTAAGGGATGAGAGAGGAAGAGGCAGTCAACTCCACTGGCCCCCTGACATGCCAGGAAAAAGCAAGGCCATGCTTTGCCTTGTTGGGCTTAAACTTTGTGGTGACATTTGGAAAGAACACAGATGAGTCTCCCAGTATGGAGAAGCATGGATGGATTACTACGTGCAGCATTGGAAATAAGTGCTATATTGATGTGATCGCCAATATTTGAGTATTTGAGAGTGTGAAAATTCAATACTTAGAATTTCCTTGATGGTCTTGACAGTGTGATAATTATTTTTGTCCCATAAAAGAAAAAAACAACTGATACTTCTAGAACAGATTAACGTTTGTCAAGCCTCATGATAACATTAATGAGGTAGATGCCACAGGTTTTATTGTCACCTCCATTTGACAGATAGGGAAATTAATGGTAATGAACTGGACAGGGTCTAAGAGGCAATAAATATCAACGGTAGGATTCAAATTCTTGTCTTTCTGACTCTGAATCCAGCACTGTAAACACTAAGTTATGCTAGTTTTATTCTAAATACCTATTTAGTTATACTTAAATATTCCAATATGGTTACTTAATTGCATTCTGGAAAAGTTTCTTGAGAAGTATGTCATCATTGAGGACGAAGTGTAAGAGATGTAGTTAGGAGAATTAGGTTCAAAGGCCACTTCAAACATTTAATGACTGATGTGTTTAGCCCAACATAATGAGACGGGGAACCGGAAACAAGCCATTTAATTGCAGGGGACCTCAGTTCCCTCATTTGTAAAACACAAATTAAAATACCAATACTCCTACCTTATAACTGTTGCAGGAAAATTATTTTACAAACCTTTAAAATATAATAGAAATAGTAGTTATCTATAACTAAGGGCATTAGGTATAGAACAAACAAGACTGGTTATAGGAAATACACCATTATTAGAATCCAGAAGCATATTCTCCTGACCTCCAAATCATAGCTGCTAAAATATAATTTCATTCTTTAAAATCTGTCTCTGTCTCTCTCTGTATATAGATAGACATATGAATGTATGAAATATAATATATATACACATATCTATATATCTCCACAAACATATTTCTCTGTAATTTTTAGGGGAGGAGATACAATTTACATCTTTCAATAAGTCAGATTATTTCATAACTTTATATGTGGTATTATATACTTCAGTTGAAACTGGGAAGTATGTTGGACGTTTGCTTTTTGTGAGCTTGTCAATAGTTAATGACAGCTGGAGGCCTAGATATGCCTGAAAAAAATTTTGTGGATAGAACATTCCTTAACACAGAAGTGAGATGTTTGAAATACTGTTGTCATAGGCCAGGAGATTTTCTTAATGAGTTATTTTGTATTGCGTCTAAAACCCAGACATGTCTGATTCTGCTGTCCTTTTCATAAACATAGACCAGGCCTTCAGTTTCGACTTTGGAAAGATTTGAACAAGATGGTGTCTATGTTGCTGAATAATGAAATATATTCTACAGTGATCCCATAGGACAAAGATGTGTGAATTTCAAAAGAACATGTGAGTGTCTCATTTGCACAAAAGCTGTTTTAACCTTGACCTCAGCAGAAGTTTCTGAACAATTAGAGCTATGAAAAAGTAGAATGGAATGCCTTGGGAGGTAATGGATTTCCCTCCTTAAAGGTCGATGGCAGAAGCCAAATGATTCCCATGCAAGGTATGTTACAATAAGGATTTCTGTCAGGTACAGATTGGATGAGCAGTAAATGAGCAGTAAAGTCCCTTCCAACACACAAATTCTGCAACTATGTGAAGGGATTCTGATAACTTTGCAGTGTGCATTTCCTTCCAGGGATGTAGTGGTGATGTTTTACCCAATGGGAAATATTCTTTCTGAACAATTATTGTCATGGTTTTGTCAAGAGAGGGACAGGCTGGAAATTTTTTACTGGGGAACAGGCATTTATAATTTTATGGGACAGTAGAGCTCTCTGGAAATACACTGTTCGATTTGGCCTAGACATTGTGAAGAAGACAAAGACACAACTGAGAGTCTCTCTCTCTCTCTCTCTCTCTCTCTCTCTCTCTCTCTCTCTCTCTCTCTCTCTCTCTCTCCCTCTCTCTCTCTCTGTCTCTGTCTCTCTCTGTGTCTTTCTCTGTGTGTCTCTCTGTCTCTCTCTCTCTCATACACACCTACATTAATATATCATGTTATTGTTACTGTTAGTCTTATTGTTTTTGTTTGTGATGTTTGCTGTGGCAGCCACTGTGACATCAAGAAAAATTAGTGAATAGTATGCTGCATGCTGAATTGGGAACAGGAAGACCTGAGTTCAGATCTGCATTGTATACCTGCTAGTTGTATAACCTTATACAAGGCTCTTAACATCTCTCAGACTCATTCTTTCTTTGCAAGTGGTTACAATAATAGCATTGAACATTGCACGGCATTGTTGTGAAGATAAATAAAGTAAGATATGTTAAGTGTCTTATAGACCTTAAAGAATTCCATCAGTGCTAACTGTCACTGGCCATTATTACCATTGTTATCAAGAGGCATCATGGCTTTCTGGCTAGAAAACAGGCCTCAAAATCACGAGGACCTCGATTCCATGCCAACTTCTGAAACATACTGGGAAAGGGGGAAAGGGGGATCCTGTAAAAGTGAGTTCTGCTTTCAGAGAGTGGAACATCAGTACTTGTAGAGGAGGTCCTGCCCTCACTAGTAGCCTTCTACACCTACGAGATCACAATTCATTCACATCCCTCATAATGACATTTTAGATAGGCTGTAAAATAGAAAATTCATTCATTCTGAGTAGAGTTTAAATGGAATTATATAGAAAATTTTCATTCCCTAAACTATTTTTAACCTATTGCCCTGGGGTGAGCAGGAGAATCTTTCTTTATCAGAGTTTCAGCCAAACTGTTCTTGGCTATACTAAAGATTAAGTGAAATAAAGCAAAAATTGAATTATGCATAAGAGCATAAATTAATATGTTAGATTTTGAGAAAATGCAGAAAACAATACTGCTCTGATGAAGTGCAGTAATTCTGGTTAGCACATGGGAGATGCAATGATAAATGATTTTCATCACATTATGAAATAAGTGGCTAGAAAGAACTTACATTGGGCAATATATAAAGAAATGCTCTTTATCTTATTCATAGAATTATGGGTTTTCTATGTAAGTGCTATTCAGAGAGTTATTTAGGGAAAGTAACTCAGTACCAATCAAAGAAACTTACCAATGAAATAATTTGCTTTTTGATATTAATAACACTAGGAGCTAAGACTCGACATGGTGGATAGGGACTTGACCCTAGGATCAGGGGGAACTACTTCAAATTTGGCCAATTATGCAAATTCTTTGGTCACCCCTTGATGACTCATTTAAGTTCTCAGTGTCCCAGGAAACTCTATGAGTTGGAGTTTGGGAAAGGGAGTTTCCCCAGTGTACCTAGCATTAATAAAATCACAGACACAGTTCAATTTTTTTTTTAATTATCAGCAAAAACAAGAACACATATATCCCATGTTTATAGTGAGGCCCTCTTTGCTTCAGAAACTCAGTGACATAATGTTGTATGATTACTATCCATTTGATAGATGAGAAAAGTCAAAAGTGACTGTTTAAAAGGCATTTATTAAGAATCTACTATAGAGTAGTATATAATTGTGCTAGACACTGGACAGATTAAGGACCTATGATTTCCATTTTAGATCAAAATAAATCTATAATTTGTAGTCTTTGAAAGTTCTCTGAGCTTCAGGTAGTATAAGAGGCTTGCTCATTTTCACACTCCTACTATGTATCAGAAACAGAATAGGAACTCATGCCTTTCTGATTCCAAATTCAGTGTTCTTTTCTCTAAACCATGCTGCGGCTTATCTTTGAAAAATATGTCTCTGGAAAAGTTATCCACTATTTTTATGAATTTAATCATATTTCAAATGCATGAAGTTATGTCAGTATATAAAGGCATCCCAGATGAATTCTTGCTGTTACATTTGTTTCATATGTCGGCTGTACTCAAAGTTGGCCACAAAAGAGGTGGAAAAGTATTCACAGAAAGAAAAAAATGGTACCTTGGATTCGTAGAGAAAAATGTCCAAAACATTTCATGTCATGTAAATGGAGTTAAAAAATTTTAGTAACACAGGAAACAGACACTTGACCAGTGGATTATATTTGAGAAAATGGAATGTTTCTAGGGAAGCACCTAAGCCTTTATAGATACCAGCATAAACTGGTAGGAAAGAAAAACTCAGATGTGTGTTTCATCATATCAGTTTTATGAGTATTCCTTTGAAATTAAATTATTTGAAATAACCCAGGGTCATAGAGTAAAGGATAGAAATGTCCTAACCCTCAGAAGCTATCATTAATTTAATTCTGAAAATTGTGTTGGATGCTTGCCATGGTAAAAAAAAAAAAAAGATATGTTGTGGGTATTATAATTGTCCAATCTGCAAGAAAAACCTCTAAGGCAGAGCTCTGAGACAATGGCACTTTATTTATGAAGTGGGCCACAGTTATTCCTTATAACCCGAGATGCCCCCTTCTTCCAGGACCTCATTTTTATAGGGTTTATACCCAAATATACAAAAGAGGCTGGGTATAAAAGAATACGTCATTTGTTGATAGAACTTGCTTTTCAGGGCCAAAATTGTCGACATATCAGTGGGGGATGGGGGGTGTCACAGACTGGGAAAAGCATGGGGCATCTCCACTGACTGAGTGGATAAGATGGTCACAAAATGGTCATCTGCTCATGTTGGACAAGAGAGAGTGGTCCAGAGTCACACAAATAATCTAGGGCACTTTCTAAAGAATCAAAGCATCCCACTCATACTGGAAGTCATGGAATTTTAGCAAAACAGGATGGAGATATCTTTGTCAGCATTCTATAAGAACCTGTCTTATATAAATCATATATATATATATATATATATATATATATATATGATTTGTGTAAAATATCAAATTGATTAATACGGATTAGAATAGATTAGGGGTTCAAATGGATTATTTATCACTGCATGACCATGAAAAATTCTTATTGTATCTATTGTAAATTAGTTTACATTCCAGGAGAGAGAGAAGGAATAGAATAAGCATAAAAAGTTTGAACACAAGTTAGAATATGATTAAATTCATAGCTAAAAGACATAAAAGACAGCCATGAGATACTCTAGGAAAGAGAGGTCATTTAGAGTTTGGTGGATCAGGGGAGACATCAAGAAAAAAGATGGAGCCTGGTCAGGGCAATGAATAAAGATACATCTTCTAAGGGCCTAGACATACTATGGGACACCCTTTCAAACATGTATGAGAGTGCATGGAAAACTAGAGAAGTGAAAAAGTAGAAGGTAAGATTGGGAAATGCTAACTAGTCCATTTTTCTTCTTTTTTTCTTGTAACAATATAGGGCACAAAGACATAAAAAAATTTTGAGTAAGATTTTGGAAAGTCTTAAATGCTTAACTTAGAAGTGTGCAATTCACTGGACTATGATTGTAATTTACTGGAAGAAATTCAAAAATTTTGATGTGGGGAATGATATCAATTCATTTCACTTCAACCTCCATTAATTGAACAATTACCATATGTAAAACTTGGGGTCAGACACTGGAAATACAACATTAAAAACAAAACAATCCCTGACCATAGGGAGCTTGCATTTTATTGAAAAGGTCATGATATGAAGATTTAACAGATTTACAATTAAGTATATGGAGATGGAGAAAGTACTAGTATGATCAGACATGTCCATTAAAATAACTGAGGGAAGGGTAGATTAGAAAGGATAGAGACTAAAAGCAAGGAGACCAGTTGGGAGTCTAGTTCAATAGTGCAGATGAGAGGTGAAGGGAGCTAGAATTAGGGCAGTGGTAGTACTAATGGAAAAGAGGTAAAACATCTAAAAGGTTAGTAAAGTTAGTAATGGTGAGACATGACAACTAATTGGATGTTGAGAATGAGCAGAAAGAAAGATGTTGAGTTTTGAACCAGTGTTGTAACGAGAGATTGTGAGATGAGACCATTAATCATTTTAAGAGAAGTTTTAATAGTGGAGCATAATGAAGCAGGTGACTGCCAGGGGTCAGCACCCAAATCATGCAGCTCCGAGTATATACATCTTGGGGTTTATATAGACAAAAGCCTCAACATAACTGTTGTCAAGGGGAGCAAGCAGGGAAAATATGAAGCTAAAGGATAGCGTTGTTTAATGACCTGTCAGTTACCCAAACAGTAAAAATCCCTTGATTGAACGGTTCCTAGGTAAGGGTGAGGAGCTGTGGTGTTCTGGTTGGCAGGTTTTTGTGGCTGGTTTGGAAGGCCTGATTTGGCAGGCCTTTCTGGCATATTAAGTCTGTTTTGTTGGTGAGTTTCCCAGGGGACTGGGAGTAAGGTGGGCTTTATAGGGAAGGGGTTAGAGAGAGTTCTCAAAAGTGGTGGTTACAACAATCCCCACTTCTTTTTGTCAAGAGTCAAACCCTTGACTCACAATTGGTGAAACTGTACAGACAGTCACTCATGCAGGGGCTGATACCTAGGTTTCCTTACAAGGGGAAGTCTGACTGAGTTAATATGGCACTGAGAAGGGCTAGACCAACATAATGGGGGAGCTGGGTGTTCATGAAAAGCATTTCACATTGGGACAATAGAAGTGCACCAGTAAAGAGTACTTGGTCCCAGTTTCTAATAATCCAGGTATTTTTACCCTTAGGAGCATGGGGATTTGACATGGAGAAAGGGAACAACAATATTATGGGGAAACACAATCTTCACTTGAGGAAATCTGGTCCTGGGTCCAACTTCCATTCATCAGGGGCAGCTAATTTTATGTGAGAGTGGTGGAGCCAGGCAGGGATAGAATTCACTTAGACTGCAGTGGGTATAGTAAGGATACAGGATCTGATGTAGGTACAGGCAAGGTGACTGGAGCCAATTTCAGGGCACTCCTTTGTGTTTCTTGCAATCCCTGTAGGAACTTAATTAAGCAAGAATTAGTCACCTCAGCTCATAACTCTTCTCTAACCACTGGGGGAATGGGTGGAGGACATCCATATATAATTTCAAAGGGGGAAAGCCCAATTTGGTTGGGGGTGCACCTTATTAGTAGGGCCAGGGGCCAAGATATAAGGAGTTATATAGAGAAGCTATACTAGAGAAGTTTCATGTGTTGTGGGGAATGCTTCCACCCATCCAGAAAAGATATCTACAAAAACCAGGAGATACCAATAACCTGCCATGGAGGGGTTTTACTTCTGTGAAGTCCACCTCCCACCTTTCCTTTAGTTGTTGCCCCTGTCTGATTCTGAGGGGGCTTGCCTTTCCTTGTTTTGCATGTACTTGTGCTTTAAGTTTTAACATTATAACAATAATCCCAAATAACTTTTTATAAGTGAGAACCAACTTGTTTTAGCTTTAAGACAGGATTAGCAGGACTTAACAAAATAAAATAACTGGTTTTAAACAAAATTTTCCACTGTCTTAGTTTCAACTAAATTCAGACCAAAAGTTGTTTTGTCTAACACCATTTCTGGCTCACAATGGTCACTCAGGTTTTATAATATACAGAGTAGAAATACAATAATAACACAAACAGTGAGATGACATTAATCGCATTTCCAAATCACATATAGAAATTTTTGATAGAAAATTGGGTTTACCAAGTATAGAAACTGGTTGACTTCTGACCTCATTTTCTCCTCTCCTTTTCTCATCTCCCCACAGTAGCAGACCCTGGTGGATGGGGATGGTCAGTTTGGGAAGGAAGGAGAAAGAAGGCACTGCTCATTTTGTGGGAGGTACTAAGAACTGGGGAGAACCAGGAGGTTGTAGAGTCCAGTGGCTGAATTAAAGATCTAGGAGCACTGAGGAGGGGGTTTGGGGAACTTGAAGCAGAAACTCCAGGTTTCAGTGTTGTGGGAGCAAGGACTTGGGGTTCTGAGAGGAGAGGTTCATCTGCTTACCTAGAGGAGTGGGCTTCAGGGTACCCAGGTGTGGGGAGCCAAGCCCAATCAGGAACCCCTGCTCTTGTATGACAGAGTCTGAGATAGTGATAGAGAGGAACCCTGCCAGCCAGCAGCAGAGCTAAGAAGGAAAAGTTAGGTGAAAAGACAGATAAAAAGATTACTTACCCAGAGGTTGACAATCATAAACGAGACAGGACTCCAATATGGTAGAAAACAGAGTCAACTTTATTCAGCTAAGAGTCCAGTATATCTAGTGTGAAACTGCATAGTCATCATAAGCCACTGTCTTTGGGATTGTACCATTATCCTAGTTCCCATTCACCTCTTATGTGACGGCCATGTACTCTATCCTTGTTATCAGAGTCCAAGTACCAGGCAGGATGCTCCAAACCTCCCTAAACCTCCCTAGAACAAGATGGAGTTGTCCCAAGGCTTCTAGTTAATGCTACATTATGCTAGTTTCCCCTGAGAACACTGCAAGAGTCCTTGTTCCCAGGCCAGGAGCGTGTGTACCATGCTTCTCATGGGGATGTGAAGCCCATGCCTGTGAGCCTTCCTGGGGGATAGGGAACCGATCTGGGACTGTTTAGCAGGGTCTTATGCTGAGAGGGCTTATTCAGCCATCAGAGTCAGAGCCCCACTGGTCATGGTCCTCAACATCTCCCCCTTTCTGTTGATGAAGCAGTTCAGTGGCAAACTCATGCAGAGCACGAGTCCAGCACCAGCAATAGACGGGAATGGTGCAAATTGCAAGGAGACACAATATAACCAGGGAAGAAGGGGTGAAAGAAATGTATATAGCCAATGCAAAAGACTTAACTCTTTATACGGACCTCAAATTTGTTGTGGCAAATTGTCCACCTTAATTTTATTGAGGGAGGCCTCATTGATATGGGAAATCAATTTATCAAATTGTGCCAAATCTACTCCTATGGAGGTATTTCTAAAAATCCCTAACGAATGGCATTTAAACTTTTACCAATTATAATCAGACCTATTCTATTTTGTGTAACACAAATAGAATGAAATGTATAATCACGCTTCAACAAAACTCAGCTTCTGCAAGCTTATCTTTCACAAATTCTACTGTTTCCTTTAAAGCATCTAATTTTTGCTGAAAGTATCTATTTTAACTTACTACCTAAATACAAAGACACAGTGGATGAAACTATCAATGATAGTAGACAAAATAGTAGTACAAATCCCTACTAGATATACATTGAGCAAGAATATAATGAATGCAAACAATATTCCATACAGAGGAGTCATACATAGATAGGTGTATCCATAAGTACATGGGAGAAGGAGAATAGAAGACAGAGTTGCAATTGTGCAGGTTCCCCAGAAGTCTGAAACCAAAAGGGGGTGGTTCTACAAACAGTATGACATCATAAGCACCAATACATTGTTTGACAGTACAGTTAAAGCAGGGTATAATCCAATAAAATGTAGTATGGACTTATAGAAAGCAGAGTGATCACAGCAAGAAACACAAATCCTGGGCTAACAGGTTTCAGTTTTTTGGGTGGATATAAAAATGTTCTATCTGCCCCCATGGGGGCAAAGCCTTTTTGTTTTGTGTAGTGGTTGCATTAGGAGACCTTCTTTATTCCCATGTTCTGTCTCTGAGTTCTTCTGCTGCTGTAGCTTTTTCATCTTTCTGGGTGACTCAGAGTATACACCCTGACATTTCTATTCTGGCACCCTCACTGGTTGTTCCCCAGCTTCTGGAAAATCTATAAGCACAGCCTCTCCCCCACAGTAATAAATCCCCACATTACCTTCATTTTGGGGAGTACGCACCCTTCAAATTTTCTAACTGCTGGTGTATACTCATTTTTAGCAATGTTTGTATTTAGCTAATGTCGTTTGGGTTTACAAAGCAGTGGCTAATGTAGCTAATTGCTCCTCCCTTTTTTATTTTAGCAAATAGGTCGTAATATCTTTATTATAAGGGGTAGGCCTGTAATTAATATTATTTTTAAAAAATGATCACAGAAAGATTGAAATAAGCTGTTAGTGGCTGGAACATTATCAGCATTCAATTGTCAGAATGCCCATTGAAACAAAAAACTGTAATATATGGTTGAGCATATTTTTTACTGCATCCCCTCTCTGAATGGAAGCAAAAGTAAAAGAAGAAAAAAGTATCTCTTATAATATGCATATATGATAACGTTTGAATGGGAGGATAATAAGTTATATCCATCCCATGTTGGTCAATGACGAGTAGTGGAGGAGTAATAAAGGCAACACATTGAGTGAAGTTTTTAATGAATCTGTCTAGCTTGTTCCTTAGTAACATGGAATTATTTACACAGATTATATGCATTTTGATAAAAATAACAGTAAGATAATGTATTACTAAGAATATTTCGAGGAAAAAGTTGGAAAAACTTGATTTTTGATTAATAGTCATGTTATTTAGATAAAGAGGCCTAGAAAGTAAAGATTGAAATGCAATATAGGTATTAGCCTCTATCTTATAAGAGCTTATAACTTCTGAAAAAGGTTAAAAAAAATCTGTATTCTGAGTGTGTTTAAGTTTAGCAGTATCAAATATGTTGGCATATGTACACAGAATATTTGCTATCTGACTCAATATTAAAGGGAAAAGAAAAAATCATTTAAGAGTATATCATAGCTAAAAGCTTTGTATTATAAGTAGAAATAAAGTGAGTAATAATAACTTTATAATTAGAATCAATGTAGTAAGCTATATTTCTAGTGTTAAGATTTATAAAGAATCATCAAACTTCTGTGAGAGAAAAGAAAAAAATTAGTTAAAATTTGATAACCTAATAGCTCTGTGTATACTTTAGAGCAAAACAAACTTTTAAAATCGAGATTATTAAGACTAAGCTGGTATAAAAATTTTCTTAAGTAACATAAATTCCCAAAATATGATAAAAAACTGAATCGCTAGATAATTGTGGAATTCTTTAGATATCACAAAGTGTTTTAATAAAAATGCATACCAAAATGTCTTTTTAAGTAACATCAATCCCCAAAGTATTATAAACATACTAATTTTCTAGTTGATTGCAGAATTCGTTAGATATTAAAAGATGTTTTACCCAGAAAATTACAATAAATTAATCTGATCACAGTACTTTAAAAGCTATTGATACTATAATCTTCTTGAGGTGAGCCTGAAGTAGTTAAAAAATTTATTTCACCAAATCATGGCTCATAGCCAATAACAACTAAAATGTTTTATTCCCATGGATTAGAAATCTTTTTAATATTTTGCAATTTTCTTAGCAAGTTACAATTAAAACAAGTTCCTTTCTCAGGCTGAATGACCTTGCCTCTAAAGATAGTTTCCATGGGCTTTTGGCAGTTTTACAATATAAGTAAGATTGATATGGATTCTAAGCAGAAGAGACTGGGGAGTTAATGCTTATTCCCCTGCATTGCTAACTCTCACACATGGAGAAGGAATATTCTGAATGGGCAGAATTAATCCAAAATAAAGTTTTCACCCAGTCTCCTCCTTTCTACATACATTAATCAATCAACAATTTTAAGTGTTTAGCATTTCAACAATAAAATAACTCAATTAATAACCTTACAAGTTCCAAATAACTGATAACCAAAGTGTTTTAGTTGTATCCTCCTCTCTAACTCCAGGTAGATGTGTAAATAATTGATTTTCTATATGGCATATATAAACATTATAAGATGTAAGTGACATAATTGTTTTTAAACAAATTCTTTGAAAGTGAGAGCTTTGACCCTTCTAGTAAAGAGGGAGTCAGAAATGGTGCCATATTCTTTCTCCCCCGTACTAGAGCTCAAAATTTCACGTTTTAGAAAATATTCCAATTTGCCTAAATGCCGAATAGTATAATACATCCTGACTTATCTTTAGCATCAAATTTGAAGTGATACTTTTTACTTTTCACATGAATTTAATTGACCTACAGTTGTATTACCAAATGTTTGTCTGTTTGCCTCTTTGATCTGAGGGGAATGTTTCCCTTATTTTTTCTTATAGCCTTCTCCTCACTCCACTTGGCCAGAGTGGAACGAAGAGGAGGAGATTTTCAAACTATTTAAAAAATCTTAGGGGCGGCTAGGTGGCGCAGTGAGTAGAGCACCAGCCCTGGAGTCAGAAGGACCTGAGTTTGGATCCTCCCTCAGACACTTAACACACACAAAGAAAAACCTAGCCGTGTGACCTTGGGCAAGTTACTTAACCCCAACTGCCCTCCAAAAAAGCAAAAAAAAAAAAAATCTTAACACTTCTGTTCACAACTTCCATGCAAATAATTTATTTAATTATCTTAAGCTCTCTTAAGCTTTCTACCCATGCTCTTCTCATTGCTACATACTTAAACTTTCTTGCTTTTCCTACTGTCATCTTTTTTGTTGTTGTTGGACTTTGATTAAAGCCCCTTTTATAACTACACATATATTATTTCTTTCTAATTTCAACCTGACACTGCTCCTACACTCTTCGACTTACCAAAACCATCTAATAACCTGTACAATAATAAAATACTTTGTTCATTTTCCGGTGAGAAAGAAGGGAGAGGGGGAGTGAAAGAGAACAAAATTTCACAGAAAGCTCTACAATCCAGCTGCACTTTAACTCTTATAGAATGACAAATTACTCTCCCTCATTCTCAGAAAGACACACAAACAAAACAGAGATATATACAAAATAACAGAATGAATCACATAGAATTTGTAGGAGATCTCCTGGAAAGATTAAACAGTTTCTAGCTCTCCAGATAGTAACGGAAGACAGGCAAGACTTACTTGATAAGATTAATTAGAGACAACTGCATTACACTGAGGTGTTCGAGCCACCCCTGACGCTTTCATTTCTGATGTTAAACATATGATTAATATATTCCATAGAAAAAAGGCAGAAATGGGGAAATGCTGGAGTTCCTCCTCCATTAGTCCCTCACTCCTCTCTCTCCTGGCTGGCTCCCAATTTACCAAATAGGGACAACATTACAAGATTTTGTGTAACTGACTGATTGTGATAAATAGTCCTCTTTCTTTTACTAATGTCTTTAAGAGTCTTAAATATATTTTTTCTTCTGAAAATTTTCTGAGATGGGCTTATCTGCTTACTTGCTACTAAGTTCTCTACTGATCCCACTTTATCCTGGTGAATCATCTGTTGAATAGACTTTTGGAGGGGGGTGATCGTACTGTAATCTCGCCACCTTACTATGTCCCCTGTAGGGGTACACACGTTCCAATATGAGGGACAGCAAGACAGTGGGGGGCCAGTCAGCAGTGTGAGACACTCTGCTTCCATCGGGGAACAACCCTTTTCTTCCTGTTTGTTTTCCTATTCCTGTTTCATTTCTACTTCCTCCACCTGTGTTTCTGTACTGAACCTCCAAATCTCTTGGTAGTGCTCTGGCTTGACTAAGCACAATTTAAGAACATTATATAGTTGAAAGCTCTGTACTGAGAACTTCTCTGGCCCTACTGTGGTGTAATATCCTGTCAATTATTCACCTACCACTTTCCATTTTGCAGGGTTTAATGTGCATTCTTTGGTCAGCCATGGAGAAGTGATCTCCAGTAAATCGGACAATTCCTGTATCTGAGTCTTAGTAACAATGAGTCCTCTTTCTTTCATTATAGGTAGGAGGACCTTTTGATACGTCTCTTGTCTAGGCTGTTTAGTCTATACTTGCCCCATAACTTCTGCTCTAGAGGAAAGTACCAATAGCGGTTCATCTAAGCCTTCCCCTTACCTGGTCCTATGGCCATGTGCTGCTCTGTGTTGCTCCTCCTGGGTGAAACCAGTGTGGCCTCAAGTTACCCCCTTGGCCTGAAGTTTCTGTGCCTGGCCTGGTGCTCCTGTGCCCAAGCCCATTCAACCCTGTGCTTATACACCACACCCCACATTGGGCGCTAGTTATGGGGAGCCAAGCTCACCCAGGGACCCCTGCCCTTTTGTGGCAGAGTCTGAGATAGTGATAGAGAGAAGCCCTGCCAACCAGCAGCAGAGCCGAGGAAGAAAAGTTAAGTGAAAAGATAGATAAAAAGATTACTTACACAGATGTTGACAATCATAAACGAGAAAGGACTCCAATATGGTGTAAAACAGAGTCAACTTTATTCAGCTAAGATTCCAGTATATATAGTGTGAAACTGCATAGTCATCACAAACCACTGTCTTTGGGATTACACCATTGCCCTAGCTCCCATTCACCTCATATGTGACAGCCATGTATGAGTACTGGGCAGGATGTTCCAAACCTCCCTAAACCTCCCTAGAACAAGATGGAGTTGTCCCAAAGCTTCTAGTTAATACTACATTGCTACATTATGCTAGTTTCCCCTGAGAACACTGCAAGAGTCCTTGTTCCTAGGCCAGGAGCGTGTGTACCATGCTTCTCATGGGGATGTGAAGCCCATGCCTGTGAATCTTCCTGGGGGATGGGAAACCAATCCAAGCCTGTTTAGCAGAGTCTTATGCTGAGAGGGCTTATTCAGCCATCAGGGTCAGAGCCCCACTGGCCGTGGTCCTCAACACCCAGGGGCCCAGGGTTGTTGCCAGTGGGGCCTTGACGTAGCTGCTGTGCCTTCCCCTTTGTTCTTTTCACCAGGTGGAGGGAGGTTAACTCAAATTCACTGCAGCCTTAATTTGGTCAGAGCCAGGACAACAGGGTGAAGGATCTTAATGGTTCTAACCTTTCACTATATCCTTAGCTCATTCTGAGCAAGGATGACAGAGAGAAGACACTGGGACTTCTCACTGTATCCTCAGCTCAGTCACAGCCAAGATGATAGGGGGGAGGCACTATAGCCCTTAGCCTGGGAAGAACTAGGCTATGACCCAAGAAAGGGTTAAGTGCTAGTCCTATTCCAAAGTGCAGCTTTGAAACCTGTATCTCTTTGATCAGTGAGGTGACCCCTTTTCTCTTAGATAGATCTTAGGGGAGAAGTTTCCCCTTTTTCCATTTGTCTTTCTACTTTCAGAACTTGGCTAGAGTCCAAAGAAGTAGAAAGATTTTTTTTTTCAATTTTTCTGCCAACAACCTTTTTTTAAGAGACTGATAAATCTTTCTAGCCCAGGTGCAGTGGCTGGCTGCATTTTGAATCTTACAAGGTGGCAGACTCAGAGATTCTTCTTTATGCAGACATACATAAGGACAGGTGGACACAGAATGCTCAAAGCACCTAGACAAGACAGACACAAAACAGAATCTAATGGTGTGCCAAAACAGACTGATACAAGTCTAAGCAGGGTGGCTTTACCCTGATGACCAGCCAAACAGACCAACTTGGGTCCAAGCAGGATGACATCCCAGGGGGCAGACCATGATAGACCTGTAGTGGTCCAGACAGGATGGTTTACCCCAGGGGTGCTCTCTGATGTCTCAGAGAGAAGCCAGAGTGAGGGAGTTAACTGCGTCCAAATGCCATTCAATTCCCACCTACATGAGTACTCCCAGGAACACTCACCTCTAGAGGATAGGAAAGCCAAAAAGCTCCACAAAAGCCAAATGCTGGAACAAAATGAGGAGGGGATTGCTAACTCTGCCCAAGTCTGGGGACCCTGGAACATCTCAGGGGCCGGATCCCCTCAGGGTTTGGGCAGGGCCAGTTTATCCCCTCCCTGAGGCCAAAGTCCTGAGGTCTCAGCTGTGACACAGAATGCTGCAATCTCACTGGGGCCTCCAAATATTGTAATGAGAAATCAGTGAGTTGAGACCATTACTCATTTTAAGTGGAGCTTTAATGAACCTGGGGACTGCAAGGGGCATGAACCCAAATCATGCAGATGTGAGAGGCATATTCTTGGGGTTTATATAGACAAAATCCACAACATAATTTTTGTCAAGGGGATCAAGCAGGGAAATACAGAAGCCAAAGGATAGTACTGCTTAATCCCAAGGTATTTGTTTATGCAGATTACCCATTTTATCATGAGCTACAGTTCGACTAATGATCATTTTGAACTATAATCTTGCTACTCCCACTGGGAAGAAAAAAAAAGAAAATTCTTTTAATGAATGAGTGTAGTCAAATGAAATAAATTCCCATGTTGACTGTGTCCAAAAATGAATGTTTTGTTGTTGTTATTTTGAATGAAATTATGCATTTTATATGATTTATTATTTGACCTACCAATCCTCTACGATTAAGCTTTTTAGTCACCAGCTAAATTTCCATTATTTTAAGCTGCCTTTAAAATAATATTTTGGGTTTTTTTATTACATATAAGGACAATTTTTAACTTTCATTTAAAATTTTTGAGTTCCAAATTTTCTTCTTCCATACCTTATCTCCTATCTCCCTGACAGTAAGCATTTTGTTATAGGTTACATATGTGTAATCATGTAAAACATTTCCATATTAGGTTGTAGAAGAAGAAACAAACCAAAGAAAACACAAACAAGGAAGTGAAAGTAGTATGCTTTTATCTGCATTCAGACTCCATCAGGTCTTTCCCAGAATATGAATAACATTTTTCCCCATTAAACTTTGAAATTATGTTGGATAATTTTATTGTTGGGAACAGGAAAGTCATTTATAGCCAATCATCACACAACATTGCTTTTACTGTTTATAATGTTCTCCTAATTCTGCTTACTTCTTTCTGTATCAGTTTCTGTAAGTCTTTCTAGTTTTTTTTTTCTGAAAGAATACTGTCCATCATTTCTTATAACACAATAGTCTTCCATTAAAATTTATATACCACAACTTGTTCAGCCCCTCCTAAATGATGGGCATCCCCTCAATTTCCAATTCTTTGCCACCACTAAAAGAACTGTTAGGAACACTTTTGTACAAGTAGGTCCTTTTCCCCCTTTTTACAAAATTCTGTTTGGGATACATATCTAATAATGTTATTGCTGAATCAAAGGGTATACAAAATTTATTTGCTTTTGGGATATAGTTGCTAACTGTTCTCCAGAATGGTTGAATCATTTCACAAGTTCAAGAATATATTAGTTTCCCAATTTTCCCACATCCCCTGCAACATTTATTATTTTTCTCTTCTGTCATATTAACCAATCTGATAGGTATGTGGGAGTACTTCAGAGTTGTTCTAATTTGCATTTCTCTAATCAATAATGATTTAGGGCATTTTTATGACTATGGATAGCTTTGATTTCTTCATTTGAAAACTGCCTGTTCACATTCTCTGCCCATTTATCAAAGGGGGAATGACTTGTAGTCTCATAGATTTGACTCAGCTCTCTTTGTATTTGAGAAATGAAGCCTTCATCAGAGACATTTGCTATAAAAATTGTTTCCCAGTTTTCTGCCTTCCTTCTGATCTTTGTTGTTTTCGTTTGGTTTAGCAGTCTTTCTTGCAAATTTTTGTTTGTTTCAATATAGTCAGGAAAGGGGTGTTTAATATTAACACTTCTTTAAAACATTTTTGTGAGGCTTTTATGGTAGAATAGTTGTCATTTTTCTTTGAAATGTGCCACAAATAGCTGAGAACATTATATTCACATTTATATTCTCATTCAATAATCACCAGAGGTCTATCACATCTCAATTTCTAAAATCCTATTCAGATTCTTAATTTCTTTCCTTGTTACTCTTTGGCAAAATATATCTAGGCTTGAAAATGACATACTGAGTCTTCCAGTTATTATAGTTTTCATGTACTGTCTCTTTTCTCCGTACAATTCACATATCTCTTTTCTCCGTACAATTCACGTATCTTTTACTTTAAATAAAAGGAAAAAGGAAAGGGGAAATCTAGATGAAAAAAGGGGGAGGAAAGTAGGATGGAGTTTTGTCTCAAATAGTTTGTGTAAATTGAAGTCTATTCAAATTGGAAAGGATGAAAAATTTTTAAAAGAAGATGAAGAGAGGGAGAGAGAGGAGAGGAAGGGAGGGAGGGAGAAAGGAAGGAAGGAAGGAAGGAAGGAAGGAAGGAAGGAAGGAAGGAAGGAAGGAAGGAAGGAAGGAAGGAAGAAAGGAAGGAAAGAAGAAAGGAATGGAAAGAAGGAAAAAGTTTCAGTTAACTATAGTAAAACAAAACACATCCCTCCTTTGACCATGCCAAAAAATATATGAAACTTTCTGCACTTTAAGCCCTTCATAAATCTTTTAGGAGGTGAGTAACTGCTTCATTTCTCTTTTGGATTCATGGTTCATCATTGAAATAATCAGTTTTAAAGTATTTCAAAGATGCTTTTCTTCATGATGATGTTACTATTGTATAAACTGTTGTACTTCTGCTCACAGTACTTTGCATCATTTCACAGGAGTCTTTTTAGGCTTATTTTGTTGTCATCATTCTGAAACTGTCCATTTCTTTAGGTGGCATAATCATATTTCATAGAATATTTTAAAATAAAAGTATTTTTTACTCTCAGATTTTTCATATGGCTTTGAATCTCCTTTCCTACAATGTTCCAAAATGTTGGAATGTCAATAATCAATTTCTATCAATTTCTGCAATTTCTATCAATTTCTATGCTGCTATGCCTAAGTGTCTTTGATCTTTTGCCGGCTTAGTAGTTTATGAGGAGGAGTAGTAATTCACACTACACTAAGTGTTGCAAAGTCAGTATCTTAACCAAACCTGAACTGATAAAACAGAATTATTTATAGTAAGATCAATGCATCGTTTGGCCACAAAAGTTGTTGAAATTTTTCTTTTTTAGGTAGTATAAACATTATTCTTTCAACGTTAATTCTATTAATTTGCTCAGAAGTGACATACATACAAAGAACAAAGGTAAATCCTAGTTCTGCATCTAAGTTCTCACAAATTGCAAATTAATGGTATCCTAATTAATAAGATTTGATCATACAGGTGAAAAACATAGTAATAAGTTTCAGTGACACAGAACCCAAAGAACAAAGGTAAATTCTAGTTCTGCATCTAAGTTCTCACAAATTGCAAATTAATGGTATCCTGATTAATAAGATTTGATCATACAGGTGAAAAACATAGTAATAAGTTTCAGTGACTCAGAACCAGAAAGGTTATTTCCAATTGCATCAAATTAATCATTTTATTTGTCATGTTTTCCTTCCACCAACTACCAAGCAAGTAATAACTAGATACCACACAGATGTGGCAGCCCAGTTATAGGAAGAAGTGACAGCTAGTTTAGAATATTATTGTTAAGAAGTTTCAAAGTTATATGAAGTACTTAGTCACTGGAGTTTTGCTCAAAGACATCATCAATACATTTTTCCCACTGATGGCAACAAAATGATGACCCTAGTTATGGCCAACCTGATTATTCCAAGGGCATTTCATTACTCTAGGTCTAGGTGTTAGATGTAAGGGCATAGTGATCACTGTCCCCAATGTCCACAGTGATGAGATTGTACCAAATCATGTCATCTTTGTTTTTCACTTAATATTTCTGGGCTTAGGGCCATGCATTGTAACCAGGCTACCTTAAGAAGTCATAAATTCCCAAATCTAAAATTGGACGAAACTTCAGAGGTTATCTAGTCTTCATTTCACAGGTGAAGAAACTGGGTCCTGGAACACAGGATTTGTCCAGGGTCACAGAGAAGGGAAGTGTCAGAGATGGAGTGTAAAACTATGCTTCCTTACTCTATAGCAAGGGGTCAAAATCTTCCCTATTGAAAGGACTAAACAGAGACAGAATGAACATATTTCAACTTTAAGAAATTTCCTTTCTGCCATGAATTGGACAACATGTTTGATGAAGTTCTTTCCAACACTAATCATGGGATTCCAATATTTGTAGGAGTAGCTATTCTATGAAGCATAGGTTTCATAGTACCTAAGGGTTTCTGTCTCTACACCTCTAACCCCCAAATTAAATGTATCCTAAAATCTGAAATTCTCAGTCAGGTCTTTGAGAAACTCGTTATATTCTTCTTATCCTTTAGCACTGAGGTCAAAGGTCTCCTCTCCTAAAACACCCTTCTAGCTCAATTCATCTAGAAGGGAATCCAAGCTCTTCAAAACACATATAATACCTCTTGTCTATACTTCTTATGTGGTTCTTTTATACTAGCATGTATTATATTTGCTGAATATTGAGCTGAAAAGAAACTTAGCTGGTACAACTGACTCTCTGACTACTGGTGGTCATTAGCATCAAGAGTAGTTGAGGGAAGTAATGAAGTCAGCTTAAAGCAAAGATTTCCAGGATCCCCAAGCAATTGGGATCCATTTGGCAAACAGATACAAAAAAACACTGAGTTTGTCATTAGAATTTATAGGTGGGGCAGTTAGGTGGCGCAGTGAATGGCCCTGGAGTCAGGAGGACCTGAGTTCAAATTCGGCCTCAGACACTTAACACTTACTAGCCTTGTGACCTTGGGCAAGTCACTTAACCCTAATTGCCCTGCCTTCCCCTCTCCAAAAATCAAATAATAATAATAATAATAATAATAATAATAATTTATAGGAAAATTTCCAGTGGAAGATGCAAAAGACTGTAATTCAACCTCAGTTGAGGAAGCAAGGATACCGAAGTGATACCTCCAGTGACATATGGCAATGTTTTGTTTAGTTTAGGTTAAGGCAGTTACTAGTTATATGTATCAGCAATTTGAGTTAGTCTGCTTAGTAGAGGAGGTAAAAGTTATTACAGAATCTCCCTTTATACTATTTATGGTAGAGAATAAAAAAATTACTTCAGGGAGAAAAAACAAAACAACCACAACAGGAAACCAAATAGATAAACCAAAACATTGGCAATAGAGATAAGAGTATCTAGGTTCAAATCTTGCCTCTCCATCACTGCCTTAGGTTAGTTTACACTCCAGGGAACAGTATGCCTCCCCAGGACAAACTGATACCCAGAAATATCATCATCATCATCATCATCATCATCATCATCATCATCTTGCAGATTGACTCCACTTTTGATACTTAACCCCTTCTCAACTCCTTCAGTACCTTTCCCCTCTGATTATAGAACCAAAGGGTGGCAATGAATTCCTCCCAAAGCCTTCCTCTAGAGAAGGATCAGAACTTTCTGGGCAACTTCTTTTCCCATTAGTGACTCTGCTTGGTTTTTGATTCCTGGGAACATTTTGCCCCTGGCTATCCACCTGGTTTTCAGTTTTTTGTTTGTTTGTTTTGCTTTCACCTTTTGGATCATAAACTCCTTGAGAATAAGAATTTTCTTCTTATTTTGATTCCTAGCTCTTAGGACCTACCTGGAATGCATAAATAAATGTTAATTTTGTTGAACTGAATTGTTTCTGATGCTTTTTAGCTATGCTATCTTGGATAAATCATTAACCTCCTTAGACCTCTGTTTACAGATCTGAAAAAAAAAAAGGAGTTGAATGCTATGGCTGTTGAGGTCTTTTCTAGCTGTAGGTAGATAATCTGATGTGAATTTATCCTGGAAGTATGCTGGGGGTGGAAGGGGGGTGAAATTGGGGGAAATTTCTGAGGCAAGGCAAAAGTAATAAATCCAAATACCCAGAACCTGCTAAGTAGAACTTGACAGAAATAAAAATGAAGGCTATTGCAATGATCCAGGCAGGAGGCAATTAAGGTCTCAGTGTTGTGGTCATGTTAGAGAGAAGGACACACATGTGAAAAATGTTTTGGAAGTAGAAATGACAGGATTTGGCAAAACACTGGGATATGTGGGCAGAATGCGAGTAAGGAGCCACCAAGATTGCCAGCCTAGGTTCTTGGGAGGAAGGTAATGCTCTTGATAGTTACAGGGCATTATCAGGAGGGGATGATTTATGAGACAAAAAGAGTAAGTCCTATTTCAGACTCATTGAGTTTGAGATGCATACAAGGACACCCAGCTTGAAATATTCAAAAGGCAGTTGATGAGGCATGACAATTGCTCAGGAGAGAAATTAAATATATAGGTCAGGAAATCATCTTCAGAGAGATAATATTTAAGCCCATGGAAACTAATGAGAAAAACAAATGAGAGAAGTATTGAGTAAATTGAAAAGAGGTCCCAGGACCAAGACTTGAGGGGATGGGAATTCTATAATTAGTGTGTATAAAAAAATGAAGAATCAGCAAAAGTGTCTGAGAAAGAGATTTCAGAGAGAATGGAAGAGAATTCAGCAGTGCTGAAAAAATTGAGAGAAGAAGGGGATCAACAGTGTCAAATGCTGCAGTGGGGTCATCTAGGAAATGCAGGGGATAGAGTATAGGGTCTGCAGTTAGGGGTTTCTGAGTTCAGATCTGGCCTCAGAAACAGACTTTGTGACAGTGGGCAAGTCTCTGTACCTCTGTTCTCCTCAGGTTCCTCATCTGTAGAATGGAGATGATAATAATCCCCAACTCTCAGCTTTGTTGTGAGAGTCAAATGAGATAATAATTCTAAAGTGTCTGGATATATAAATGTTATTGTTGCTATTATAGAAGAGGTCATTAAGAATCAGGATAGAAAAAAAGGGCTATTAGACTTGAAAGAGATCATTGTTAAATTTAGCAAGAACAGAATCAGTTGGATAATATGGTTGAAAGCCAGAATTTTCAAGGTTTAGAGGAGAGTAGAAAGGAGAAAAAAGTACAAAGTTGTTTTCTCAGAGTCTAGCAATGAAGGGGAAGAGT
Organism: Gymnobelideus leadbeateri; assembly: GCA_011680675.1. Classification (NCBI taxonomy): domain Eukaryota; kingdom Metazoa; phylum Chordata; class Mammalia; order Diprotodontia; family Petauridae; genus Gymnobelideus; species Gymnobelideus leadbeateri. The sequence continues at coordinate 245,614 of WOXC01005631.1, read as the reverse complement.
GATGTAGGTTTACAGCTAGTGAGGATGGTAAGATCAAGTGTGATACAGTTTGTTTTGTTTTGTTTTTGTTTGATTTTAGCGCTGGAAAGATATTGGTGTGTTTTTAAGCAATAGGTAAAAAAGTCAATAGATAAGAAGAGCCTGAAGCAACTCCAGGAGAATATGGCAGAGACGTGATCAAGTTGGCATATAGAAAGGCTGACACTAGCCAAGAGAAGGCAGACTAAAGTATTAGGTAACTACTAGTCTGAATGAAGATTGAAGCCAATTACTTGCCCTCTCTCTTTTACATTTTGTTTTGTTTCATTCCTTCTTTCTCCTTGTTCCCTCCATTAGTTATAATTATTCTTTACAACTTGACTAATGTTTAATGTGAGGGTATTTGTAGAACCTATATAGGATTGCATGTTGCCGGGGTAAGGGGGGAATGGAGAGGAGAGGGAAGGGGAGAAAATTTGAAAGTCAAGGGATTGTGGAATTGAATGTCATAAACTAAAAGTAAATAAATAATTTTTAAAAAAGATGTCCAAAAAGATGAGACACGGAATAGGGGAAAACAGCTGTAGATAAATGGCCTCAATTTTTTCAGCAAACAATAATGGGAAGTCTTTGGCTGAGAGGGAAGGAAGAGTGCTATGGGAAGGCTGAAGAGATAAGAGAATATTTAGAAAAGCTCCTATGGACAGTAGAATGGCAAGTCAATTATGAAGGAACAAAGTGTTTTTCTTGCCATAGTGAGGACCCAGTTAAGATTAGACAGCATAATTTTGGAGTGGATCCAATCAGTACAATTTTATCATGTATTTCAGCTTCATCCAGCAATTTTCAAATAGGAGCAATGAAGGTGCTATGACCTGTGTCACAATATCTCTCTGGGTCCCAGTTTTGTTGTCTATAAAAATGAGTGAAAACATTATTTTTTTTTTTATGGCTTCAGAGGTCCTTCGGATGTGTTCTATGGTCCCTACGCTCCCTCTTGGCCACATCTGAAGTTTTAGGTTCTTCTTTAGCCACACTGGAGATAGGTAATACAGCAGACTGAATAGTGAACCTGTAGTCAGGAAGATGTGAGATCAAATCCAATTCAGACAATTCCTAGGTATGTGACCCCGAGCAACCTTAACCTCTGTCCTCCTCGGTTTCCTCATCTGTAAAATGGGAATAATAATAGCACTTCCCTCACAGGGTTTTCATGAGGATAAGGTGGGATAATTGCAAAGTGCTTTGTAAACCTTAAAACACTATTTATAAATGCTACTATGGTTGTTTTTGTTATTTCTGCTTTTATTATCAGCTACTATTATTTAAGGAAAACACGGACAAAGTATAGCATGTCTCTAGATGACTAGTGAAATGATAATTCATCTGGAAATCATGTCCCATGAGGAACAGCTAAAGTATCTGAGTATGTGAAGTTTCTAAGAGAGTAAACTTGTATGGCAGATGAGGCAAAGAGGGGATAATTATAGAGTCTTCTAATAGCTGAAGTTCTGTGAGACGAGGCAATCTTGTACATTGAGAAAAGCAATGGATTTGGAATCAGGTATTCTGGGTCCAAACCTTTGCTCGGTTAATTAGCACCTGTTAGATCTTTGGCAACTTATTTAACTTCTCTGGGCCTTAATTTGCTCATCAATTAAATGAAAGGGTTGAACTAAACGCTTCCAGATCTCCTTTTGATGGCTGACATTCTGCAATTTTGATGAACAAAGAAGCAAATTTGAGCTCAATATAGAAAGAACATAACAATTAGAGTTGTTCCAAAAATAGGAGAGGCTGCCTTGTGAGATGGTGATCTCCTTGTTATTAGAGATATTCAATCAGAAGATATATGATCATCTGTCATGAAGGATATGAAGCTACCAGAAAGGTAGGGGGCAGATGACCATGACATTAATGTGCCCTTCCAACAAAAAAATAATGGTCTGAGTCTTATCTTCAATCAATTTAATGTAATTCTGGAATATGTAATACAATGAGTAATGCTATTGATAATAGCTTTAGCATGAAGCCAAACAATAGATGATAAGCTGTCCACAGAACACTGGAAGGTTAGAAGTTTGTTCCTGTAGTTTAAAGAAAGTCAGTGTTCCAAATACCTGCACGTACCTGTAGGCAAGGGTATTGCTGTGATATAATATGAGTAACGGTCTCTTCTATTTTCCCAAACTAAAGATACCTCATTCTGAAATCATCTCAAGATCAACAGAAGAATATAGACACCAAAAGAAATGTATTAAGGGTTTCTTTGAAGAAATACAATGGAGGACAATTTGTTTTCTTCAGGAAGTAGTATTATTTTATCTAAGTGTCATTTCTAATGTTTGAAGAGATCCAGGTAATACTTGCAGATATATCTGTATCTACATCTATCTATCTATCTATCTATCTATCTATCTATCTATCTATCTATGCATGGGGAAGCTAGGTGGTGCAGTGCATAAAGCACTGGTGACACCTGAGTTCAAATGCAGTCTCAGGCACTTATAGCTGTGTGACTTTGGCCAAGTCACTTAACCCGGTGTGCCTCAGTTTCCTCATCTGTAAAATGAGCTGGAGAAGGAAATGGAAAACCACTCCAGGATCTTTTCAAGTAAACCCCAAATGGGATCCTGAAGAGTTGGAAATGAGCGAAACCATGAACAAGGACAACAATGTTCTTGTGATAGGAAGAATCGGGGAAGGCTTAATATAAGCACCATATTTTAATTATCAACTGGATATTAGGAGGCAAAGTTTAGATGATGCTAGGGGCTCTTTCTCCCATTGAGTTTACTTAAATACATCCCAATCAGCTGTGGGATGCAAGGGCTCTATTTGGTGTCATTTATACTGCACAAAGCAGTTGGAGGAAAAACAATGGAGCTTTTGCTAGTCAGGACATAGTAGGAATAAAGACTATGGACAAAATAAGGCTGGTGAATGTAGTGGGCAGAGAAAATGAGAGAAGGGTCAGATTGAAGAAGAGTGATTAAGAGATCCTTTCATGAAGGAGGACTATTACCTTCATTCCTGAAGAGAATCAGGTAGAAAAAAACAGGGATTGATTCCTTCCTTCCCCCCAAAAGAGTGAGAAAATAAATCTATATGAAGAAAAAGAAATTTAAAGAATTTTAATAAAAATGTGTTTTCCACATATGTGAGTTCTGTCTTGCTAACTAAAATTTAATGTCCCTGGTTGAGGGTAAGGGCTGCTTTAATTTTGCCTTGGCATCTATCCCCAGGTCCTGGCACATAGTAGGCCCTGAATAAGTACTTAATTTCTAACTGATTTGCTGTTTAGTCATATATTTGTATGAAGATGTCCTTTACAGAAAGGCTCCTAAGCATTTCACTGGCCATGTGTTACAACCGGCTCATGCCCACCATGGACTTCTCTATTGCTTTTTGAATATCCCTTCACTGTAGTTCTTCCAGGATGGAGAATCCAACAACTTTTCTTAACAAGGTAGGGGAAAAAATATTTGTCATATTTTTTGTTACTTGAGTTTTTATTCAACATTAATAAAGTTATAGGACTCCATTGCACATGAGTACAATTTTCCGAGTTCCTTACTCCATTTGTGATTAAATTCTTCCTTTCACTCTCTATGCTCTGTTGTCAAGATATATAGTTCTCTAGCCAATGGAGAAAGAAACCATGAGCTCAAAACTTCAGCATACCACATGAAGAGTTTTCTCAAAGTTGTCAAAATAATGTATCAACTCTAACCTCAAAGGACTTGGTTTAGCAAAAAGAGTTTAGTCTAAATGGCAAGGCTTTATAGCTGAGACTACAAAGTAAGTTGCTTAATGGGACCTTGGTGACTTGAGAGGTTTCAATTGCTCCAGAGGTGTCTAACTTAAAATCATTCTAGGTACAGGAAGGAAATGACACAAACAGGGATTTTCTGTTGCCTTAAATGTCCCTAGCTCTCAAGGGCAACTGCCAATTTCATTTCTCTAAGGGTGTGTGTGTGTGTGTATGTGTGTGTGTGTGTAATGTCTGGCTCCAGAGCACTAAAGGGGATATTCCTAGGTTATAGTCTCATAGAGTTAGAGCTTGAAAGAAACTTAGAAGCCAACTAGTTGAACTCCTTCATTTCACAGATAAGAAAACCAAAGGCCAAAGAGGTAAGATGATTTGCTCAGATTCATGGAAAAATGAAAATTTGAATTAAAATAAAATTCTCCAAACCCAGTTTGTCAGTTAACATTCACCCACCATTCTAAGCCATTCACTTAGAGCGGAATACAAGGAAAGACAAAGCAGGGTACCCTCCCTCAAGAAGTTTACAATCTAATGGAGGAAGACAACACATAAAAAGAAGCTGAAAAGTGGGGATGAGGGATGTGGCAAGAATGTAAATGATCACAACCTTAAAGTGCCCTTCTCAATCAGTCTCTGATTATTGACCTCAATTAATTTCGTGCAATACTTAAATATGTATTACAAAGAGTAATGTTATTTGATGAAAAATTTATCAATAAGTCAATAGATGATAAACTTTCATCATCTTTTGGGGGTAGGGAAGAAAAGAATAAATACACCCAGCACAGGAGAGCATGATGAAGTCCAAATGAGTATAGCTGTGTGAGAAATGAAGAAATAACTATCCTGGGCACTCTCCTTAAATTAGAGATAGCTGCCAACATTTCCAATATTCTTTCTTCAGGACAAGTACTCCTAACTTGGGAGACCTACCTAGACTCATAGCCTACTTCTTAGCTTAATTGTTTCAGTCATTTGCATACAATATCAACTTGTTTGCCAAGTTGCTTAATCTTCCTGAGTCTCAGTTTATCCATATATAAGAAGGATTTGATAATATACTTGTAGGAGCTATATATGAATAGATAATTAGCATTGGATTGTGAAACATCCATGTTTAAGCCTTGCTTCTTACACATTCTTGATGTATGGTCATGGGTAAGTAATACTTTAGAGACCTATACAAATTCCTAAAACTATATGTTGGATAACTGTTGCAGATCTGAATTAGTAGAGGAAATGTCTACCCTAGGCATTTGTAATAATTGTGAAATTATACCCCAGCCCCATTCCCCCACCCCATACCTGGTAAAACAAAATAATATAAACATTTTAGGACTGCTGTGTTGATGAAACAAAATAAAATGTGTAAAGAAATCTTCAGAATTCAATGAGTCCTGATAGCCAAAAGGAAGCAATTAGGAATTATCTGAGTCTGTTCCGAAGGAAAAGGGTACCTCAGTCATACATCCCTAAGGGGATTCTACCAAAAACTGCTGCCAAATCATGATCTTGAGAAATAGACCCTTCCAAACCTGGTGGCTCCCTCAGGAGCTTGAGAAGGCAGGCATTCCTGAGTTACTGCTCACAATCCACCCAGTGTGAGATACTTCCTCCAACTATCCCCTTACTCAAAAAGTACTCATTAACACCGCAAAGCTAAGAAACAAGAAAGCTAAGGCCATAATAAAGTCATTTGCCCAGACATCGATACTTTTGAGTACAGGTCAGATGAGAAAGTGAAACATGTTTAATGATTCTACAAAATGCCTGTAACTTTAAGTGGATAAAAAAGAGGTGGGACATTGTTGTGTTATTAGTCTTCACTAATGAGTGCTCATGTTTTGTTTGTTTTCTTTTTTGTAGTTGCTTTTAAAATTGAATTTAAACTGGAGGAAATAAATAGGCATGGGATAACTATAAAAGGAACAAAGAAACAAAAACTAGTGGTTGAGGAAACTGTTCAATGAGGACCAAAATGACATCACCATGTTGAGGCTAGGGTAGAGTATGTCTGACTGTGGCTGATCAGAACAGTAGAAGCTTGGAAGGCTCTACCACAGATCAGGCACAAATAGTCCTCATCACCTTTTGGAGTGGAGATAACTAAATTTGTACATCTTGTGTTTCTTCAGCTACAATAGTTCTGCTTTTTTTTTTCATAGAACGCAGTGTCTTCTTTGATGTAGGTATGCCATGCTGGCAATCCTTTACCAGTCTCTCCCATGTCACATGCTTGATTCCAAAACTCTTTGGAGAGACCTTGAGAGTGTCCTTGTATCACTTCTTCTGACTTCCATGTGAACACTTGCTTTGTGTGAGTTCTTGGTAAATAGGCAATTTAGGCAAATGTATATTTGGCATTCAATGTGTCCAGCCCATTGGAGTTGTACTTCACCATAATGTTTGAATCCTTGGCAGCAGTTCAACTTGAGAAAGGAGCTTGGTGACTGGTACCTTATTTTGCCAGGTGATTTTCATAATCTTCCTAAGACAATTCAAATGGAAGAGATTCAGGTTCCTGGCCTGTTCCTCTTCACTGTCCAGGTTTCATAGACATACATCAATGAGGTCAGCACAACAATTCCATAGACCTTCAGTTTAGAAGGTAGTCTAATACCTCTTTTTCCCCCACACTTTCCTTTGAAGACTCCCAAATCTTGAATTAGCTCAGGCAATGCATGACTCAACCTCAACATCTTTGTGTACATCCCTGGAAATTATACTACCAAGATAAGTGGATTTATTCACAGTTTTAAACTTTTTTTCCATTTTCTGTAACTGATGGTTCCATATATGGACAGTATGCTGCTGGCTGATGGAGAACCTCTTTATTTGAAGTTAATTGTTAGGCCAAAATTAGCACAAGCAGTAGAGACTCAGTCCATACTTTGTTGCATCTCAGCCTCAGAGGCTTCATTGAGTGCAGTCATCTGTGAACTAAAAATTATGCACCAACTCTCCCTCTACTTTAGTCTTGGCTTATAGCATTTTCTAGTTAAAGAATTCACCATCAGTGTGGTAGCTGACTTGATACTACTTTCATCCTCCTTAAAGATGCCTGACAACAATGCTAAAAACATCATGGTCAAAAGTATGGGAGCAAGCACACAGCTCTGCTTCACTCCATTGGGGAATGGGAAAGTGCAAGAGTTCCATTTATTATCCAGAACCTGTGGAAGCATGCTTTCACGAAACTGATGTACAGTGTTGATGAACTTATCCAGGCAACCAAATTAGGCCTGCATGACTGACAGCAACAAAGATCTTGGTAAGATCAATGAAAGTTATGTACAGATCTTTGGCATTTCTCCTGTAGTTGCTGGGTAGCAAACACCATATCAGCTGTTCCTTGGCCCTTTCTGAAGCAACACTGGCTCTAAGGTACATGACCATCTTCCAGGTGAAGTATCAGTCTATTAAGGAGGACTCTGGCAAGAGTCTTTCCAGCAATGACTAAGAGTGAGGCCCCCTTTTCCTCTGCCCCAGGATTGTCACAGGACAAACTATTCCATTTTCCAAAAAAACTTCAGACGTCAAAAAGTTCTGCATAAATACTAATACTGGCTCTTAATACAGATTGGGATGAAAATCTCTTTCACATATCTTTATTTCCTCATTTTCTATTATCTTCTTATAAGAATAATTCTCCAATTCATAACTAGTAAAATAATATTTAAGAACAAAGTTTTCAAAAGAAGAAACACAAACTATCAACAACCATATGGGAGATGTTCTAGATCCCTAATATCCCAAGACATTCAAATTAAACAGCTCCTTAAATTCTCTTCATATCAATCATACTGGAAAAGATGACAAAAGGCAATTGCAAATGCTGAAAGAACAGAGACAGGCTTGGTAAGTTATTACTGATGGAACCATGAGTTACCTTAATAATTTTGGGAAACAAATTTGAATTATCTCCCTAAAATCACTGACCTTTATTCTCTTTAACCAACCCATGTCACTATTTTTTGCAGAGACCAATGGGAAAATAATTGTAGTAGTACTTTTATGGTAATGGGGGACCATTAAGGGTTGTTCAATGTCTGAAAAAAATCTTAACCATATAAACATAATTAAATCTTATTGTGCTGCTAAAAATAACAAATATTAATAATTCAAAGAAACTTGGGAAAATCTGTATGGAATGACACAGAGTGAAATAAAGAGAAGCAGTGGAAATTATTTATATAATAGACACAATTTTTCTCTCAATTTAGAGGACTCAATTTTAGAAGATGCTCCCATAGCCTGGCAGAAAAAAATGGCTACTAATATGTGTGAAGTATGTGTTATCATATTTTTCTGGTGCATTGATTTGTTTTGTCTAGTTAGACTCTTTTGGTATAAGTAAAAATTCTTCAATAGGAAGACAACTGCAAGTGGCAGTAAGGAAGTTTTCTGTGACAAGAATGTGTGCACACGTGTGTGTGTGTGTGTGTGTGTGTGTGTGTGTATCTGTGTAGAAAACATCCAATTACTATAATGACCAAATAGGAGCTACTTTATAGCATCCTCTCCTATATTTCCACCTCTTTGCACGTGAGGAAAAGAAAGGATACAAAAATTTAAAGGATATTGGATTTTTTTGGTTTTTTTTGTTTCTGAGATCTAGTTGAAAGCATTATGGTTTTCAGAGAACCCCAGAAAAGCCCAAGACCACAGGGAGTTATGAGAGAATGAATCTTTTATGAACATGGTTATTAATGAGTATAGCAGATAAATTGCTGGACTTGGCATTAAAAAGATCTGAGTTTGATTCTTGCCTCAAACACTTAGTAGCTGTCTTACTGTAGGCAGAGTATTTAGAATCTTTCAAATTCAGTTTCTTCATCTATAAAATGGAGAGATGGATAGCACTGGAGTCTTAGGATTTTTGTAAGAATCAAAGAAGGAAATATAGATAAAGCACTTTCTAAACTTTCAAATTTTACTTAAGTCTCCATTAATATTGCTAATCTATGCCAGGGAATTGTAATACTCCTGGGGAAATGAGAGTGTTTCAGAACTCTAAATATGTCATGAGTTCTAAGAAAGAAAATTGTGTCCTTCAACTTGATTCAATTAACATGTTTAATCTTGAAGGGGCTCATGTAGGATACTAAAAAGAGAGAAGACAAATTGATTTCCTTCCTCTTACATTGATAAAAGTGGAATGTTACTCAGAGTTCCTGGAGAGTACCAGTTACAACACCAAGCTGGGCTTTTGGTCATTCTATAAGAGTAAGATGGCTGGTTTCTTTCTTTTCCAATTCTCCTTTAGTGCCCTTTCACATGAAAGAAAAAGGAAAAAAATAACTCTGTTGACAACTTAAAAAAATGGTAGAGTGTTTGATAAAAGTATTTTAAGGTTTAGAAAACACGAGGTAGATTCTATTATTCCCACACTGAATTTCAATAAGATTTTGTGACTTAATTGTAGTCAGATAATTTGCAAGTGTCCAGAGACTCCAAGCCCACTTCTTCTTGATCCCAAAGCAAGTATATGGAGAGTTATATTGACTTAGTAAACTATTATTCCCAACTCTTCCTGCCAATCAGTGTTGGGGAAGGTGACACCAAGTCTGTAGGGTTTGGGGTTTTTTTTGCATTATTAGGTATTCATCACCAACCCTCTACCAGACCTTTGTACCCCAACCTGTAAATTGTCATGTTCTTGCTACCTTGGCATGGAAGTGAGATGCAAGGCCCTGTCTCTTTTGCTCAGGCACACCTATTTGAAATGTCTTAAAGTTACCTATAAAAGAGGGCTCTACCTTGGTCTTCAGTGATCAAGTCATCAATGTGTTGCTACTTTGATGAACTTATAATAAATTCCTTTTAATTCTCTTTTTTCCCCCTGGGTTTTGCCTTGTTAATTGGGTGAAAGATCAAATGAAGAATTTTCCTTTCAATAAGTACCCCATACATTATTCATGGTTTAGTGTACCTGTGTGTGAGAAATGGTAGACCAATTATCTAACCCAAATTGCAATTCACACAAAAGTCATTAAAATGATATGCAAAGGATAGCCAAGTGGTTTGTGGTTTTCCCTCCTAGAGGGTGGGATAATGCATGAGACCTTCTTTTGAGAGGTGGGCATTTACAAAATCTTGTCATTGTTAAGCTGTTTGGGGAATTCCACTACCCTTTTTGCTCCAGACTAAAAGCACAGAGTAGAAGCATATTTGTGTTACATAGAAATTAAAGAGCTAAATCATAAACTTGCAGGCATCAGGACTTAGAAATGATGTTTTCCAGACAGTCCACTCTATTCAGGGAGTGTTGGTTTCTTGATGAGTTCTCTACTAGACTAGACTCAACAAAGGAAACAGTGAGCAGGAACCTAGCCCTCCAGCTAACAATCTGCTCAGTGACAGAGCCTGGATACTCAAAAAGACTAACATCATTCACAGGGCAACCTTTTAGCAAATGCAAATCAGAAGAGTCCAAATTAAGTAAGCCTAGTGCATAAATACTGAGGAAACAGGAGAAATTGATCAGAGATTATATGGGCTCATTCAGAGAAAGCTTGTTAGTAAGATTGGATTTAGACCCATGTTTAGAGAAGAGGCAGGAAAAGAAAGGATGATGATGATGATGATGATGATGATGATGATGATGATGATGATGATGATGATGATAATGACCTCAATATTCTAGAACATCCCACCATCATTGGTGGTGTCCAAAACCCTTTGCTTTGAGCCTGGAGCAGTGAACTCTAAAACCTCCTTTTAAGGAGGGAGTTTAGTTCCACATTTCATTTCTCCCCTGGCTGCACTACTCTGAGACTTCAGACTTCCATTTCCCCTCCACCACCATTTCCTTTCTGTACCACCCAGCCCTCTTATCTTTCCAACCTTTTGTGTGTTGTTTTCTCCCATTAGACTGTAAGCTCAGTGAGGATAGGGACTGGCTTTGTTTTTTTCATGCCTGTAGCTGCAACGTTTAACAAAGGGTCTGCCATATTGTTATTGTTGTTTAGTCTTGTTTGAGTCTTTGTGATCCTGTGGACCACAGCATACCAATGGTATCCATGGAGTCTTCTTGGCCAATATACTTGAGTGGTTTGTTATTTCTTTCTTCAGTGAATTAATGTAAACAAAGGCTAAGTGACTTGCCCAGGGACACACATCTACTAAGTGTCTGAGGATGGGTTTGAACTCAGGTCTTCTGATTCCAGGTCCAGTTTTCTATCCACTGAACTATCTAACTGCCTCACTTGTCATGCTGCTGTCCAATCATTTTCAGTCCTGTTCAATTCTTTATGGCCCCATTTTGGGGTTTTCTTGGTAAAGATACCAGAGTTATTTGCCATTTCCTTCTGCAGCTCATTTTATAGATGAGGGATTAATAATTTGACTATATAATTCACAATTCTGTAACACGTCAAAATTTACAAAACATTTTCTTATAACTTACCTGAGAGGCAAATCATATAAACATTACTATCCTATTATTAAAAGTGAAGAAACTGAGGCTCAAAGAAATTAAAGGATTTGTCTAAGAGCACACAGGTCATGAGTCAGATCTCAGAATTAGATCTGGCTCTTCTCATGCCATAACTTTTTCTACTATACCATATTCATTCTTCAATAGGAGTCAATTTACTTTCTGTATTTTGCATTCCAGCATTTTAAACATATTAGAATATTGCATAGTCCAAATTCTAGTGCCCTGAGGTTATGCCCCAATTGCCCACTCTAATTATGCTGCCAAAGCCTGTCACTTTTACTTTCAGAAGATATCTGGAATATGACTACCCTGACCCTGCCATCATCCAGGTGAAGGCCCCCTTCCCCTCCTGACTAGATGAGTGCAATAGCCTGCTGGCTGGTATCCTTGCCAGAAGTCTCTTTTCACTCCACTCCAACCTCTACACATCTGTCAAAGTGACCTTTGTGAAGCACAGGGCTGACTACATCACTTCTATACTCAATACACATCAGTTTTCTTTTACTTCCAGGATAAAATATCCTATAGGATATATCAAGGTATACCTTGATTTCGTGACAATTAATATCATTCTTACCCTCACCTCTCCAGCCTTCCTACACTCCACAAACCACTTGTACCCTTTACTCTGCCATTCAGTGACACTGGACTTCTGCTGTTCCTCAAACCAATTACTCCATCTTCTGACTCCTGGCCTTTCCATTTCTCCATGCCTGGGAAGCTTTCCCTCCTCATCTCTGCCTCATTGTTTCCCTGGCTTCCTTCAAGTCCCAACTCAAATCCCACTTTCTATAGGCAGCCTTTCTTGATCCTGTTAATCTAAGTGACTATAGCAGCAAGCACCCCAGCATCCCCAGGGTGGCTGCTAGCACAGATTCTTTTCTAAAGGAAAGCAACTCAAAATGGGTTAATAATCTTACTTTAGTCAATCAAACTTATATCATTTACCTAGTTCAGGGGGAAATGTCAGCACCCTGAACCTCAGAGAATACAAACAGAAGTTACAACAGAAAATAACACAATTTGGCAGACAGAGCTTCCAACTGTCTGACCATTACATCCATACCTAGTCAGTTACCAGATAGGGAAGCACCAGCATCTGGGTTTTCAAAGCTGGGGGGCTCAATAGCTGCCCATAGTCTCGTCTGGTCAAATCACACAACACTTCTCAAACTGAGCCCCAAAGAAAAATCTCACATCAAGATATATATAGCCTTCTCCTGGCTCAGAGAATGTCACATCCTTCTTGACCCACTGCCCAATCACACAGCATCAAGGTGTAGGCATTCCTGAAAAACAAGCCTCCTGCCATAGGCTCCATGTGACCACATTCAGCCTATTAGGGGGCAGAGTATATTTCCAAATCAGGGAAGGTTCTCAGAGCCACTTAAGCCTATCAAAGGGCCGAGGGGCAGGGAAGATCTTCAGATTCCCATTCCCATAACAGTGACTTCCCCATGTGGTTGTCTCCAATTTGTCCTTTATCTAGCTTGTTTGAACATAGCTGCTTGCATGTTGTCTTCCATGAGACCATGAGCTCTTTGAGGGCAAAGACTCTCTTGTGTCACAAGTGCTTAGCACAGTGCCTGGCACATAGTAGACACTTAATGAACATTTATTGATTAATGGACTGATTGGAAAGAGTCACCCTCTCTTCAAATATCTTATATACCCTTCGGAGAACTTAAAAATAAATAGCATAGGGCAGCTAGGTGGTGCAGTGAATAGAGCACCGGCCCTGGAGTCAGGAGGACCTGGGTTCGGATCTGGCCTCAGACACTTAACACAAAAACTAGCCATGTGACCTTGGGCAAGTCACTTAACCCCAACTGACCTCCAAAAAGCAAAATAAAATAAAATAAATAGCATGAACTGAATAAATGGATGTGAAAATTAATTATATTCTGTTGCTATTCAGTCACATCCTACCCTTCATGACCCCATTAGCGACTTTCTCAAACACATCAAAATCAGAGGTAATGTAGAGCAAACCCCTATTTTGATAGATGAGAAAACTGACCCAGAGAATAAAGTATCTTGTCCACAGGGAATAAAGAGCAGATCTGGGATTGGAGGAAAAATGTTATCACTTAGAAGATGTGATAATTATAGAAAAGAGCTGATTTGGGAGAAAACAACTTTGAAATTTTGAGTTTGAATTTATGAAAACATACGGTTATATTTTGTGGCAATTGGAAACTCTGTGCTGAAATAGAAAGGAGACATGACTACAAATGTGCATTCCAGAGGCATCTGCAACAAACACTTCAGCACACACGAGATTGAGCAACTGACCATGAGAGTGAGTGGAAAGGAAAAAAGAGCAGAGAGAGATGGATAGATCTGGGATAGATACACTGGGAGTGAGAGGCAAACCAGGAGAGAAGGCAGGAAGGAGTCGGACAGGAAGGAGAGGCAGCAAGTATAAAGCACATGTTACATGATAGTTGATATCTATATGGGTCAAGTTTTCACATTTATCATATTTCTGTGTCTTCATTTCTTTTTTCTGGTCTTTATTTCCTATGGTTTGATAGGGGCAATGATGGAAATGCAGACAATGAAGATGATGCAGAGTTAAGGAGGGTCATGAAAGCAATGGAGAAAGGTCCAGGGCACAAAGAAATAGTAAATTATCAAAAGGAAGCTTGAAATGTATTAACCATAGATTCAAGAATGGGAGAGAGGTTAGCATTAGGATGAATATGAAAAGATTAAAAGTAGCTTGTTATTAGATATTTTTCTACTGTAGATTGGATTTAAATTAAATTCAGCACATCTCACTGTGAGTTCTACAGTGCCTCCATTGAAAAATTTTAACATCCTATTATATAAATGGTATAACTAAGTAATTATTTTTATTTAAATTAAGAAAAATTCCTTGTTTTGACAACTAAATGAGTAACTTTCATATTTCCAAAAGAGTAAGCTGTAGAGTGCAAGAAACCAACAATAATTCTATATTTGGTTAAATGCTAACATTATTTTAAGCAAATCATCTATTAATTAGATGAATAACATATTCAAAAGGTATATTTCTGAAGCATTCATTCTCATAATTAGACTAACCAGCATTATCCATTCTATGTTTAACAAAGGAAAGTACTTGGAGTTATTTTCTTAAAATATTTTAATTCTGCCTTATGCCACACTGATCATGTGTAATGCTTGCATTGGTATTATATATTCAGCTCATAGAGCCCTTCAGTGATGCTGTTATACTTTCTATATGTTACATAATTATGAATTCTGGCCTTTCAAGCTTTTGTTGTTGTTGTTGAAAGTGCAAGATATATGCTTCCAGTAATTTTCCTAAAAATAAAATGACTAGAAAGACAGTTTCACATAGCTGATGTCAAATTAATTGATGCTGATGATGATGTGATATTGATGATGAAATTGTCACAGTCTGAGCAATGATCATTTAGACCAGGATATCATTTTTTTCATAAGTAATCATTTTATGGAATTACAAAGTTCTACATAAATAAAACATCAAAAATAATGAATATATCACTTGTAGATCTGTGACCGCCCCCTACCACACACTTGTGTAGATTTTTCCTTTGCCAGTTCCATATACAATGTCTCTCCCATGCCTTTTTTTTTTCATGTATTTCTTGTCCATCTTGCCAAGATTACTCCATATGGGATGCATCAAATGTCACTGACACTTTTTTCAGCTTCTTTTAACATTCTGGGGACACCAGTGCTTCATTTGGGTAATGGTTATGGAGTATAGCTATGAAATAGAGATGCCCCAGTAACTTCATTGCTATCAGAAACTCCCTTTCAATTAATCAATCAACAAACATTTATTAAGTGCTTCTTTTATGCCAGGCAGTATGCTAAGCTCTAGCTACACAAAAAGGGACAAAAGATAGGCCCTGTTCTCAAGGAGCTTACACTCTATGGGGGGGATAACATTTTTTAAATAAAAGCTAGCTATATCCAGAATAAATAGGAAATAACAGAGGTGTGTCACAAGAGTTGAGTGGATATGAAATCTTGGAGTAAAAGATGATATTTTCGTTGGCAAATGAAGAAAACCAAGGAAACTAATGGGCAGAAGGGAGGATGGAGATTATTTTAGGCATGAGTGATAGCCAGAGAAAATGCCTGAATTTGAGAGATGAAGCATCTTGTCTGTGGAACAGATAGCAGGCCAATGTATGTTGTAACAATCAGAGTATGTTTCAGGGAGTTAACTCTAAGAAGACAGGAAAGGCAGGTCTCTTCACCTAAGGAGCAGTCCTATCATATTCTGTGAGTTGGACATCAGCTAGGGTCTTTGTTGTAATATTTACACTCCTTTGTGTCCTTGTAGGAGTAGCAGGTATGGTGAAGAGGGATTGGGGTTAAGAAAACTAAGATACATCTTTCCTAGAGATTCTGAGTTTTTCAGAGAGCTTCCTACATCTGAGAAATGGTACAGATAAGCAGTTTCACGGTAGAACTTTAATTATGTATTGTGTAACCACTTTTATTACTCCTCTGATGAATAAGTCTCATATACCCTTAATTATATTCTTTCTTATCCTGTATGAAGTTGTCTATAATTTGCCACAGTTACATAAGTTAGGCTCAATAAAAAAAAACCAGATGTTTAGAGAATAGAAGCTGAGATTTACTAGTAGAATGGGGATGCAATGGCTGTTTCTGATTGGTTAAAACCCTACTAAACCATACTCTTTAAACTGTAGAGGAAGCTTGAATACCCAGAGAGAAGGGGAGCTGGAAGATAAAAGCCCAATCCTTCTCTGAAAACCACACAGGGACTGCCAGCACCTTGGGACTTTTAACAATGCAGTATAGGGTTGTAATTGCCATTAAAAGAATGGAACATCAGCATGTATGATCCTTCCTATGGAAAACTATTGTGTTATTGGCCAGCAGTACCACGTGCTGGTTAAAATTATATCTCATTTAGCAAATAGGCTTTTAAGGAAGTTTATAATTTTTGCTTCCCTCTCCACCAAGAATAACATAAAGCTGTGCAAGATGTGAACTGCTGTAGAAAATATTTGCAAAAACCTTGCCTATTTCCTTTTTCAGGTTTCAGGACAAATGCAAGATATATTTTAAGATTTAGGGGTGTTGGGAACCCAAAACAGTGACATGTGAGTCCTGCTGGAATGAATTTGACTCAAGCCTTCTTTCAGCTAAAAAAACCCCAAAGTTTGTTAAAGATCTGCTATATCAGGTAGACTCTTAAGAAATCTGAACATTTGTAACACTTGTATTGACAAGCAGGCCAAATACTTCTGAGAACCTTTTTGGAGGCAAGATTCCTATAAAGAAAGACTGCGAGAGGGATCAAAAGGTAGCCAAGTAGTCAGGGGTGACTGGAGGAGGGGTCCAAGGAAGATCTTGATGTGTGTGGCCAGTAGATTGGAGTGACTAGAGTGACCAGGAAACAAAGGAATGGGATTTTGATAGGATCAAGGGTGGGACATAGCCAGAGGCAGTCTGGAGGTAACAGAATTTTGGGCATAGAGATAATGAAAGGCTTATGGTCTCAAGCAAATGCCAGATCAAGTGGGAAGATTCAAGGAGAGTTCAAGGGAGTTCCCCATCAATATATACATTGATTATTCTTTATTATATGCTGATGAGAAAACAGGAACATGTGTCAGAAATGTCTAATATCATCTCAAGTACATTCCTTTAGACTAATTTGTTATTGGAAACACAAATATAAAATCAATTTTGTGGAATTTATTTGCTCATTTTTTAATATGTATGTGTGAGAAACATAAGGAGTTCTGTTTTCACAAGAGTGACACCTACACACACTCCCAGCTTTACAGGAAAGATAACAGGATGTAAATTGGAAGTAACTGGTTCCAACCAGAGCTGTGACCTAGTGGAACCAGGCTTCAGATCAAGTAAAAGGTCAGAAGCTTGTGCTCATGCTTAATGAGCTGTTTAATATAAACTCACATAACCCCAGGGCAGAGCAAGCTGCTTTAAATGCACATGTGATGCATGACAAGAGAGGGGGAACATATCTAGGAGAAAAACATGAAATAAGCAGTTCAAGAAGTTTGATCCAGTCAACGGGGAACAGGGTGGGAAATTTGAATCAGGAACAGGGAACAAATACCCTTACATTTGTCTGAATAAGTGTACTCTCTTGGGGTGGGGGGGATTACCCAATTCACAAGAATGTAAAATAAATAAGAGCTTTCCTGGCTTTAGCAACAAGGGTTATTTCTAGAGGGAGAAGACTTTTCGTATATGCTTAGCCTTGAAGTTATTAGAGAATGTTCCTACCTTGAAGAAACACAGGTATGAACATGTGTGTATTTTAGCTTTATTAAAGGAATACTTCAATATGGAAACATATCTGTGATACAGATATATTGCTTAATCAATTATAATAAAAGCTTTTGGAACCATTTATTTCTGTTTCTGCTACTAAAAGGAACCTCAGAATTTCTGACCCATTTCTCTTATAAATTTAAGCAAGCTACAAACTAATTAGATAGGTTTATTATTATTATTTTTGTGTCCAATTGGTTCACACTCAGATTCATAAGAAAATGGTGCTGATGAAAGGAACAGGGCCTACAGTAACTTTATTACTGTTTAAAACCTGGGAAAGGCTCTAATTTAGAAAAGCCAAGGTCACCCACTGTATCCAGAGCCCTCCTGGGCCAGCCATCTTGACTTTTGTCAGGCCACTGGACTTCGATGACTCTGGAGGAGACTGAGGCTGAGGACTTTGCACAGTTCTGCCTCAAATCCAATTCACATGCTAGTCAAGACATCAACTTCATGATGTCATTGGTCCTTCTTGAGAATGAAGGACAAGCAACTTCTGCATGAGGTCTCTACACAGAGAGAAGGACTTCCAGAGCTAGATATTGTGAGTTAAACCTTGCTACATATTTCATACACGCATGCCTCACAACTATTAAGGTCTGAGTTTTAATTTACTCCTCCTGTGTATGCTGTGTATATTTATGGGAAGGAATGAATCAAGTCCTCAGGAGACCCTTCTATATTAACTGTCTTTACCATATTATCTGAGAGTAGTAGTAGCTTCCCTCTGGGAAGCCAACCTGGCAATTTGAGAAGTTGAAGAATATTATTTCCTTTCTTCCTTCCTCTCTTCCTCTTCCCTCTCCTCCTCCCCCTCTTCTTCCTCCTTTCCTTTCCTTCTTTCCTTACATTCTTTTCCAAAAAACTGGGGCAATTTACTTTTTGCCCTGTGCTATTTTCATTTTTGATATCTTTAAAAATGGCTCTATCAAGACAGGCTTTTAAAAAAAAGCCAAGTTTGTTTTAAATGGAATTGCCAGTTTTGTCTCAGAAATGGAGCTCCTTGACTACCTTTTAAACCAAAACCATGTGTGTATATACATACATATATATATGTGTATATATATATATATATATACATATATATATACATATATATATATATATATATATAGAGAGAGAGAGAGAGAGAGAGAGAGAGAGAGAGAGAGAGAAAGAGAGATGATAGAGAGAGAGACAGACAGAGATAGAGATAGATATGTAGATATAAAATTTACCTAGTTCAAGGGAAAAAGTCAGCACCCTGAACTTCAGAAAATACAAACAGAAATTACAAGCAGACAAAAAATAGAGGCAGAAAAAATAACACAATTCAACAGACCAAAAGACAGGGTGTCAAGCGGTCTGACCATTATATACATACATAGTTAGTTACCAGAGAGAGAAGCACCAACATCTGGGTTTTCAAAGCCAGGGTGCTCAATGATTTTACCCAGAGTCTCATATGGCCAAATCACACAACTCTTCCCATAAGTGAGCTCCAAAGCAAAACCTTACCTCAGAGTATATATACTCTTCTGCAGGGTCAGAGAACATCACCACCTTTTTTACCCACTGCCTAATTACAAAATAACAAAAGGTATGGGTCTTCCTGAAAAACAAGCCTCTCCTAAGTAAGCTTCTCTTATTGGGCTCTAAGTGAGACCCATTAAGGGGCAGGGAAGATCTTCAAATTCCCTTACCATTACAATGATGTTTAAATTTCCTCCATGTTCAGATTCTGTGATTCAGTAAGCTATATATTTCAGCATTTGTGTTCTCCAATTCTATCTTTTCATTTTTCTTTCCTTCTTTCCTTCCTTTCTTCCTCCTTTTTAAAAATAAATTGGTTTTACCCCAAGGGTTCTATTACACTAACAGATTTGGGGGGATTCAGGACACCCTGAATTATTACTTTTATAAAAGAATTCCTGCACTGGATTTGATGTCATAAATTCTAGGCTTTTTCTGTGATAGTGAAAATGAGACTTGTGTATTTCTATCAGTCACAGAGTTAAATACAGAAGAAAAAATATTGTTTAGTCCTCTTATTCTAAGGCTGAAGAAAATTAGATCCAAGGAGAGAAACTGACTTGCCCAAGTTTATATGGGATTAAACCTCATGCTCTGGAATCCCAGGCCACTGTATCATTTTCTTGAAGTGTAATTCAACCCCTAAATTTACTATTTTTTCATTCCCAAAATGTCTGTAAGCAAATTTAAAAAAATATAATCTGTGAATTTTGAAAAAATATGTCATCTTACTCAAATTATTCATTGCAAGAATAGAGGATGGAGATAACTACATTCCCCGAATCCTACTATGGTTTTCCAATGCCTTTCTTTTATAGAATATAATATCATGTCAAGGATTCACATATCACCAGTAATTCCTAGAGGGCTTCCCATAAACTATTGTTCTACTTGTAACAATGGAAGTTTAAAAGGTAGTCTCACAACTATTGTTTCTGTATGCCCAGCAGTTAGCACAGTCTTGGGCACATCAGTGCTTAATTATTGCTTGCTGACTTACATTAATGTAATAATTGCATTCAGAAGTGATGAGTTTCAAGCCTTGAATGATCTGGAATTTCTGAATAGTTATTTCTGAAATTCGGAAGTTTTTTAGAACACAAATATTCCACATTAAGTAATACTAAAAATGAGCCTTCCTTTCCACAGTGTTGGCAACAACATGCCATTATCAAACGTTCCTGTTACTCCTTTTACCAAATGAAGCAGTCGTGATGTAACAACTGGGTCACCTTCTTAATAGCTTTATTATATGGCAGTTCATGTGTTGTGTTTTCTGCTTTCCCCCTTCCTTGTTGACAGATTTAGAGCACTTCATGAAAGCAATAATTGGTCTGGGAGTAAAGCTGGCAGGCTTCCCTGGTAACAGGCAAGAATCAGGTTGCTGTGGGCCTTTTAATGTTCAGAAGCAAACAGAGCAGCCAATGTAATGTAGTTTCATCAGAAAAGCACTGACCCAGTCATCACAGCCCATTACAACTCTTTTGGCTCTCCAAGAGTGGAGTCCTCTTTATTACTCCTCTAGGTATAAATACAGGGACACAATGGAAACAAGATCTGGCTTACCAGTGTGACTGAGATGCAAGAGAACAAAACATCGTACTACAAGGAAATGACTTGAGGCATGATTTTAGTCATCGTGAACTGACAGAAAGCAAAGGTGCAAATTCTTAAAAAAAGAGATCAGAAAGTGAAACTGAACTTGAGAACATGGATTTACCTGATTTATGCTCCCCATATCCCACCACCATCCTGGGCAAACTCTGTTAGCACCACAGAAGGGAAATATACTACATTCATAATATATAGATAAAATTCATGGTAGTTAATATATTATTTTTTCATGAATACCAGGATAGGCTTCCCCACCCACCACCACCACCAAGAAAGAACCCCCCCACCTCCTTCCCTTTCCCCCCACAAACTCCTTCATTCCATAAACTATTTTAATAGAAGATGAATTTTTTCCTAAGAAAAAAACAGTGGTATTTATTCCTCCAACAAAAATTTATTAAGCATCTATTATGTTAAGCACTCTACTAGGCACAGTGGATAGAAAGATTTTTTAAAATGCCCTTGTTCTCAAGGCTATATATATATATATATATATATATATATATATATATATGTTATTATTTAGTAATTTTCAGTCATTTACAACTCTTTGTGACCTCATTTGGGGTTTTCTTAGCAAAAATACTGGAGTGGTTTGCCTTTTCTTTCTCCTACTCATTTTATAGTTGAAGAAATTGAAGCAAACAGGAGTAAATGACTTATCCAAGGTCAAAGAGCTATTAAGTGTCTGAGGGCAAAATCTGAACTCAGGTCTTCCTGACTCCACTCTTGGTACTCTATTCACTGTGCCACTTACTTGCCTAATATACAATTATTGATAAATAGAAAATATACAGAAAGTAATTTCAGGTAAAATGAGTTAGCAACTGGGAGAATTGGAAAAGGCCTCTCACATAATGTGGTACTTGGTGTAAACCTTGAAAAAAGCTTGCTCTGTTTAGAGACAAGGTTGAGGGAAGAGTGCATTCCAGGCATGGAGAACATCCCACCTGAAAGGCACAGGGATGGCAAATGGAATGTCCTTTAACAGGACAAAAATAGGTTAAAAATGCAAATGTTGACATTTTTGGAAGCAATTATCCAGGTTTATAATGATTGATTTCATATCCATTTTTTTGAGGTTGGGTTTGGAGAGAAGAATGGGTACTGGATACTTGAAAGACAGAAACACCATCAAGCAAAGAAAGGGGACCAAGAGATACATTGGGGCCAATTTAGATAAACTTAGCCAATATTAATATTTATATGTCAGATATTACTATTTCTAAATTATAATTCTAGCTCCTTAATGGCAAGTGGTATTTTTATTTTTATTTTCTTTGTTATCCCAGCACCCAATAGGAATGATTACCACAGTGATTGTTTAATGCATATGTATACAAATAATTGAATTTAGTAGTGACTAAACATCATTTAATTCTTCTCTGTTGATTCACAGGAAAATTTGTGAAACAGGTTGGAGCAGGTCTGGAGAGTGGGTTATGTACAGTTAACCTTGTTTGCTGGAAGTACTGGACTTAAATTGGAAAACTTGGGTTCGTATTCTGTCTTTAATTCTAACTAGCTGTGTGGCCATGGAAAATGCACCCAAACTCATTCCTCAGTTTTATTTACAGAAAAATACAGATAATAGCATTCATAGAACCAACTTCAACGATTTTCATGGAACTCAAACTGGATGTTTGTAAAAAAAAATCTTGGAAACATTAAAATACAATAAAAATGACATCTATATTTACTTCTCCAATGGAATAACTTTTAGAGGAAGGTACTCTTTTGTTCTATTTTGTAAAATGTCTTTTCCCTTAGTCCTCAACATGAGACCTTGACCATGGGGCCAAACACCATGAGGAACTTCACAAATATGTGTATAATTCACTGAAATGATTATTGATAAGCATAATACATCTTCATTGTTTCAAAAAGTAAGGCAAAAGGAAATGTATTCTACCAGCCTGCAAATAGCATAATCAGAGCAGGTTTTCATCAAAGTTTACTTGACATAAATCATTACTCTCTAGGGATTAGAGGGATATTCACAAGACTAAGTGGAAATCACATGATCTTAGATATTTGCACATGTTTTACTCCTACAGAAGTAGAATCATGCAATAATATATAAAAGAGAGAAAACTCTAGGAGAAATCAAAGATCTTCCCATCACTCTCATTTCCCTCCAGGCTTCACTCCCAGCACCATATTATCTAACATGAGGCACACCACAGATAACACTGCTCATGTAAGTTTCAGCCAACTAAAGTGGAATCCACAGGAACTCCAGTCCAACTGTGCAGCTTGGTTTGAAGATCAGGCAATAGGAATGATTCCTTGAATAGAGAGTGAGTCTCTTTGTCTTTTCAGGAGAAAAGAGGCATCTATTACTTGGAAAAAAGCCTTCACTCTAAAAAAATAAAAGGACACTTTTCATCTCACATGAGAGGCACAATTTCCTCTTGTAACATCAAAAACACAACTTCTGAAAATTATTAGGATGACACTGGGAAGATAGAAAAATAAGAAGCCAGTTTATTTATTGCCTCTAGTCCATTCTCTGTAACCAAGAAGACTTTGGGTTTTTTTTAGAATTAAAAAGGTGGCAGAGGAAACAGTTTTTAAGTATTTCCTAAAGGAGAAAGAACATCATAACAGGCTGGAAAAAAATATGGACTTTCCAGGGTGTTGCAGTTGGCTGGGTTCAACAATCCATTTACATTTTAAAATTGTTTCTTCCTGTGACTTTCACTTGCATGATATAAACATTATTTATAATAACATGAGCAATGGGATTGCCAAAAAAATTCAGAATTCAATTATACCTCATATAGAATATAAAGGTGTAGGTATAGAGGACCTCTAAATTTCTTTCCATTTTTAGTTCTCTATTTCTATAATCCTATGACTAGGTGACCTCTATGCTCCCTAAACTAATACATCTATTCCACTTATTATTGTAACTTACAAAGAGAGACTTATAGATGAGTAGTCATGTAGGTTATATGACAGATGTTTTTTCTATGGGACGACCAGGCTAAGTCAATTCAGAAAGAATCATCAACAGATTGACCATAGAGTAGGGGAATTTTCAGCCACATCACAACTCTTAATGAATACCTACTATGACTTGACAAGATCAATGATTTTTACCAATAATGGGCATATTCCCATAAGTAAATGTTGAAGTCTTAAACTATTAAAATGAAGATGACACATATGTAGGGCAAAACTCAAAGGAAAAACAACCGTTTGTTACATGCTTACCATATACCATACACTGCAAAGAGTTAGACCTACAAAAAGAAGAAAACAATGTGCCTGACTTCAAGGAGTTTACGTTAAAATGAAACAACCTATACAATACTTGATTTATACAATTTCTGTGCACACTAGATGAAATTTAGGCACAAACACATTATATTAATGAAAAGTTTCTCTAATAATGTTTATGGGATTGACATGATTAAGTGATAAAAGATCAGAAAATGAAGTATTTCCAAGTATTTAGAAGCACATATTTACAAGTCATTCATTCAACAAATATCTTTCAAGTGCCTATCATATTAAACATTGTGGGGGTGGGGATGGGGATCTCAAGTTTGGTTATTAAAAAACAAACAAACACACCCTCCTGGAGTCTCTGGCTAGCAAAGTGTTTAAGATATAAACACAAATAAAAGTAATGTACAACATGAATGTGCCTATTTAAGATATGATTGTCTACATGTGTTATCTAGGTCTATAAGTATAGTATTGGTAGTTTTCTCTGTAATCTGGCTCAATATTTCCCCCTCAAGGGAAATGGTGATCTCCTTGAAGGGAACATAAGAAGGGTAATGGCTGAGTGCTTGTTCCTTCCCTGATCTCTCTCCAATGGATTAGCAAATTAGAGGTTTATCTATCTTCCCTCTCAACTATGAGTAGTTTAGGGCAGAAGTGGCAAATATGTTCCATACCAGATCAAAATGAAATTGGGAAATATCTTGAAAAATGAATAAAATAATAATAAAACCTATAACATTGTATTTTAAAACTAAGGCAATATCTGGCCCATAAGATTCCCTGTTATGGAATAGTGGTCCCCATTTTAATTTGAGTTTAACAACACTAGTCTAGGGGTATGATTTTAGGGGTTCAAATCCAAGGACATTTCCCAGATCTCTTGTTGGGGGATATATCCTACAGCTTATATTTGTTGACTTGGCCCCTTTGCACCAAACACTGGTTATACAAATGATAATAATAATATGATAATAAAATAATAATAAACAATAAAATGATAATAATGATAGTAATAGCAATTAAATAGTAATAATAACTAAACCCATTTATCTGAGAAAAAAAGCAAATGAAAATGGAAGCAGTACAGATCAGAATATACCAAAAATTGCATAGTGAATGAACTTGCTAGATGACAGTAAGTTGAGATATCAGCTTAAATCAAAAGAGAATCCCCAATGTCACATTAGAATTCCTCTCTCTGAAGTCTCTAGGAGAATGAGCTAGAAACCAGGAATGTATTCAAAAGCAGGTTTCATTTATGTGCCTGAAATTATCAAAGATTTTTCCTTTCTCACTGTCTCTCTTGAATAATCTCTGGAAGTTCTGGCACCAGCTCCGACCCTTCCCCAGTTATCAGCCTTGTCTCAGCATTTTCTTGATTAATTAGGAGTCATGTCTGTTTCTACAGATGCAACAGCATGTGAAATGCCCAAGGCTTGAACAATTACCCTAGAATATATTTGCTCAAGAAAAACATATTAATAAGGGGGAACAAAAATGTTATGTGGGATCCTAGGAGAGAGGTTGTTACAAATTAAGGGACAAGGGTAAACTTCCTGAAGGAGGAAGACTTTGAGTTGGTCACTAAAGGATTAATGTGGATATCATAATTCCTACTTAAAAATTTAACTCATTATAGCATCAAAAATGCTGGCAAAAGGCAAAGTACACATTTTTATTTTTGATAAAAATTAAAACTACATTGGTATATGGCTCTTTATAGAGTGCTTTTCTGCCATATTTAGTTACCATGTTCTTTTCCTCCTCAACAAATTAATATTTGTAAGCTTACCTATGTTCATTATTATGCCTTTCCATTAGAATGTCCATTAGAGTGTCTTCAGGGCCGAGATTTTTTATACTTTGTCTCATATCCCCAGGACATAGCCCAATGCCTGCTATATACTAGGTGCTTAATAAATGTGTATAGGACTGGACAGGATCCTTCACAATGACCCTGTAAGGCAAGTTATATGTTCCAATAATACAGATAAGGAAATGAAGGCTTGGAGACCAGAATTTATTTTCTCAAGTCGTGGTCAATAGATAATGAAGTCAAAACTTGAGCTCTGGTTTGATTCCAAGAATATTGCTTGTTCTCACATTCCATACTGTCTCTCAATCAATTAAAACAGAATTTTCTTTAGGTAATACTTTGTGAAGCTCTTTATACCTGAAAGTGATTAAATATCTAAAGATATAAATTGTAATAAAATTTATCATTCAGAAATTTCTCTAATTTGAGCATAAAAGAGAAATCAAAAGCAGTATAGTATAGTGGGGAAAAGGCTGATTTCAAAGCCATGAAATCTGTGTTCCAGACTGTCTCACTCCTACAGGCTGTGTGACTTTGTACAAGTCACTTACTTGTACAAATCTCCCAAAACTTAAGTTTTAGAGAAGGTGTGAATCAGCACACCTTCTGGTAGCTGGAATTTCCTTATCTTGGAGAAATTCACCATACCAGTGAAATGACAAGTTGAGACTCCCTCTGGAGAGAGTGACTTTTTCATCCCTCTCCATATCTCCCATGGCTCCTTCACTGCCCAGCCTCTATTTGAAATCCTTGCTTCATATATTCCAGAAAAAAAAAAAAGTTGAGGCCTTTTACCATGAGACCCTTCTTCTTGCCTCTTCTCCTATCACTCAGATGCCTTCCGCCACTATTTTTTCCTTCACCCCTTTCTTACATGATACAATGGCCTTACACTCTATCACAGTTACCTGTGCAAGCAATCCCATTACATCCCCTCTCCTTTAGCAGACTGCCTCCTCTGACATCCCCACTATCACTTATTTTTAATCTCTCTCTGTATACTGGCTTATTATGCTTAACCTCCTCCAAACGTGCATGTTTTCCCTATCCTGAAAAACAAAACAAAACAAAACAAAACAAACCTTACTTGATCCCTGTGACAGTCACTTTATACCCCTTCTGCCCTCTGGGGCTTAACTCAGAAGGATCTTCTACAATAAGTATCTCTCCTTTCTCTCTTCTCACTTTCTTCTTAACCTCTTACTTTTCTGCTTCTGGCCTTATCAATCCAGTGAAATTGCTGTCTCCAAACTCACCAGTGAACTCTTCCTTGCTAAATGAAAAGACAGCTTCTCCCTCCCCTTTCTCTTGACCTTTCTGAGGCCTTTGATTCTACGGACCATCCCCTCCTTGATAATCTCTCTCTCTTTGTTTCTGGGACATTACTCAACTCCCACCTATCTGATAAGCCTCCTCTTCTGGATATCAATCTAGATCACGCCCTCTAAACATAAAGGTTCCTTAAGGTTTCATCCCAGGCCCTCTTCACTTCTCCCTCTCTACTACTTCATTCGATTATGTTATCAGTTCCCATGGATTTAAATATCTTCTTTTTGTGGATGATTCTCAAATCTACATAACCTACCTCAGTCTCTCTGTTTACCTTCAATCACACATCTCCAATTGCCTTTCCAACATCTCACACTTAACACTTCCCAAACAGAAATCATTCTCTTTCCTCCCAAACTCTATCCTTTCTCCCATCTTTCCTTTTACTGTAGAGGGCAACATCATTCTCCTAGTCCCTCAGACTCTCTACTTAGTAGACATATAAGATGCCTTTCTCTTGCCACCCAAATCCAATCTGTTGATCTCATTCTTGCAGCATCTCTCAAATATGCCCCCTACTCTCCTCTGTTATTGCCACCACTCTAGTATAGTCCTTTATTACCTCATACCTGGACTACTGCAATAGCCGCTGGTGGGTCTGCCTGCCTCAAGTCTCTCTCCATTTCAGTCTATCTTCCATTTAGCCAAAGAAGTGATTTTGCTAAAGTATGAGTCTGACCATGTCACCCCACTGGCTCTACTAAATAACTCCATTGGCTTCTTATACCCTGCACTGTTTGGTGTTCAAAGTCCTTCAAAACCTAGCCCCCTCTTACCTCTCCAGCCTTTTCCTACCTTACTCTCTTCAATGTACTCTTCATTCTAGTGACAATGGTCTCCTGGTTCTTCTGTGAACAAGACACTGCATTTCTCAGCCCTGAGCATTTTCTCTGGTTACCCCCCTACCTGAAATACCCAATCTCCTCAGCTTTACCTACTATAATTAACTTTACCTAATAATTTCCAGTTCTGCCTTTAAATCCAAATGAATCTCATCTTGTACAGAATGCCTTTCCCAACCCTTCTTAATTCTAGTTCCTTCCCTCATTTAATTATTTTTTTTTTGCTTGTCTGGTTTTTTTGCTTTTTTGGGGGGGCAATTGGGGTTGAGTGACTTGCCCAAGGTCACATGGCTAGTTTTTGTGTTGTGTCCAAGGCCAGATTTGAACTCAGGTCCTCTTGACTCCAGGGCCAGTGCTCTATTCACTGTGCCACCTAGCCTCCCTCACTTAATTATTTTCTATTCATCTTATATATTACTTGTTTTGTATATATTTGTTTCCATGTGTTTGCCCTTGCCTTTATAATCTGTTGATTATAAGGGCAAGGATTGTCTTTTACTCATTTTGTAGCTCCCGGGTTTAGGTCAATGCCTGGCATATAGCAGGTACTTAATGAATGTATATTGATTGATTGAGAGACAGACAGACAAAGGGAAAAACAAAGAAATCCCCAAGTCCACAGATGAATTTCTGAGTTTACACAGATATAGTTAAATCTGGAAAGGCTCCCTACAAATTATCTTCTTCCTCTATAACCAACAGATCTGCCCTTGGAAATCAGAATTGTTTTTTTGTTTTTGTTTTTCCATTTTTGCCCATACTAAGTTCATCTCTGGGAATATTAGAACACAGATGATGTTTATGTGTGTGTGTGTGGGGGGTGCATTGTTGGAGGGTGGGAGTTAAAAGGTCTTCATTTCCAATGTAAACTCTCAGATTGATAATGTATATACAATTTGAAGAAGGTTTAATTTTACCTGATAAGAAGCTAAAAACACAAAGAACTTGTGCCTTGACCCATAGACCCCAGATTATAAAGGCATTTCTCCTTTCTAATGAACTCCATTACTCTTAGAGACCTGTACAGTTTTCAAGACCTATGATTCCACTCTAAGCTTGAGGCTTTGTGGATCTTTGGAAGAGGTAAAGTATTGGAGCAATTAAAGAATTGTCTATTGCCCCTCCATGACTTTCCCCGCCCCCAACACACACACCTTGGTCTGGACCCATTCAGATCATAGAACTTACAGCATTAATGGAGGACTGGAAGATTATAGTTTGCCCATCCACCCTGTGACTGTCTCTGGGTGTTCATTGTCTCTGATTAATACATAATTTAAGAATCTGGATTTCAAATTGTTCAGTTTCTCTTCAAAAGATTGGGTCCCAGGATTCCTCCATTTGTCTAGGATCTCCTGATTGCTCCACTGCTGCTGCCTCTGGACATTGCTGTTTCCATGGTCATGTGGCTCCTCCTCTCTTGAGGTCATACAGTTTTCTGGAGTACATTGTACTCTGGTTGTTCCAAGTGGGCAAGCAGGCTGCTTTCTAGACAGAAATGAGTTGAAATCAGAGACTCTAGGGGTTGGAACAGCATCTCCCATTCCAGCTCAGCCTTAAGTTAGCCCCCTTTCTGCCTTGTGCCTACTTTGCATTTTTAATGGACAAGTTAAAGGTAGTGACTTAGGTGAACAGCTGGCATTGGTTCAACCCATTATATTTGATATGGAGGTTCTAGAGCAACATGCTGGCTGATACTCCTCCAAGGAGACCCAATCAATTCCACAATAAAGTCTTAATAGAGGTATTACTTGGGATGTTTATAATTTATAGGGACTCATCTTCAATACCAGAATGAAATCTGTGCTCTTTAACCTCATTAGCAATGACTGGACCCCTCTGTGTTAGGGAATCTTAAACTGGGGCCCAATAACTTGTTGCTGTTGCTGTTGTTCTTGATAACTGTCATTCCATATAATTGGTTTGCTTCATAATGCCATTTATTTCATTTTCTGCATTTAAAAAACAGTATTCTGAGAAGGGACACAAGCTTCACTAGACTGAATGACTAACAAAGGGGCCAAGCTCACAAAAATACTAAGAACCACAGTTTTCTACATGTATATCTATATGTGTATCTCATAAACATATGAAAACATGTATATTTTTATATGTGTGTATTTATATATGCAAATGAGTTTGCATATTCTAATTTAGTATTTCAATAGATCATTTCATCTGTTTTGCCATCAAAAAACAATTCACGTATCTCTCTCTGTGTATGGCTCTGTGTGTGTGTGTGTGTGTGTGTGTGTGTGTGTGCATGTATGGAGAGAGATTGTGTGTATAGATGTATATAACACATATATGTGCATTTCTCATTAATAAATACATAATAGGAGCCGAGCACAGGTCCTCCTGAGTTGAGGTTTTAGCCCCAGGGCGGCCGGGCCAGCAGCCAGCTGGAGGGACCCCAGAATACCAGCAGTTGTGGCAATTCCAGAATTATCAAAATAGACATGCCTAGGACAAAGTGAGAGGTTAGTGCCCTATGGACTTTGGGATCAGTATTTGGGGAATGCTTTGGCTTCCTCCCCTGGGGACTAGAAGCCACTGAGGAGACACGCCATTTTGTAGTTTTCAGAGGCAGCTCCAGCTCCTGGCCTGCGAACTGTAGGGAGATACAGTGATCAGTCTTGGGGGGTAATTGCTCTTGCTTTAACCTCCCTGGATCTGGATTGTGATCTGGGGTGGAGGTCGTGGGTGGGTTTCCAGCTTGCCAGAAACAGAAGTTGTCCCCCACACGTTCAGGACAAAAGTTCCCCTGTCTGGCGGCAGAGCCATAGTGTGGCAACAAGCCCCAAAGTCAAGTAATTAAGTGGCAACATGCCAAGGCAAAGGAAACAAAAAAATGCAACCCTAGACTCCTATTTTGGGGGCATAGAGCGGGAAAAGGACTGTGAGGTCAGAAGTCCTGCTCCAAAAGCCCCAGGGGAAAACATGAGCGGGTTGCAGGCCATAGAGGACCTTAAGAAGAACTTTAAAAATCAATAAGAGAAGTGGAGGAAAAACTGGAAAGAGAAATGAGAAGGATGCAGGAAAAGTATGAAATGAGGGTCAACAGTCTGACTGAGGAAAACAACACCTTAAAAAATAGACTAACTCAAATGGCAAAGGAGGCCCAAAAGGGCAATGAGAAGAATGCCTTAAAAAGTCGAATTTGCCAGATGGAAAAAGAATCTCAAAAGTTCACTGAGGAGATTAATTCCTTCAGAGTTATACTAGAGCAAATGGAAGCTAATGACTTTATGAGAAATCAAGATGCTGTTAAGCAGATCCAAACAAATGAAAGATTAGAAGGCAATGTGAAATATCTCATGGGAAAAACCAATGACCTGGAAAATAGATCCAGGAGAGACAATTTAAAAATTATTGGACTACCTGAAAGCCATGATCAAAGAAAGAACCTAGAAATCACCCTTCAAGAATTTCTAAAGGAAAATTGCCCTGATGCTTTAGACCCAGAGGGCAAAATAGAGGTTGAAAGAATCCACAGATCACCTCCTGAAAAAGATCCCAAAAAGAAAACTCCCAGGAATATTATAACCAGGTTCCAGAATCCCCAGATCAAGGAGAAAATACTACAAGCAGCCAGGAAGAAACAATTTCAATATTGTGGAAACACAATCAGAATAGCCCAGGACCTGGCAGCTTCTACACTGAGGGATTGAAGGGTATGGAATATGATATTCCAGAGGGCAAAGGAGCTGGGATTGAAGCCAAGGGTCACCTACCCAGAAAAACTGATTATCTTGTTTCAGGGGAAAATATGGTCATTTAGTGGAATAGAGGACTTTCAAACTATGAGAAGAATGAATGAGGTGTCAGCGCAGTAGGAATTGAGGTCGTGAGCCTGGAAAGCAAGTCGCAATAGCACACCTGGAACTCTTTGGCCAGAGACCCCAGAGGACACAAAAGGACTAAGCACACTTTGGGGGATTTTTTCACTTCTCTTATCTTATTGACAGCATGGTGAGATGGAGAGGGAGCCATCCTTGAAGGCAGGAAGATCTGGGATCCTACATCTGATATATACTGGCTGTGTTAGCCTGGGGAAATCACTGAAACTCTCAGTGTCCTTGGCCACTCTAAAATTGTAAGTAGCGGGGCGGAGCCAAGATGGTGGAGTAGAAACAGCACGTCCAAGGTGCTCTCCCCCCAGATCACCTCCAAATCATGTAAAAGGGGAATCTGAACAACTTCTAGAGCCCCAGCACCCACAGAACGACACAGAGAAGCTAATCTCCTGCTGAGGACAGCCCAGCAGCCCTGCAGGAAGGGCCATTGCAGCACTCTGGGAGCCGACAGCACAGTATGCTGGGAACTGACAGTGCAGTGCTCTGGGAACCAAGCCCAGGCCCCTGTGAGCAGCAGTTTTAGCCCCAGGGCAGCTGGAGGGACCCCAGAACAGCAGCAGCTGTGGCAACTCCAGAATTATTAACACAGACATGCCTAGGACAAAGTGAGAGGTTAGTGCCCTTTGGACTTTGGGACCAGCATTTGGGGAATGCATCAGCTCCCTCCCCTGGGGGCTAGAAGCCACTGAGGAGACACGCCATTTTGCACTTTCAGTGGCAGCTCCAGCTCCTGGCCTGAGAACTTTAGGGAGATCCAGCGATCAGTCTTGGGGGTTAATCACTCTTGCTTTAACCTCTCTGGATCTGGATTGTGATCTGGGGGGGAGGTCGTGGGTGGGATTCCAGCTTGCCAGAAACAGAAGTTGTGAAGACCCCAACACTGGGACGGAAGCTCCCCTGTCTGGTGGCAGAGTCCTACTGTGGCAACAAGCCCAAAAGTCAAGTAATTAAGTGGCAACATGCCAAGGCAAAGGAAACAAAATAAACAGAAAAATACAATAAATACATAATATACATTTTATATTGATCATCAATCTTGGCAATCAGATTCTACTAAAAAAACTCTTGAATTTCCTTAGACAATTAATTTTACTATATGTGTGAAAATGCATGATGCTTTGTATAAATACAGTATGGAAAGCTGCAATGCATATTTACTACCTCCAAGGGAGTCCTGTGCCATCTTTATCATCTCACCTCACAGAGTTTTTTAAATTTGCATGAAATACACATTTATACAATGAAAATTACTTCTTGGGGAAAAAAAACGCTTAGAGTGATTATGGCTCAATTTTCTTAATATTTCATCATGCATGTTGCATGCTGAAATTTCAGTACGCTTACTTGCCTAGCCTGCATACCTAAATGACAGATTCTGCAATGATTAAATGAATCTGAAACTTAAAAAAAATTTTTATTGCTTTCTTACAAAATCATAAACTATTCCATATACTTGGTTGTGTGTGTCTTTGAATATTCCAATTACTTCCTTTTTTTCTTTTTTATTAATTTATTTTTAGTTTTCAACATTCACCTCCAAAGATTTTGAGCTCAAATTTTCTCCCCATCTCTCTCCTCCCTCACCGCAAGACTGTATCATTCTGATTGCACTTTCCCCAATATGCCCTCCATTCTATCACCCACTCCCTTTCTCATATCCCCTTCCCCTTCTGTTTTCCTATATGGCCAGATAGACTTCTATACCACATTGCCTGTATGTTTTATTTCCCAGTTGCATGTAAAAACAATTAACATTCATTTTTAAAACTTTGAGCTCCAAATTC
Organism: Gymnobelideus leadbeateri; assembly: GCA_011680675.1. Classification (NCBI taxonomy): domain Eukaryota; kingdom Metazoa; phylum Chordata; class Mammalia; order Diprotodontia; family Petauridae; genus Gymnobelideus; species Gymnobelideus leadbeateri. Next base: position 212,104 of record WOXC01005631.1, on the reverse strand, counting down.
TCTCCCTTCCTACCTCTCCACCAACTCTCATTGAGAAGGCAAACAATTCAATATAGGTTATACATGTGTAGTCATGCAAAACACTTCCATAACAGTTATGTTGTGAAAGCCTAACTATATTTCCCTACATTCTATCCCACCTCCCATTTATTCTATTCTCTCCATTGACCCTGTCCCTCTTCAAAAGTGCTTGCTTCTGATTACACGCTCCCTCAATCTACCCTCCCAGTGATCTCTTCTCCTCTCTTATCCTGTTCCTCCCTACTTTCTTTTAGGATAAAACAGATTCCCATACCCAATTAAGTGTGTATGGTATTCCATCCTTAAGCCAAATATGATAAGAGTAGGGTTTAATCATTCCCTCTCCTCCTCCCTCTTCCTCTCCACTGTAAAAACTATTTTCTTACCTTTATCATTTGCATAATTTACCCCATTCCATCTCCCTTTCTCTTTCTCCCAGCACATTTGTCTTTCACCCCTTAATTTTATTTTTTTAGATATCATCCCTTCGTATTCAACTCACCCTGTGCATCTATCATATTCCCTCCAACTACTTTAATACTAAGAAAAGTCTCATGAGTTACAAATATCATCTCCCCATGTAGGAATGTAAACAGTTCAACTTCAATAAGTCTCTTATGATTTCTCTTTCCTGTTTACCTTTTCATGCTTCTCTTGAGTCTTGTATTTGAAAGTCAAATTTTCTATTCAGCTCTGGTCTTTTCATCAAGAATGCTTGAAAGTCTTCTATTTCATTGAATATCCATTCCCTGCCTCCTACGCCCCCCCCGCCCCCGCCACCCCAAAGGATTATGCTCAGTTGTGCTGGGTAGGTGATTCTTGTTTTTATTCCTAGCTCCTTTGACATCCAGAATATCATATTCCAAACCTTCCAATCCCTAGATCCTGTATTATACTGATCATGTTTCCACAATACTCAAATTGTTTCTTTCTGGCTGCTTGAAATAATTTTTCCTTGACCTGTGAAGTTTGAATTTGGCTACAATATTCCTCAGAGTTTTCCTTTTGGGATGTCTTTCAGGAGGTGATGGGTAGATTCTTTCAATTTCTATTTTCCCCTCTGGTTCTAGAATATTAGGGAAGTTTTCCTTGATAATTTCTTGAAAGATGATGTCTAGGCTCTTTTTTTGGATCATGGATTTCAGGTAGTCCATTAATTTTTAAATTATTTCTCCTGAATCTATTTTCCAAGTCAGTTATTTATCCTATGAGATGTTTCCCCTTGTCTTCTATTTCTTCATTCTTTTGGTTTTATTTTATAATTTCTTGATTTCTCATAGTCATTATCCTCCATTTGACCCACTCTAAGTTTTAAGGAATTATTTTCTTCAGTGAGTTTCTGAACCTCTTTTTTTCCCATTTGACCCATTATGCTTTTTAAGGTATTCTTCTCCTCATTGGCTTTTTAGACTTCTTTTTCTATTTGGGTTAGTCTATTTTTAAGGTGTTATTTTCTTCAGTAATTTTAGATGTCTCCATTAGCAAACTGTTGACTTGTATTTCATAATTTTCTTTCATCACTCTCACTTCTCTTCCTTATTTTTCCTCTACTTCTCTTACTTGATTTTCAAAATCCTATTTGAGCTGTTCCATGGCCTGAGACCAATTCATATTTTTCTTGGAGGCTTTAGATGTAGGAGCTTTGACTTTGATGTCTTCTGGTTGTATATTTTGATCTTCTTTGTCATTATCGTCTGAATTTTTTCCTACTGTCTATTCATTTTCCCAGCTCCAAACTCAGTGTTTTTTGTTTGTTTGTTTGTTTTTGCTTTTTGGAGGGGGGAAGGTAGGGCAATTGGGGTTAAGTGACTTGCCCAAGGTCACATGGCTAGTTTTGTGTTGTGTCTGAGGCCGGATTTGAACTCAGGTCCTCCTGACTCCAGGGTCAGTGCTCTATTCACTGTGCCACTTAGCTGCCCCACTCAATGTTTTTTCCACAATAAAACATGAAAGACTTCATTCAGAGCAATGGAAGTATCACAGACACTGCTTACAAGGGGGATGTATTAGAAAGGAACAACACTCATTTGGAAGTATAAATTCTTGTAGGTTTGTTGAAAAACATCCCTTCCATTTCATTATAGTCATACCTCATCTATGAACCACATACACCAACAATGCCATCAAACGATGTCATCTTTAAACACTCAGGACAGTGATCTATTCTTTGGTCACAGTGATATAATTTTGTAACTTGACAAATTTTCTTATCAACTCTCAGGCAGATGCAATTACTGTCATTCTTCAATGCAGCATTAACATGTTTGTGCAAAATAAATTCTTGCATCCTCACAAATTAGGATTTCATTGAACAGCATGAAGCCTCTGATATTGTCTAAACCCAGGAACTGTCTCAGATGCACAGATGGTCCTGGCAGCTAAACCTTGTTACTTGACTAAGAATTGAAGAGCAGAATACAACTGGAATTTAAGATTATATTATCTTCTCTTTGAAAAACAATTACACTTTGATATGACAATAAAAATATTGAAGCAAAGCAAGCCAAGAACCAGGATAGGAATTTGGAAAGGGCTTGATTTATTCTACTAGAATGCTTTTCATCTATTGAAATGACTTGACATTTAAGAATGTGTCAATAACAAACTACATGTGTAACTGTGAATCCCATCAGGTGAGACTTAGGATGAAAGAAACTGCTTAGGTAGGAGACACAAAGGCTACATTTATCTTTTGCTGATGTATTAACCCAGTGTCAACACATACTCTGTCTCACCCAGGGAACTTTCTAATTTAGAATTCTCAAGGTCACTATGAAAATGTTCCAGATGTATTTCTAAACAATTAAAATCTTTATGACTGGCTCTTGCCCTTGAGAGATGTTACCATAAACAATTCCTCAAAATAAAAAGTAAACATAAAATTATGGAGTATTCAGCATTCTATCAAAGAATAAGATTATTGATATGCTTCCCCCAAAAAAACCTACCAATGATTTTATCAACATATAGAAATCCTAGTGTTTACAATACCAGTGTAGAAACTCCCTCTCCAAACTATCCACTCATCTAAAACCTTCATAATAAAAGCTTGCATTTATTTGACACTTTAAGACTTGAAAGCATTCTATTCTTTATCAACTTCTGTGATCAAAAATATTTATTGCTTTGGTGGAGAGAAGTACAGTGTTAATGGTCTCATACTCAATTAGCTCCATCTTTGTAGGATCTGAAAGAATTTTAGTTTCATTGACTTGGCCTTTGAGAAGTCAGGGTCAGCCCCATGTTTAGATGAGAGGATAGAATAAACCTTTAGGGAAGGCATAACAATAAAGGTGATTGTGGTGGTAGTAGTGGTGATGACTGGGCTAATGATGCTTTATGATACTTATAGTTTATGGCATATTAGATGATAGATTTGATAGGTAGGTGGGTAGAAGATTTGATGATAGATAGAGAGATAGATAGATAGATGGATAGATAGATAAATTTATAAGGCACTTACTATGTTCCATGAATTGTGCTAAGCATTGGGGATACACATATTATTAGCAAATGAGATGGTCCCTACCTTCAAGGTTTTTTACTGTTCGGTCATTTCAGTCATGTCCAACTCTTCATGATTGCATTTGGGGTTTTCTTAGCAAAGAGACTGGGATGGTTTGCCATTTCCTTCTCCAGTTCATTTTACAGATGAGGAACTGAGACAAGCAGGGTTAAGTGACTTGTCCAGGTTCATATAGCTAGTAAATGTCTGAGGCCAGATTTGAACTCAGGAAGATGAGTCTTCCTGACTTCAGGTCTATACTCTATCCACTGTGTCACTTAGCTGCTCGTCAAGAAGTGTATACTATTATAATATGATAGAAGAAGGCAAACATGAAGGAGAACTGGAAATAGGAAGGGATCGGGCCCCAGAAAGGAGTTGTCTCAAATGAGTCAAGGTTTCTGACAATCATGCCCAGCAATCTGGAGAGTAAATTGAACTGAGAATGCAATGAGCATGGCTGGGTCACCTCATAATCTTTGGCTAGAGATAGATATTTGCTAGAAGTTGTTAAGAAGTAGAAGGAAAAAAGAAATAACCAAGGAGTGTGACATGATTTCTCATAATGAGCTCTCCTCAACCCCTTTCTGTGTTAGTAAGGAGTTTTGTGAAAAGGAAGAATGGAAATGAGTCCCATCACTAACAGTAATTGCCTGTTCCTTCTGCAGTGGAGTGTAGTCCAGAAATAGGCCAGGATAGTTTACCAAAACAAGGCAAAATAGTGAATCAGAGACATTAAGGGCACCCTTGATGTGACCCTTAACTGGAGAAGGCTAATTTTATTATAAGACTGACAATAGTAAATAATGGTAGAAAAATAGGCTAATGATTTTGCTGAACTAGATAGAATGATGTCAATCCCAGGAGAAATGCTGTATACACACAATTGTATGTACAGCTTTCCTATTGGCCCTCAAGAATTTCCTATATATTCCTTGTGCTTGAGAGGAATTATATCATTTCAATGTTCATAATGGAGTATATTTCCAAAATACAAGTTTAACAATGTTCCACTTCATCCTTTCATGTTTCTCCCTTCCCTATTTTTCCTCTCCCCCCACACACCATACACAGACATACACAGGTAGCCATACCTTTGCCATCCCCCTTTCCATAAATGTTCTCCCTCCTCACTTCTGCCTCTTAGATTCACTACCTCCATTGAAACCTCAGTTCAAATAGCACTTTCTGTTCAAGTCCATATTCTAAATTTCCATTTCTTAGCACTCCACAAAACTTACATAGTGTTTACACATCTGTGTACATTAGGTTTCGCCCAAGAGGCTGCACACTTAACTGCTACTCCTTGTATGCCCATTGAATGAATAAATGCATTGAAGAATGAAAAGTTTTTAAAAGCATTATTAAGTTCTTATTATTGTCTCCCTTAGCTATTTCCATATAGTGGATTCTTTACAAATGCTTGTTGGATTAAACTGAAATGAATTTCAGGTTTTGTCTAAGAAGAAAAATGTTCTATCTTAGATTCTAGTGCAATGGGTATGATGATACTGAATTTTCAACCTTTTAACTGCCTCAGACTTGGGAGACAGTACAGAGTATATTCATTTTCCCTCCATTCTCTTAGTTCCTAAAACTGTAGTTATGGGGTCATGGTTTTGAAACTCTTTCATTAAATGCTTGATATATTGGCATTATAAGATACAATTTTAAATTTGTAAAACCTCTGTGAGACAAGTTTCTTTCCCATACAAAGGGTCCAGCTGTATTTTGGAGGGCCTTCTCTGGACCCTAGTGGATTAAGCACTGCCACAATTATATGGAAAGTTCAATGTCTGATGCTCTACATTCCCTGAGGGGTAGTCACTCGCTCCCCTTACACATGATCAAATATGAAAAGACTTATTTAGAGGCTGAGGAAAAAATAAAACCAATCAAACAACAACAACAAAACAACCACTAGGGTTTATACTGTAGCACACTGAAATACCAACGTCCATCAGTGAACAATGATCTCCTTGAGACTTAAATAGTCTCAATCACTTAAAATCTTGCCCTGGATAGGACTCCAAGAGGGGTTACTTCCCCTTTTGGAACTTTCCTTTATGCCTCCTTTATTGATCTGCTCAGTGCTGCAGCTGTGCTGCTGCTACTTCTCAGCAGATGAAATGATGTCTCCCATTCTGTTTATCTTTCCCCGTCTTTCTTCTTATTACAAAAAGAGGAGCTATTGGTCTTCTTCCCTTAGGGGCAAGGCTTCCAACACAGCCTATAGAGAAAAAGGACTAAGTTCACTGTCTCACAGGGGATTCTCTCAGCTAAGTATTTTTATTCCGACCAGTTGGTTCTATTTCTCTCTTCACCTTGAGTATTCTGGGTCCTGTGGCACAACAGAGAGCAGACTTAACTGAAGCGTAATGGAACAACTCTGCATCCTTCTCCAACACTCTCTACCTCCCCCAGCTTACAAGCTACTACAAACTTCTCTCTCTCTTGTTTGTCTCTCTCTCAGTCTCTGTCTCTGTCTCTCTGTCTCTGTGTCTCTGTCTCTCTCTCCTACATCCCTCATCTCTTTCTGTCCCCTCTCCCATCTCTTATCCCTCTCCCTTCCCTACTTTGGTCAATATTAATGATGGTTTGTCATGAGGTCCACCAACTCCCCATTTCCCCCTCAGACTGTGTGTAGATTGCTGTATGCATAGAAAAACAAGGAGGAATTATTAAAATGCTTTTGGTTGCTTTCCAAAATAGCTAGGAGAATGAAGGGCTGCAAATATTCCCCAATACTTCCAGGTGTTTGATTGAAGAGATTTTGAGTCCTTTCTGTACAATATATGACAACAATCACAACAATAACAGTAACAACCATGAAACAATGCTATCAGAAAACGTTGGGTTGACTCCCACTAGTCTATTAGACCATCAATTTCAGACTGGATCTTCCACAGTTTCCTAGTGAAGGCCTTGCTATAAACTATATTCTAGTAACTGAAAAGGACCTTACAAAATAAGGTCCTAAATAGATCTGAGCGAATCAGAAATTTTGTCTGCCATAAGAACAGAAGATAGCATTCAATTGCTATAAGACCAGCTTTTCCTTTTCTAAAAAGGCCAATGCAAAGTTATCCTCAATGTAATGCCTTACACATTGTGTCCTGGGTCATGTCATGATCTCTATATGGACTAATCTAATAAATTATCCATTAGTGAAGCCTACTTCAGAAGGTAGTGGATTCCTCCCTGGGAAATTCCTTCAAGTTAAGACTGTAGCAATTTATTTGGTATGCTGTGTTGCTGAATTTTTTTGAAGGATGTTGGAAAAATTTCTATATTATCATGAAACAGAATGGGTTTCCTTTGTCAAAGTACTATAAAGAATATAAGGCACTTATAGTTTTATTATTAATAATACTTAAGATGAAGTAAATTCACATTATAATCAAAACTCCCCCCCCTCTGGATTTCCATATTTTGTGGATATTAATTCAAAATTCTGAGTATTCTAAACAAATCAATGCAAAGCACACCAAATTCTACTCTGATTCAGAAAGATAAAATGAATGGATTTGTTTAAAAATAGAACTATGGATAATGAATTTTAAAAGCAGGTTGTTTGTTTGCAAATTTAAAAATATTTGCCCTTCAACTGAAATGGTAGGAAAGATCTTTTTATTAATCACTAGAGCAATCTGCAGAAGCAATTCTCATTTTATTTTAAAGACCTAGGTATTTCTAAATATGAATAGAAACATTGTCACAGAATGTTGCCATAAGCCACATTTTAATGATCTTTTCTATAAAGATGATTGCTTTTATAACAACTTCAAAAATTATACCTAGCTCCTTGCTCATATTTCCTGACAAAAGTGAAGGCTGTGAAGAATGTGATCTGTCCAAATGATACAAAATGTCGTATTTTTAACTAGTGCTTGTAGACCTGAATTTCATCCTCACATTTATTGAACCCCCTCAGTTCAGAATTAAATAGTTCTCCCCTTGATGTCATTGTCATTGAAATATTCATCAAATTATATTGAGAATTTCTATTGATGTGTCATTACCAACCTACAGGCTAGCAAAGCAATACATCTACCCTAACAGTTTCAAAGACATTTCATGCAAATGAAATACAGTAAGCATCTTTATGACATTTGTTGCTTCTCTCACTTGTAATGACAAATAGAAAGGAGGGCAAGGAAAATGCTCTGAAAAGAAAAAGGGAAGGCCAAGGCATTTAGATGCAACAATGAGTAGAACAGTCTGTTGGGAGCACAACATTTGTTTCAGAGATCAGTAGGAGGAAAGTTTGAAATGTAGCATGGTAGTAGAATTGGAGGTCTCTGAAACCCATATAATTTAGTGCAAAGTTGGCTGAATTCAGACACAGAGACATCTGGATTTGTGTCTTTTCTCTTGGGCTTACTGAGTATGGAAACACTGATTGTCACAACTTTTCTGAGTCTCAGTAGGGTTAATGACACATATAGTACCTGCCTCCTGGGGTTTTAAGGCTGAATGAGATAATTTACCTAAAGTACAGAGACTAGCCCTCTGATGTCATTAGAACACCCTGGTGTTCTCTAAATGTTCTCTACCAATACTGATTGATACTTTCTCTTCTAAATTTAGTCTTAAAGAGTTGCCTAGATTAGAAAACTGAGAAATAATAACAACAATAATAATGACAAATAGAAAGATTTAGGGTTCTGAATTAATTGGTTAAAATGTCTTCAGACAAGTTCTCCTTCCCATGGTACTATGCAAAGGAAATCTTCAAAGGTAAGTCATGTGCCTAGCAATGGTGGCTAGTAACATTGTGTCTCCTATCAAATGAGCTTTTTTACATTGAGAATTGAGTAAAGGAATCTTATATGAAGCAAAAAATAATTCTGGTGTATAACATATACTTTTTTGGGGAGAAAAAGGTGCTCATTAAAAGCATCTAATTTTCTATGGAATTGAATCTTTTTTTGAGAATGTATCCTGAATAAAGACTTTCAAGAAACCATTTCAGTTTCTTAGGATTTATATTGTGTGTTTTATATGAATGCTTCAGATAATATGATAGTAATTCATTCTCCTTTAATAATATTACTTTTGAATCTCTATTATAAATGTTATTGATTACATTTTCTGGATGTATGATTTTTAAATCACCTCTACTTTGTGTGTGTGTTCTAATTGTAATTGCTATAATGCAATTTCTTTTCAACCTACTTATGTATTTCTTCAGCACAAAGGGACATTATTTCTTTTTTTAAACATCATAGATTATTAAAAGTAAGTCAACTAAAATTTAGATAAATTTAATTAATAATGGGAAATTTTAGAATATTAGCTATAATTACTCTCCAGTAATTGCAATTTTAAGAAATTTTCACAGCTCATTATAATCTATTTTTCAAAATATAAAAAAGATTAATATAAGAGGTGCATTGTAGTTTTAAATTCCAACCATATCTATATACACACATACATAAATATATACAAATACACAATTTACATGTACACTTCTTTCCATGTTTGTGTATTGCCAACCTGAAAGTTTGGTTAAAAGAGGCAAACAGGCTAGGTGATATATAAATTCATATTGTTTTATTCCCTTAAATCTAGCAGAACACTTGTATAGTCAGATAAAATCTGACTGTCTGATAAAGGAATGAGAAGCCTTAAATGGGTTTTAGAACTCAGGATGTCTGTGTCCCTCAGATTTATGGTTTCCATACGTGTTTAACCACATATGAGAAAGGAAGTTTCTTATTTGAATAACTTGTAAATACAATAAGGCAAGTCAATTGATGAGTCAATTGAAAATACAATCCCAGGATATCTGTGTTTCTTCTGTATAGCATTTGTCCATAGGATACCAGAAAAGAAAAGTCCCATGATTCAAGATGATGCCTGGTTCTACACAGCCTGTCTTGGTGGTTACAAACAGGAAGAATGTTCCTGGTCAGCCTCATCTGATCTTAAAGTTGCTGACACAGGAAAGAACATTTTAGGAACAAAGCAAAGCATATCAATTGATTAGTTCAGGCTTTGGCCCTTTTTGGGGTTCAAATGATCTTAAATGATTATTAGTATATAGACACTTATAGACAGACATATACATTGAGAGAGGAAGAGGGGGGAGGGAGGAAGGGAGAGAGAGAGAGAGAGAGAGAGAGAGAGAGAGAGAGAGAGAGAGAGAGAGATTTCTCACCCAAATACAAAAAGAATACAGATAATAAAACTCAACTATACCATGGACCTATGTTAACTGATGACAAAATTGGCAGACTATATCCATATATAATTTGATGTATTATTTTCATTTTTGACAGTTTGATTTTTTAATTGAAAAAGAATATGATTATATGTAGGAAACATACTTGAAAATATGCAATAAATTTGGCCATTATTTCATGATCCAACCTTCCCCTTATACCAAGCAAGTTATATCTTCATTATCCTTACACCTGGGGGTACATGCCACAATCTGGAAAACACTATCTTAAATAAAGTAACAGATTCATAGCAACATGGGTTAGAGAAAACCATGGCATAATTATACATTTTTGTACAAATTGAATATTTACTTTCAACCAGGAAATGTATATAAAATGTATGTGCCACACACTGCTTTAGCACAGCAGATACAAAGACAAAAGCAAAAACAATTTATGTCCTCAAGGTTAAAAGTCTGTTGAAATCTAAGAACCACTTCTCAATATGATGTTTTTAAATAATTGGAATAGAATATGCAGAATTAAAAATATAATCAATTACACCTTCTCAACAAACCTCAGGTTAGGAAATTCTGTACAAGCATAAGTAGAATGAAGGTTCCTTGTTTGAAGCCTGGCTAGGTACCATGCCAGTGCAATCAAATACCTCATGGTGTCATATTCAGCAAAGATCAAAGAAGTACCCCAAAATTATCACCAAAAGCAGTGATCATCTTGGAGACAGAAAGTATCATCATCACAGTACAGCTTTCAACACCATTAGAACTCTGACGAAAGCAAGATAGGTTATATCAGGGAAAGCAGTGAGGCTTGTTGCCAAACAGAAGATGGGAAGTTTCTATACTTAAGATAAATACACTGAATACTCACTCCTGAAGACCACAAATGTCATTTAAATATTCCTGAACTCTTGCTATGAAAGTCCTGGAATTCTGCTGTACCTCTTGGCTTTATGGTATCCTTGAAACTTTTCCAATGCTTACTGACCTCCTAGCCTTGAAAATGTGCCAGCTAAGCATATATCTGCCAAGATTCTCCGATGTTTTGTTTTTATTCCCCCACACATGGGCCAACCATCACCAATAGTTTCCCGTGACCCAGCACTGACATCCTTGCACCAGTCCCAGGCTGAGTCATTTTCAAACTATTCCACAAGCACAAGACACTTCATCCCTCTGATTTCCATTTTTTAAAAAGGTATTCAACCTTCCTATCTTTTCTATATTTTTCTCTCATCTGATTGTTTCTCTCCTTCACTATACCTCTCCCTTCTTCTCTTCTCATACTCTCTCTTCCATTTTAAGTCACTCTTCTCTGATTTTCTGCAATGTTTGGATTCTCTCTACATTTTTTCCCAAATGATAAAAGAAAGTTGGTTGTACTTAAGATTTCTCAAAGATGTTGTATGTGCCAAATCCAAGGTGGTCTTAGAAGAATAGGGGGAAAACCAAGTGAAGTTTATATATATTTCCATATCTTCTAAGTCACGAGCAAGGTAAGGACACTTGCAACCTACAGACTATTGTTGTTCAGTTGTTTTTTAGTCACGTTTGACTCTTTATAATCACTTTTGGGAGTTTTCTTGTCAATGACACTGGAGTAGTTTGTCATTTCCTTCTCCAGTTCATTTTACATAAGAGGAAACTCAGGCAAATAGCATTAATCGACTTGCCCAGGATCCCACAGCTACTAAATGTCTGAGGCTGGATTTAAATCCAGGTATTCCTGACTCTAGGTCCTCTCTATGCACTTTCAGCAAAAATCATCTTAAAATTCAATCATATATTGAAAGCCCATTGACTAAAATTTGAGAAGCCATATCTAATGCAGCAAAAAAAAATTTTTTTTTTCTTTCACCAAGTATGGAGTAGACTGATTCATTTGGAAATCCTAGTCCCATGACAGACAGCAATAATAACCATCTATAGCAACTATCAGAGTCTATTGCCCAGCAGAAGGGCTTATTTCTTCTAGGAATAAGGTAAAAACCTGTGATATTTCTGCATCAAGAAATTTCATGAGGCTTTTGGAAAACCTCACTTTCCCTACCTTTAAAATCATATTCGATTGCAGAATTCATTTCAAATCCCATATCCAATCACTTTCCAATTCTTGCTGTATCTCTATGCACAACATCTCTCACATCTATTTTTTCTATTCCCTTCTCTCCACTTACATCTAACCCACCCTACATTGGGATCTTATTGCCTGTGACCCACACTGCACATGGTCCTTCTACATCATGGCTTTCCCTGTTGCGGTTTCAATATATCATGGATTGCATAAGAAATTGAGTGGGAATTTGGGGGGAGTTTTGCAAAAGCCATAGAAGACATGTTAATGCCAGCAGACAGCACAGAAAAAAGTTTAGAAACTAAGAAATGCATACAATATATTACAGTATTATAAAATACACACATATTTTACTTTTTATCATCATAAATATAAACAATTTCTTTTTTTTTAGTTAGAAAAGGTAAAGTTTGAGAAAAGAATGTGAAAGCCAGCAGATGACACATAAAAGCTAGTATTTTTACTAAACATTGACATTCATATAACTTATGACCAAATACACATACATGTTACAACATAGCTTTTCCAAACTTCATAATATGTCATAATGACAATGCTAATTTGTAATTTTAATGCTTAAAATTTGTAATTTGTAATTACAATGCTTAAAATAAAATAGAACAACTTGGTTGACAGCCACTTTTTAGAGTGTCCGAAGTTATGGAGAAACTTGTCAGGCTTGTGTTATAAGATTTCTGCTTACCTTCGCTGTCTGAACATCTTTTCCTTTCTAAATAAAGTTTGATTAAAACAACAACAACAACACATAGCTATCAGTGATATAATATTTGGATAAAAGAATCAGAAAAAGATGTAAAGGACTTCAGAGTCCATCTAATCCAAAATTGCTGAATTAAAATCATCTAATAGCCAGTGCTAATATAATCTTTATTTGAACACCACCAGTGAAGAATATTAACCCAGATCCTCCAGCTTAAGAATCAATGTTCTTTCCCAATTCTATGTCCTTTGTCATTACCTTGCATTTCAAATTTGGTCATTTGTAATTGTTAATAAAGTTTTGGGGTTTTTTTTAATCCTACCTTCAATCAAGATCCAACTGCTACAACTGCTACAATTAATCTATCTGCCTGAAGGAACAAAATGAGACTGTATAATATTTCTTTTAGAATTTCTTAAAGTACTCTTTCTACTTTACATTTATAATCTTGTCTTAATTATCTTATATAAAACTGAATTTCCAGTAGTTGGATTAGATGCTAATGACGGCTGGTTAGCATAACTAGTAGAATTACACCAACTTTCAAGATAAAAATATATGTTTCACTTCTTGAATATATATTTTTCTAGAACTTAAAAATATTCTTTCTCTTTATTAATGTTGAGTGAAGGGCTTACTCTGATTCATCATGGTGGTCAGCAGGTAACCTCAAAGACCATGTCAATAGACTGTAAATTCTCCAAATATAACCAGCTAGAAAGCTCTTAAATATGGACATAGTGATGAATCAACATGTCCATTGTCTGAGAACTAGGTTAGATAAGTTTAAAGAAATTCATCACCTCAATGGTTTCCACATGGTTAACTATATTAATCCACAAAAACTCTCAAAGACAATCAATTCAATGAGAATTCAATCCTTCAAGAGAAGAAGGAACCTGAATTGGTGAACAAATTGAGGTAATCACAGGGATAGCCTTAGAATTCTTGTTATTTGGGGGTGGCTAGGTGGCACACTGAGTAAAGCACCAGCCCTGGAGTCAAGAGGATCTGAGTTCAAATCCAGTATCAGACACAATACAAAAACTAGCTATGTGACCTTGGGCAAGTCACTTAACCCCAATTGCCCTCCAAAAGGCAAAAAAAAAAAAAAGAATTCTTGTTATTTGTCCTTTGTCTATCAGCAATGTGATGCTATGACATGCAAATGAATTGGATTTAAGTGAGGGAGAGCTGTGCAAAGCTCTCACATTCTCCTGCAGATTTATTTGTGTCCAGTTGTAAGGTACAGATCAAGGTGATGGCCCCAGGTACAGTAAAGACGTTGACCTTTTTAAGCTAAGGTCTTTAATATATCTCAGTTTGACTGAGGCAACTGCCATTTAGTGATTAAGTCTAGGCAAGAAATGAGGTGAAGAATGGCCTCTTTAGTAAAAAATCAAAATCAATCTGGGAAGGAAAGATCCTTAGGGTTTCTGGACAAAACAGAAGCAATTGCTATACACATTTACTCTGAGTCAATAAGAAAGAAAGAAGAAAGCAAGAATGCAAGAAAGCAAGAAAGAAAGAAGGAAGGAAAGAAATGAAAGAAAGAAGAGAGAGAGAGAAAGAAAGGAAGAAGGAAAGAAAGAAAGAAAGAAAGAAAGAAAGAAAGAAAGAAAGAAAGAAGAAAAAGGAGGAAGGAAGGATGGGAGAGGGGAGGGAGGGAGGGAGGAAGGAAGGAAGGAAGACATTGTTTTGCCCAACTGGCAAGTTCCATATGGGTTCCCAGTGGGACAGCTCCCATTACTACTCACAGGGGCTAGTGTTTGTCCTTTGTTCTTGAAGAGGACCATGCTATAAAAGAGGTGATGCCATGACTCTAAATTTGAAGACCTAGAACTATTAGGGAAGAAGTGAACTTATCCTGGGGACCCGTTCCATTACTATGAGTGGAAATTTGGAGAGTAAGTCCAGGGCAGGTATTAAATATATAAATCTATGATAAAAGAAATTAAAGCAAGTTTCAAAGAAGCAATATTCAAATCCTGTTTAACTTTTTAATTTATTAATAGTTGTTATTAATTTCTTCCCTACTTAATGAAGGCTTCAATGTCTACCTTTCTTTCAATTATGTGGTATTTTTCATAATCTTACTTAGTTCAATCTAGAATCATTTGCCATTTAAATCATTCACAAGCTGTACTTGAAGTTGATAGTAGTATATTGGGCAACTTCTAGGTGGCATTTAGAGAAAGATCCAGGCTTTAGTTTTTCTATTGCCTTATCAGAAAAGGCTTTTGCCTTCTCCTGCTAGCTATAATCAACAGATCTACTCCTATGTCCTGAGCTCACTCAAGGATGTACTGAGGGATTATGTGGGAGAATAACATTTTTTCCATAGTGTCCCATGGCTTGTCTATACCTACTTCTAACATGCTGCTTATATTCTGGCCTATTGGAAAAAGGCCCTGATCATCATAAAAAGAATGATATTATTTTTCCTCATAACAAACTTCATAACCAATCATGATGAAAATTTAGCTGAGGTGTCATAGCAACCAGCTACCTCACATTCACTCTTACTTCTCTACTCTTATCAATGGACTGTTTATATTTCATGAGCTCTTTGTCCTTGGTTATCATATTATATAACTTTTAAAGGAGCTAGGAAGTTTTTATTTTGTGAACATTTAATCTAACATCATATTACCACCAGCACCACTATCATCATTATCAACTTGAATTTGATCAGGAACTCAGCTGCCATCTAGGAGAATCCTCTTTTTAAAGATAAGAATACTGAAGCCCAGAGATGTTGAGTGACTTGAGCATATAAAACACAGAAAGAAAAAGTGCAGAATTTACCCTAAATTTAAAGGAAGTCCTCATATGGTGATCCAATTTTTACTTCTTCTGGACTACAATAAATAAATACTCTCTTTGAAAGGATGTAGTAGGACAAAGAAAAAGAAATAAAATAGAAGAAAAAGAATGAGAAGAAATAGAAAGAGAACAAAGAAAATGAGCAAAAAGGTGAAGAAGAAAAAGTGAGAGAAAAAGAGGAAGAAGTCAAAGAAAATGAGGAGTTCCATTAAATTGGTGAAGAAGACAAAAAAGGAAAATGACAAATATAGGCATTACCAAAAAAATAGACTTACTAATATCCTACTGATAGAGCTTTGAAATGCTACAGCCATTATTGAAAGCTGCTTAGAACTTTGTCCAGAAAGTAACGCAAGTGTGCATATACATTGGATAACTTATGCCATTACTATAAATACACTTTTAAAGTGATCAGAGAAAGAAAAGGAGCCATTTCTTTAAGTAGTTCCTTCTATAGTAGTCAAAACAAACAAACAAACAAAAAAACAAACAAACATAAAATGGAAACTAAGTAGGTACCCAAACATTGGAGAACAATTAAATAAATTGTTTTATGTAAAGATAATGAAATGATGAAATGAACATTTCTAGAGAAAAATGGGAAGAAATCTTTGGAGTGGCATATCATTAAGTGAGGAGAAATAGGAGACTAATTTAACTTCACACAAAAACAACAGTATTGGGGCAGCAAGGTGGAGCAGTGAATAGAGCACTGGCCCTGGAGTCAGGAGGATTTGAGTTCAAATCCAGCCTCAGACACTTAATACAAAACTAGCCATGTGACTTTGGGCAAGTCATTTAACCCCAATTGACCTCCCAAAAAAAGGCAAAAAACAAAACAAAACAAAAAGACAATAAATGTTAAAAAAAAAAACCTCGAATGATAAAAGAGGCCCAAAAAGTCAATGAAGAGAAGAATGCCTTAAACAGTTGAATTGTCCAGATGAAAAAGGAATTTCAAAAACTCACTGAAGAGAATAATTCCTTCAAAATTAGATTGGAGAAAATGGAAGCTAATAACTTCATGAGAAATCAAGATACTAAAAAACAGATCCAAACAAATGAAAAAAATAGAAGACAATGTGAAATATCTCATTGGAAAAAACAACTGACCTGGCAAATAGATCCAGGAGAGATAATTTAAAATTATTGGAGTACCTGAAAGCTATGATCAAAAAAGGACCTAGAAATCATCCTTCAAGAAGTTTTCAAGGAAAACTGTCCTGATATTTTAGAACCAACGGGCAAAATAGAAATTGAAAGAATTCGCCAATCACCTCTTGAAAAAGATCCAAAAAGGGGGGGGGGTGAAACCAAGATGGTGGAGTAGAAACAGTGCAACCAAGGCACTCTCCCTCCAGATCACCTCCAAACTATGTAAAAGGGGACTCTGAACAACTTCTGGAGTCCCAGCACCCACAGAAGGACACAGAGAAGCTAACTTCCCGCTGAGGACAGCCCAGAAGCCCTGCACGAAGGACCAGCACAGCGCTCTGGAAGCCAGCAGTGCAGTGAAGCACGTGGTGAGCCGAGCCCAGGTCTTCATGAGCCAAAGTTTTAGCCCCAGGGTGGCCAGGCCAGCAGCTGGCTGGCAGGACCCCAGAACAGCAGCAGTTGTGGAGATTCCAGAATTATCAACTCAGATATGCCTAGGACAAAGTGAGAGGTTAGTGCCCTATGGACTTTGGGACCAGTATTTGGGAAACGAGTTGGCTTCCTCCCCTAGGGGCTAGAAGCCTCTGAGGAGACACGACATTTTGTAGTTTTCAGTGGCAGCTCCAACTCCTGGCCTGTGAACTGTAGGGAGATCCAGCGATCAGTCTTGGGGGGTAATCGCTCTTGCTTTAACCTCCCTGGATCTGAATTGTGATCTGGGGGGGGGAGGTCTTGGGTGGGTATCCAGCTTGCCAGAAAGCTGTGAAAACCCCAAGGTTCAGGACAAAAGCTCTCCTGTCTGGTGGCAGAGTCCTACTGTGGCAACAAGCCCAAAAGGCAAGTAATTAAGTGGCAACATGTCAAGGCAAAGGAAACAAAATAAACAGAAAAATGCAACCTTAGACTCCTATTTTGGGAGGAAAGAGGATTGAAGCATAGGACAAGAAGAGTACTGTGAGGTCAGAAATCCTCCTCCAAAAGCTCCAAAGGAAAATATGAGTGGGTTATAGGCCAGAGAGGACCTTAAGAAGGACTTTAAAAATCAAATAAGAGAAATGGAGGAAAAATTGGAAAGAGAAATGAGAAGGATGCAGGAAAAGTATGAAATGAGGGTCAACAGTCTGACTGAGGAAAACAACATCTTAAAAAATAGACTAACTCAAATGACAAAGGAGGCCCAAAAGAGCAATGAGGAGAAGAATGCCTTAAAAAACCAAATTTGCCAGATGGAAAAAGAATCTCAAAAGCTCACTGAGGAGATTCATTCCTTCAGAGTTAGACTGGAGTACATGGAAGCTAATGACTTCATGAGAAATCAAGATGCTGTTAAGCAGATCCAAACAAATGAATGAATAGAAGGCAATGTGAAATATCTCATGGGGAAAACCACTGACCTGGAAAATAGATCCAGGAGAGACAATTAAAAAATTTTTGGACTACCTGATAGCCATGACCAAAGAAAGAACCTAGAAATCACCCTTCAAGAAATTCTTAAGGAAAATTGCCCTGATGTTTTAGACCCAGAGGGCAAAACAGAGGTTGAAAGAATCCAGAGATCACCTCCTGAAAAAGATCCCAAAAAGAAAACTCCCAGGAATATTATAGCCAGGTTCCAGAATCCCCAGATCAAGGAGAAAATACTACAAGCAGCCAGGAAGAAACAATTTCAATATTGTGGAAACACAATCAGAATAGCGCAGGACCTGGCAGCTTCTACACTGAGGGATCGAAGGGCATGGAATATGATATTCCAGAGGGCAAAAGAGCTGGGACTGAACCCAAGGGTCACCTACCCAGCAAAACTGAGTATTTTGTTTCAGGGGAAAATATGGTCATTCAGTGGAATAGAGGACTTTCAAGCATTCTTGAGGAAAAAACCAGAGTTGAATAGAAAATTTGACATCCAGACACAAGAAGCAAGAGATACCTGAGAAGGTAATCGGGGAAGAGAGATCAAGGGGAACTTATCAAAGTTGAACTATTTTTATTCCTATATGGAAAAACAATAACTGTGACTGATGAAACTTTTCTCAGTATGAAAATAATGGAAGAAGGGTATATGGTCACATGAATACATATGTGAATGTGTGTATATATGTTTACAGTTATACATGGATAGAGGGCATAGGTTGAATTTGTTGGGAAGGGATGATACCTGAGGGGTGAAATTATGAGGTGAGAGAGGAAAGTGGCAAGAGGAGATGGGGAGAGACAGGGTAGGGTAACTATCTCATGTAGAAGAAGCAAGGGGAAGTGACTGCAGAGGAGGGGAAGAATAGGAAGGCAAAAAGGCAAAACCACATTCTCATTGAATTTGGTTCAGGGACAGAATGACATACATACTAAATGGGATATCTCAACCTGCAGCAGAATAGGGGGAAGGGGGATGAGAGGAGGGATGATGGATGGGAGGGCATTCTTGGGGTGAGGGGAGGTTGGAAGTACCCACTATAGAAGAGGGACAGGATCAAGTAGGGAATGGACCAGGTGGGGGGTGGGATGGGTGGGAGGGAATTATAAGCAGCCTTGTACAATATAGCTACTATGGTAATGTTTTGCATAGCTAGACATGTACAACATATACTGAATTACTTATCTTCCCAGAGGGAATGGGTGACAAGGGAGCAAGGGAATGGATCTGAAATTTGAGGTCTTAAAATTAAATGTTTCAAATATATATAAATACTATTATCAATACTCTTTTGCATGTAATTGGGAGATAAGATGTGCAGGAATTGGGGCACAGAGATTCACCTTTCTCTAATGGAAAAGTCAAAGGGGGTATGGGAGAAGATATGGGAGAGAGCAGGATGGAGGAAGTGACACCTTTGGGACTGCTATTCTGGGATGGTGGGTAGGGGAAAAATGGGGGAAAAATTGTAACTCAAACTCTGGCGGAAATGTATGATGTAAGCCAGAAGTCAATAAAGCATTTGTTAAGAAAAAAAAAAAAGAAAGAAAGAAATAAAGAAAAAGATCCAAAAAGAAAACTCTTAGGAGTATCATAGCCAAATTCCAGAGTTCCCAGGTCAAGGAAAAATATTCTAAGCTGTTAGGAAGAAACAATTTGAGTACTGTGGAAACACAATCATGATAACACAAGATCTAGCAGCTTCTACAATAAGGGACCAATGGGATTGAAATATGATATTTCAGAGGTCAGAGGAGCTAGGATTAAAACCAAGAATCACCTATCCAGCAAAACTGAGTATAATGCTTCAGGGAAAACTATGGTCATTCAATGAATTTCAAGTATTCTTGATGAAAAAACTAGAGCTGAACAGAAAATTTGACTTTCAAATACAAGAAGCAAGAGAAGCATGAGACAGTAAATAGGAAAAAGAAATCATAAGGAACTTATTAAAGTTGAACTATTTACATTCCTAAGTGGAAAAATGATAATTATAACTCAAGACATTTCTCAGTATAAGGATAGTTGAAGGGATTATATATATGCATAGGAGGGCATATGTGTGTATAAATACATGTGTGAGTCTGTGTATATGTGTGTACATGTATACATAGAGGGCACAAGATCAGTTTAATAGGAAGGGGTGATATCCAGAAAATGAAATTAAGAGGTGAGGGAGGAATATAACGGGAGAAGGAGAAAGGAAGAGATAGAATAAAGTAAATTATCCCATATAAAAGAGGCAAGAGAAAACTGATATAATGGAGGGGGAAAGCAGGAAGTTGAAGGGGAATAGGTCAACCTTATCCTCATCAAATTTGGCTTAAGGAGGGAATAACAAACACACTCAATTGGCTATCTTACCCTACAGGAATGTAGGGGGGGAGGGGACAAAGGGGAATGAAAGAAAGGAGGGCAGATTGGGGGAGAGGTTATTTAGAAGCAAACACTTTTGAAAAGGGACAGGGTCAAAGTAGAAAATAAAATAAGTGAGGGGCAGGTTAGGATGGAGGGAAATATAGTTTGTCTTTCACAATATAATTGGTATGGAAACATTTTGCATAACTACACATGTACAGTCTATATTGAATTGCTTGTTTTCCCAGTGGGAGTGGGTGAGGAGGGAAGAAGGGAAAGATTCTGGAAATCAAAGTTTTAAAAACAATTTTTTACATGCAAATGGGAAATAAGATATACAGGCACTGGGGTATGGAAATCCATCTTGCCCTACTACAAATTTAGGGGGGAAATGGGGGAGGATATAAGAGAGAGCAGATTGGGGGAAGGGGCATTCAGTAGGCTCACTATCTTGGGGTGGGGGGTAGGGGAGAGAAGGGGAGAAATTTGTAACTCAAAATCTTGTGGAAATGAATGTTAAAAACTAAAAATAACTAAATAAAAGAAAAATAAATAATATTTTAAAACAAGGAAGACATTTAATTTTGAAAGAATCAACATTATTCATGTTACATATATGGCATAAATAATTGCAGTGCAAAAGTATTAGAAGACAAATACTATTTAAAACATCATAAAATATAAAGTGCTGTATAAATTCCTGTCCTTTCAAGTAGTAATAGAAGCAATTGGCAGAGTAATTGAATTTTAGGTAGATTCTAGTACATTAATATATGATAAAGGCAACTACATGTTATATCAGTACATGATTTATTATTTACTATTTTGTAATTTGTGTTAGGGGCAGTCAGGTGATGCAGTGGATAGAGCTCCTGGACTAGAGTCAAGAAACATCTTCTTGACTCCAAATCTTGCCTCACAGTTACTAGCTGTGTGACCCCTTACACGTTACTTAACCTTGTTTTTATCAGTTCTCTCATCTGTTAAAAGAGCTGGAGAAGGAAATGGCAAACAACTCCAGTATCTTTGCCAACAAAACCCCAAATGGTCTCATGAAAAGTTGGATACAACTGAAAAATTACTGGACAACAATAAAAATTTATGTTGATTCTACAATCAAAATGAGTATTATTAAAATACCTATATTGCATCTTTTAAATTTCAAAGTTCTTTTTACATCCTAGCAAATTATTATATAAATATGACTTTGAAAGGAGATAATCCATAGATAAATGAAATCAAGGATAATCCAATTTAGGAGGAAGTGACAGTGTGCTCATTTCATTTATTTGTTTTCACTAGTGAAGAGGTAGCTTATCTTATGAATTTCAGAGAGTTTTATCCCTATTCCTTCATAAAATGTTCCCACAGACAGTGCCAGAAAACATATATAATGTTATTTATTTGAAGGAAGTTTTTAAAGTAGATTATTGTGTACGACATTTAGGAAATGGGAATTTATCCTTCATAATTGCTTTTGCCCTTCTTTTCATCACCATTTTGAATGATATGATTCCACTGAAATCATTTCCCAGTCTGATGCTTACTTTTTATTGATACAAAACCTTAATCTCTAAATGCTTCAGCTACTTCTGTGACTTTCTGATTGGTCTATATGACATTAATTTTTCCAGAGAAACACCTTAATGTTTTGAATTGGTTTAGAATAGAACTAATACATGTAGACTATATGCTTCACCTTTCAACACATGGCTTAGAAATACGGCAAATTAGATTGTTATGCTTTAAGAGGACAGAATTTTTTCTTGGAATTAATAACCTAAAAATTAGCTTTAAAAACAAAATTGACTCAATTTTGGTTTACATAAATTGATTTAAAATTGAATTTATATCACTCATACCCAAGGTCAAGAAATCCTGACAATGGTGAACTCTCCAGGTTTATATTTTATTCAGGCTATGATATTTACTATATGAGGACTTTAGTGAATTGATGATTAGGAATAGAAGTGCTTTTCCTCCTGAGTTTTATGGAAGATCAATTACTGTGGAGAAATTTAACAGCATTAGTTAAGACAAAATACAGAAGTCAGCATTCTCAAATTTGGGGAAATGCATAATCTTGGACCTTAACAACCAGGAAAATAGGTGTGCTTAATGTTCTGTTTAATAAAATCAGACTCCTTTTTGCATATTAATGGAGACAGAAGCTATCTTTGTTATTTATTATTGTAAGAAAGCCTCCCAGTGATGCCATTTTAAAGTTGCTTCCATGCCATGAATGAAGGATGAAACTCATCAATGAGATAATGACATATTGCAAGACTTTGAAATAAACTTTGTGAGATAATAGAGAGGGATGTGATTTATTGAAATGTTAAATTATATAGGTCATGCTCCATGGAGAGCTCTGTGTAGCAATCAGCCTAGTTTTCATTGACCATCCTTAGATGGTATGATGGAGACATAAACATATCCCAAATAATTGCTCATATTTGTATAATTATTGTTTTTGACTGACATATAATTTTTGGATGTAGGAAACTTTAAATAAGGAAACTCCATCAAGACCAACTGAGCAGGACATGATCTAAACAGTAGGGTTTTAGCAAGTTTCCTCTAGTCACTGAGAGGTTAAGCTTTAAATTTGATAAGTTTTCTTCATAAATTACATTATTTGGCACTATGCTGCTTCAGAAGCTAAAGTGACTGAATTGATGGATGACTCCAGAACAGGGCAGATAGATGAAGGCTTGTGATCAAAAATAAATATGAGAATTTTAGGGAATTGAGATGATTGGAGGTCATTGATGATTTGATCAAGATCAAGGCAGTGGATGTCTTCAACATACTAATGAATGTGGTGATGTAGCATCCTATTGCCTATTGAATAAACCCTAAGTTCCCTTACAGGATTGGCCTTTCAGGTACAGTACCATTTCCACAAATTTCTCCAGAAACTCTGGGTTACAGGTGAGGGGTTTGAGATATCTGGAGTATTGTGAGAGGCAGATGAGAATTGTATACTTATAATAAAGTTTCTGTCTAAGATGCAGTTAATGAATTATGGGAACCAGATATAATATTGAGCCTGTTCATACAGCTGAGATAAGAAAACTGAAGCATGACTGTCACAGAGAATGCAAATGACAGAGATGAGAGGGAGGTGGTTTGGAGATAGAAGGGGAAAACAGTCATTAGAGGAGTCTCTTTCCATGTCTTAGGCTGCCATTTAGTCTAGTTATGAATACACTTTGTGTAATAATCGGGTCCTATCGCATAAGCCTAGTTTGTAAATATCTGGAGCAGAAATCAATTGGAAGCTAGATTAGGAACTCTGTGACAATCATAGAAAAGTGAGCAGAAAATGGCAGCATCTGGAGTCAGTCTGATTCCCAGGTTCCTCCCACTTTCTAGTCAATGACACTTTGGGAAGTTTTTTTTTTTTTTAAAGCAATTGGGGTTAAGTAACTTGCTCAAGGTTATTATAGTCATTATTTATGCGTGGGTGCTCATTTTCTGAGGCCGGATCTGATCTCAGGTCATCCCAACTCCGAGGCCGACGCTCTTACTCACTGCGCCACCTAGCCGCCCCTTTAGGGCAATTGGGGTTAAGTAACTTGCCCAAGGTTACACGGCTAGGTTTTTGTTTGTGTGGATTAAGTGTCGGAGGCCGGCTCCGAACTCAGGTCCTTCTGATTCCAGGGCCGGCGCTCTATTCACTGCGCCACCTAGCCGCCCCACTTTGGGAAGTTTTGATTGAAAAAGAAGGAGGCTGTGTTCTACATCTAAGATAGCATGCCTGACAGAGGAGATGAAAGGCCAAAGTCCTAAACCTTTTGGGGACTTGCTAGGTTAAGGGAATTCCTAGAAACAGATTTGAGTTATCCAATTTGAAGATGGTAGCTGTGGGCACTTAGCCCATGCAGCAGTTATTTCAACATATAAATTTACACTTTTTGTTTCATTGGTAATAACTATAATACTATTCAACTATGCCTGTTCCACAACCATGTCTGGTCCATTCTGCCTTGCTCAAGTGATTAAAGTTTGCTTAAAGGTAATTCAAATGGAGACAGAATTTTCTTGTGGGTATATCTGAACCAAAAAGTTCCTTGGATAAATCTATACAAACCACATGGCTAGATAAGTGAGAAGATGTGTGCAATGAACAAAAGTGGTTGAGGCAGATGACAGGTAAAGATGCTTCTCTCTGAGAGGTCACCGTTTCCCTAAACACCTGCTGTTGTTGGGTAGTACAACTGTCACATTGATCATGGGGTGTTGAATCCCAGATGTCAGCTATGCAGAGGGTTAGTTATAGAGAAGCAGTGTACCCTCATGGTTAGATAATTTGGTGTCAAATCCATCAGAGGAAGAAGATATGAAGGGGATAGAAGGTCAAAATTCACAGAGATTTTGCCCTGAGCTGAGACATCTGCTTGTTAGTTTTTACATTGTAAATTTGTACATACATTTGAATTCAGATATACATTTAGTTACAGTTGTAGATATAGATGTAGGTCTAGAGAAATGGCATGGCATGGTAGATAGAAAACTGTCTTCAGAACAAGTCAAACCAGGGTGACATGTGACACAGGGCAAGTGACTTAATTCTCAGTACTCGTATCAACTCTCTAAAACTCAGAAATGCAGAAATGGGGCTAACATATATTGGTAGTTTCTTTATCCAGAAGACCACTACTCCAGTGAAATCACAGATCTATTCTCCATCCACATTGGTAAAGGTATTGATAATGATAGAGAGGAAGATGTGGTACACATTTTTTGCCTGGTAAAGGAAAGTCCCCATGAGAACCCCCCCCATCATCTCATCTTGGGTCTCATCTGTCAGTGCAGAACAGCAACCATTCTGAAGTTTGTAGATAGCAGAGTAGAAGCAGGAAATTCTGTGGGTTCCAGCCATAACCACCTCCAATACCTGCAAAATAAGACACTAAACAAATTTTAGAGTTACAGAACCCACAAAGTGGCAGAGAAAAGTAAATCTGCTGCTGAAGGCAGCCTGGCAGGCCAACATGAATGGTCTATCACATGGAGCTGGGAACCTAGCATAGTCCATGTGAGCCACACCCAGTCCAGAGCAGCCCTGACCAGAGGCCTAGACCCACCAGAGAAAACTTCAGGAGAGTGAATCAACAATAGCTGTGGTGGTTTCCAGACTTATTAACCCATAAACGCCAAAGAGAAAGTAAAAGCTCAGTGGGGAACTCTGTTAGAACATGGTGACAGAAGAGCATGGTACAGCCTCTGCACCCAGGATGAGAGGTGACAAAGGCATGGTGGCTGAAGCTGCTGTCCTTTGGCTGCCTCCTGAGGTCCTGGCCTGCAGATCATAGGGGGACCAAGCAACTATTCAGAGGGAAATTGTCCTTGCTTTGATCTGCTTGGATCTGGGCCACTGTTTTGGGCAGGCCTGGAGTGAGAAACACCAGTGTGCCAGAGCCTGTGGTGGCTGTAGAGAGGGTGCCCTCCTTACACCTCCTGACAATATTTGTGAAGACTCCAGTTATGTGGGACAATGTTCTCTACTCTAGAAGCAGAATTCGACCATTGCAAAGAATTCAAAAGTCAAGTAATTGGGAGGGGGGGAAGATGAGCAAGCTGAGGAAGCATAATCATACCGTAGAATACTTTTCTGGGGACAAAAAGGATCAAAACATAGGACCAGAAGAAGCCAAGAAAGGCAAAACTCCTGCATCAAAAGCTCCAAGAAAAATATGAACCAGCTACAGGTCATGGAGGGGCTCAAGAAGGATTTTGAAAATCAAGTAAGAGAAGTGGAGGAAAAAATTAGGAAGAGAAATGAGAATGAAGCAAGAAAATCATGAAAACAGAGTAACAGCCTGCTAAAGGAGAACAAAAAAATACTGAAGGAAATAACAACTTAACTTAAAAATTGACTAACTCAAAAGGTAAAAGAGTCTGAAAAAGTCAATGAGAAGAATACCTTAAAAAGCTGAATTTACCAGATGTAAAAGGATTTTCAAAAACTCACTGAAGAGAATAATTCCTTCAAAATTACATTGGAGAAAATGGAAGCTAATGACTTCATGAGAAATCAAGATACTATAAAACAAATCCAAACAAATGAAAAAATAGATGGCAATATGAAATATCTCATTGGAAAAACCACTGACCTGGAAAATATATCCAGGAGAGATAATTTAAAAATTATTGGACTACCTGAAAGCCATGATCAAAAAAAGAGACTAGGGGTGGCTAGGTGGCACAGTGAATAGAGCACTGGCTCTGGAGTCAGAGGTCCTGAGTTCAAATCCGGCCTCAGACACTTACACACACAAAACTAGAAGTGTGACCTTGGACAAGTCACTTAACCCCATCTGCCCTCCAAAAAGAAAAAAAAAAGAGCCTACACACCATCTTTTAAGAAAGTATCAAGGAAAATTGCCCTGATATTCTAGAACCAGCAGGCAAAATAGAAATTGAAAGAATTCATCTATCACCTCTTGTAAAAGATCCCAATAAGAAATCTCCTATGAATATTATAGCCAAATTCCAGAGTCCCCAGGTCAAGGAGAAAATACTGCAAGCAGTCAGGAAGAAACAATTTGAGTATTTTTGAAATACGATCATGATAACACAAGACAAAGCAGCTTCTACATTAACGGATCAAAGGGCTTGGAATATGATATTCCAGAGGTCAAAGGAGCTAGGATTAAAACCAAGAATCACCTATCTAGCAAAACTGAGTATAATGCTTCAGGGAAAAATATGGTCATTCCATGAATTTCAAGTATTCTTGATGAAAAAAATCAGAGCTGAACAGAAAATTTGACTTTCAAACACACGAAGCAAGAGAAGCATGAGACAGTAAATAGGAAAAAGAAATCATAACGAACTTATTTAAGTTGAACTATTTACATTCCTGAATGGAAAAATTATAATTATAACTCATAAGACTTTTCTCAGTATGAAGATAGTTGAAGGGAATATATATACATATATACATATATATGTATGTATAGGAGTATGTATGTGTGTATAGATACATGGATGTGTACATACGTATATGCATGTACACATAGACAGAGGGCACAGGATGAGTTGAATATGGAGGGATGATATCTAAAAAAAAATTTTGAGGTGAGAGAGGAATTTATTGGGAGAAGGAGAAAGGGAGAGATAGATTAGAGTAAATTATCTCCCAGAAAAGAGGCAAGAGAAAACTTACAATGGAGGGTAAGAGCAGGAAGGTGAAAGGGAATGGGAAAACCTTACTCTCATTGAATTTGGCTTAAGGAGGGAATAACAAACACATTTAATTGGGTATCTTACCCTATAGGAAAATAGGGGGCAAGGGGATAAGAGGAGGGATGATAGAAGGGAGGGCAGATTGGAGTAGAGGGCTGTTATAAGCAAACACTTTTGAAAAGAGACAGGGTCAAAATAGAAAATAACACAAATGGGGGCAGGATAGGATGGAGGGAAATATAGCTAGTTTTTTCACACTATAATTTCTATGGAAATGTTTCCTGTAACTACACATGTACAACCTATACTGAATTGCTTATCTTCCCAGTAGGGGTAGGTGAGGAGGGAAGAAGGGAAATAATCTGGAAATCAAAGTTTTAAAAACAAATGTTTAAAAAAAATGTTTTTTACATGCAACCAGGAAATAAGATATACAGGCACTGTAGTATAGAAATCCATCTTGCCCTATTAGGAAGTTGGCGGGGGGGGAGGCAGTATGGGGAGGATATAAGAGAACAGATTGGGGGAAGGGGTATCTAATAGGTTCACCCTTTTGGGGTGGTAGTAGGGGAAAGATGGGGAGAAAATTTGTAACTCAAAATCTTGTGGAAATGAATATTAAAAACTAAAAATAAATTGGAAAAAATAATCTTCTTTGTTGCATTTATACCTCATGCCTACTTTTCCTACTCTGATTGTGTTAATATTAATTTTTACATTTTGAATTAATTGTCTTGTCTGGGTGAGCCTAGGAATTTAACCTTTTATAATATTATTGCTGTTCAGTCATTTCAGTCATGTCCAACACTTTGTGACCCCATTTGACATTTTCTTGGCAAAGATACTGACGTGGTTTGTCATTTCCCTCTCCAGTTTATTTTACAGATGAGCAAACGGTGTTAGGTGTCTTGTCTATAGACACAACTAGTTAGTGTCTGCCACTGGATCTGAATATAGGAAGATGAGTCTTCCTGACTCCAGACACAATATACTATCCAGTGTACCACTTAGCTGCCCCAATATTGATTCCTTGCAAAAATGTGTTCCAAATTCAAGAAAATAACTTACCCATGAACTTTGGGGTCATACTCCCAACTTATGTGCATAATGGGATTCACTAAATAATTCTATCACTTAATTCATACCCGGGAAGTGGCTCTGAGCAGAAGGATGAAGGAGAACCACCAGAGGAAAGAAAATAAACCTGGGAGATGTAGGCTCGGGGAACTTGGATCATTTTAATTGATCGTGTATATTTGTTATAAAGTTTTTTTTCTTTCTTTTTTTTTAAGTAGCAGAGGTGGAAAGAGAAAACTATAAATTAATATTAATTTTATAAAGAAACAATCTAAAAATTAAAAATATATATTCCTTTTCTTGGAGAAGTATATCAAAAAGGCAATGCAAATGTAGTGACAGGCTAAGAAACCTGCCTGGTGAGGGTCCTTCCTGGGAGCAACCTTCAGTAGCAGTGCTGTGATTCATCATGTTACCTACCAGTTAATATCTGCTATTTGCTTTTTTTTCCAAATTATTTATTTATTTTTAGTTTTCAAACCTCATTTCCACAAGATTTTGAGTTACAAATTTTTCTCCTGATCTTTCCCCTACCCACACCCCAAAATAGAGAGCCTACTGAATACCCCTTCCCTCAATCTGTACCCCAGTACCTGTATATCTTTTTCCCAGTTGCATGTAAGAAAAAAAAGCAATTTTTTAAACATTTGTTTTTAAAACTTTGAGTTCCAGATTTTTTCCCTTCTGCCCTCCACCCCCACAGGAAAGCTAAGCAATTCAATATAGGTTGTACATGTGTAGTTATGCAAAACATTTCCATAGTAGTTATATTTGAAAGACTAACTATAATTCCCTCAATCCTATCCTCCCCCCCCCCACTTATTCTATTTTATGTTTGGATCCTATACCTTTTTAAAAGTGTTTACTTCTACCTAACATCTCCCCCAATCTGCCCTCCCTTCTATCATCCCTCTTCTTATCTCCTTCCCCTTCTTTTCCTATAGAGTAAGACACCCAGTTGAGTGTGTTTGTTATTCCCTCCTTAAGCCAAATTCAATAGAGTAAGGTTGACCCATTACTTTTCACCTTTCTGTGCTTCCCCTCCATTACAAGTTTTCTCTTGCCTCTTTTATATGAGATAGTTTACACACACACATACACACACACACACACACACACATATATTTCCCTTTCTCCTTCTCCCAATGAATTCTTCTCTGACCTCTTAATTTTATTTTTAGATACCATACCTTCATATTCAACTCATCCTGTGCCCTCTTTCTATTTATATATTTACATACATATGCACACACTCACATATCTATTTATACATACACACTCCTATACATACATATATATGATGCATGTATCCATATATATTTACATATACATACATATATATATATACATATACATATGTACATATTCCCTCCAACTATCTTCATGCTGAGTAAAGTCTTATGAGTTACAATTATCGTTTTTCCATGTAGGAATGTAAATAGTTCTGACTTCACTGTCTTACTCCCACTCCATGCCTTGATCCTTTTTGTCCCCCAAAAAAGATTCTATGGTTTGTGGTTCCTCTGTTCACTCATCTTGCCAGCCAATTGCTTAAATTTTGAGCTCTTTGCCATGGTGGAACTCTGCTTCCGGAATGGAGAGAGCTTTGTCCCAAATTCCTGGGGTTTTTGCAGCTGCTGGAGCTATTAAGAGGGTGCCCTCTTGACAGCTGCCACAAGCTCTGGCTCACTGGTCACACACACCAGGACCACCACCCAGGACAGCGAACCAGATCCAAGCAGGTTAAAGAAAGTGTGATTATCCTCTGAATAGTTGCTTGGTCTCCCTATGATATGTAGGCCAGGAACTCTAGAAGCAGCCATGCAGCAGTAAATGCAACCACTACATCTCTGCCATTTGTTGCCCTGGAGGCAGGGGCCAGACCACGCTCTTCTCCACCTAGTTCCAACAGAGTTCCTGAGTGACCTTTTACTTTCTTTTTGGTGTTTATGGGTTGAGCAGTCTGGAAACCACCACAGCTGCTGGTGATTCACTCTACTGAAGTTTGCCCTGGCCACCACTGGTCTGGGCCACCCTGGGGCTAGAACCATGTGTCTCACATGGGAATGTGTTTAGCTCCCAGCTCCATGCAATAGAACCTTTTTGTTCACCTGCCAGGCTGCCTTCAGCAGGAGATTTGTTTCTCTCTGTCACTTTGTGGGTTCTGTAGCTCTAAAATTTGTTTAGAGTAATTTTTTTTTTGCACATATTGCAGGTTCTGTTTCTATTCCTCTATCCTGGCTCTTCCCTCCCTGATATTTGCTTCTAATCACATTTACTCCAGCATTCTATATTATGCTTCACTAAAATTATTTGGAAATGTTGGGGCATTAATTTGTCAGAGGGAAAATTGACAACAAGAGGGATTTTAGTTCCAATTTCTCACTTTGTAACTTTAAAATCTATGTTAATTCAATGGTGTCAGTACCATTATTAACACAGATGAGAATCTCCACACACACATTAGTAGACTGGAGAATAAGATTGTAGATTTAGAGCTTGAAGGAATCCCAGAAATCACTTAGTCTGTCTTCATTTTGTTAAGCAACTTCATATGTGAAGCAACTAAGATGTAGAAAGGTTAAGTCACTTGCAAAAGATTATGCAAACAGGAAGTGGAAGAGCTAGGAGTTTGAACCCAAGTCTTATGATTCCAAACCAATATTATTTTTTCAACTGCACCACATAGTCTGAGTTGCTATGGCTTGGGAAAAAAAAATATCACCACCTGTTGGTCTAACTTCTGGTAATCAGAGAGAATTAGAAGTAACAGATTTAAAGACAGACATGACTTTTGGATTCTAATCATCTCATTACATAGAAACAAAAGAAAAGACCTAGAAAAGACATTCCTTGAATGCAGATCAAGCTCCATTTTTATCATGAAGCTTTCTCAATCACCTCAAAACCTAATATCCTCCTTTCAAAGCTATCTTGCATTTTACTCCTTTGTATATATCAATATCTATTCATCTTATAATTGTGCTGTAAATATTGAGTTCTCCATTAGAATGTAAGTTCCTTAATAGTAATCTTTTTGCCTTTTGTATTTGTGTATATAGTACCTAGTTCAGTGCCTGGAATACAGTAGGCACTTAATAAATACTCATTGATGGATAGATTACGCAAGGTCTTAGAATTACTGAGCAGCGCAGACAGTATTTTTGCCTAACTCCTCAGATTTCAAAGGTAACATGTTTTCTAATAGACCAAGCTGCCCCTGCAGACCTCTGTGATCTGAGCAAGGCTGGTCATCAGAAGGCAGCCACCCAGCCTTTCCCCAGTCTGACTGTCTTTCTATCTTGTTATTGTTCAGTTGTTTTTCAGCAATATCCAACTTTTTGTGACCGACCCCATTTGTGGTTTTCTTGGCAAAGATACTGGAGTGGCTTGCCATTTCCTTCTCCATTCTATACTGGAGATTATATTTTATTGACCATAACTTAATGAACCCAAAGTCACCCCACAACCATGATGATGCATTGGAGTAGAAATTTCACATGACATCATGTAAAGTTACAGTAAGACTTTTTTTGAGAATGCGCTTATTAAAACTCCTTTTTGGGGAGTAGATATCAATGTCTTCTTCATTTCTCAGAATGACATTCTTTCTAATATTCTTTAACTGGTTTGAAGGGGTTATTTTTTTTTATTTTGCTTTCTATTCACATGCTATGACTTTGTAGCCTAAATTCATGAAGATAGATAGGTAGATAGATAGATAAAAAGATAAACAGATAGATGAATGAATGAATGAATAAATAAAATCATGCCCAGGATGGTATCTCCATGAAGGTACTTGTAACTCAGCATCACTTTGTGGTTGAAATGACCTCATTGCCTTGAGTCCATGACAATGTCCATAAATGTCCAACAGTGTGCCACATTTAGAAATATGTAGAGCTGAAGCATTTAATTGTGTTGGCATCTTAACAGATGTTCCTTGTTTCTTTGGCAGATTCACTGCATTTTGGCAGTTCTATACTGCAACAGATTCAAGTGCTGTTAATCATGCAATATTTTCATTATACTACTCAAAAGGGGAAGAAAGGACCCTGTGGATACGACAAATGTCACAGAGGGGAATTTCAAACTTAGAGCTTCACTTTGGAAAGATCTTGTAAATAAACACTGATATTTCATAATCTTACCTGATTTTAGCAAAAGCTTCAAGGTACACATTCACTATTTAGAAATATTCATGACTTACTATATTATTACTATACATACTGCTATATTCTTGACATCAAAGAACTAGAAACAAAGTATGTGCCAATCAATTGAGGAATGTTTGAATAAAATGGGTCATGTGAATGTAATAGAATGTTATTGTGTAATCCAAAATGAAAAGGAATTCAGAGAAACATGAGAAAATTTGTATGAATTAATACAGAAGGAAATAAATAGAATTCAGAAAAACCAAAGATTACATTAACATAGATTAATATTATAAGAATGTTAATGAAATTATTGGTGAAAGGAAGTCAATCTGAGTAATCAAATAAACATTTACAGTCCCAAAGAACACATAACAAAGTTAAAATATAGCTACTAGATTTTTATTTAATCATATTTAACCATTACAAGAAAGAGTACAAATTGTTTCACAAATGGGGAAGTTTTATTAGAAATGACTATGCAAAAAAAAAAAAACATATTGACTAATGAAAAGGAATTCTGTGTGTATGATCCATTAGTTTTAAAGAGCTTGGTAGAAAACCAACCAAACAAACAACAGCAACAACAAAAACCCTCTTCATCACTAATGGATCAAACACATAAAATTTAGTTCAACAATTTAGTTCTGGCCACATAGTTTTTAGTTTATATCTTTGGAGTTTGGTATTAGACTTCATTGAATACTCAGAGTCCATTTTAAGCTGGCAGGAAACAAACTGATGCTTGGCAAGAGATTCTTTGCTGTGATAGGCAGGATGATGCCAGGGGCCATGAACCCCTTCTCCTTCTCTTGATTGTTTTTGGGGCTTTCCAGAGGCTAGTTGTAGGTTTAGCATTTTTTCCACATACAAAATTCATATGGGGGAAAATTGGTCAAGAATCTTAAGGGCAAGATTATGGGTGGGTATGTGGAGGGAGGGAATGGGAAGGAAAGGAAAGGAGTTCATTAGTATCAGATCTAAAACTATACTACAAAGCAGTAATAATTTTAAAAATTGACGGTAGTTAAAATAAAGGGGTCAGGTTTTCAAAATACAAAAGCAAAAGGATATAGGAAAGTCGTGTTCGATAAACCTAAAGACCCCAGCTATTAACATAATACCTCACTATTTTATAAAATCTTATAGAAAAATTGGGAAATGATTTGCAAAAAAATAGTTATATACAAACATCTTAAAGTATTTATGAAAAATGCAGTGACTACATTAAAGATAAAAAAGGCATAAGCAAATTAGAAGTACAAGGAAGAAATAAGGGAAGAGATGACAAAATGAGTAATAGAGAGCCTACAATGATGGATCCAACGAAAAATTTTGATTATGAAAATTAAAATTAAAACACAATTAAAATTAGAATAATTACATGTAACTGGGAATAATTCTTTGTAGCAAAGTTTTCAGCTTAAGATCTCATATTCAGTAGAAATGTAAGGGATTTGAGTGAAAATTATAAAATTAAGATTCATTCCCTAATAAATAATTGATCAAAAGATGTGAATGGTTTTTGTCCTTCATTCTCAGAGGATCAAAATGACATCACTATATTGGGGTCAAGGTCCAAGTGTGTCTGGTCAGACCAATATAATCTCAGAAAGCTCTACCACAGTTTGGGCACAAATAGTCCATATTAGTATAATCTTCAGAAAAAGTTATCATACATTTTGTGGGTGCATTTTCGCCCTAGGGTTGGATCCCTACCTGCCACTGTAAATAGGCCAGGGTTGGGTGAAACAGGCAATTTTTAGAGCACGTTTTCCAATCCCTTCATCACACCAGCAGGTAGGCAGTACATTCTTTTAAATACCCAGGAGGCTACCAAATTCCACTGCAGCTTTAGTCCAGTGAGAAGACATCCTTATGGCCCAGGCCACCAGTGTACATCCACACCTGCTGCTTCATCACTTGTCTATTGCCACAGGACTTTGGGGGAGGTAAAAAAATGGTAAAATGGTGTGGGTGATGGCTTTTGTTTTCTATATAAATTGTGTTTCAGTGAGGCAGAGTTTATAAAATCATCAGCTTCATTCTCTTCCAGAGTCATCTATGTACAGTGGCAAGACAAAAGTCAAGACAACTGGTGATGGTTTGGGAAGCAATGGATGACCTTAGCATCTACAATGTTTAACCAAGCTTTAAGAGCTCCATGGTACCTACTTCATCTGCCTTTGTGGCTGTTGGAACAAATTGTTCTCATCTGTCTATTCCACCGGGAGAAGTCTTCACATGCTTGGGATAGACACCACGATAACTCACCAATGGGTTTGAGACCTCTCAGGTAACCCTCAACCTGGTGTAGCCCATCTGCTGAAATGGATTTCTGAGGTATGGCCACTATTCATGTTACAGCTTCTGGGAACCACCAGTGAGAGTTGGGTGAATCAGGAGGATGCCAAAGGTAGGAAGCAACCCAGAAAAGGACTCAAGCGCCCTCACACCAGACGTACTAATCTTCCTTAAACCCCCAAACAAAGAAGTTTTCAAAGGAATAAATACAAACCAACAATCTTACGAAAAATGTGGCAAATTACTAATAGAGTAATGCAATTTAAAATAATTCCTAAGTATAATAATAAGATTAGCAAAGATAACAAAAAAATCAGTGGCCAATGCCAAAGGAGCTGTGGGGAAATTGGCAAAATAACAAAGTTGCTGGAATTGCAAATTGCTCAGTGAAAGCTACTAAATTGTGCATACTCTTTGACTCAGTGATTGAAGCCTATACCCCAAAGAAACGAAAGAGGAAAAGGACATAGAAATGTAAAGATAGAATATGCATGATTTGTTTTTAATAGCCCTTAATATTTCGACATATAGACCTACATAATGTATGCACAACATATACAAACATACATATACATATATACATATATGTGTATGTGTGTTTCTTCTCATATAGATCAGAAATAGAAACTAAGGGGGTGTTCTCAAATTGGGAAATAGCTATACAAATGATAGTGTATGAATGTAGCAGAATGGTGTAGTGTCATAAGAAATGACAGAATGGATAGTTTCAGAAGTGAAAATCTTCCATGAAAAGATGCAGAATGAGATCTATAGAATTAGGGGAACAATTGATGCAATGATAATATCATAGAGAAAAATCACCTTGAATGGTGTTAATACTCTACTCACTGACTTAGAATACTAAAGATGATTCCTGTCAGAGAGGTAAAATACAGAATGCAGAATAAACATGTTTTCTTGGGCACCATGAATAGAGGAACTTATTTTGCTAGAATATTCTTACTGCTTTGGAAGAACTTATTTTCCATTATAGAATATAATCAAGAATATCAAAGATCAAGATCAAGAATATCAAAGGAATCAATGAAAAAAATGTGAAGGAAGATGGTCTAGCCATATCAGATCTCAAACTATAATATAAAGTGGTAATTATCAAAACAATCTGGTACTGCCTAAGAAATAGAGTGGTGGATCATCGGAATAGATTAGGTATACAATAGATTATAGTAAATATTCATAGTAATATAGTATATGAAAAACCCAAAGATCCTAGCTTTTGGGGCAAAATCTCATTATTTGACAAAAACTGCTGAGAAAATTGGAAAACGGTATGGTGGAAACTAGAAATAGACCAACATCTCACACCACATAACAAGATAAGGTCAAAATGATGTGAAACCATTTGCAAATTAGGAGGGCATGGGGGTCATTGACTTCTCAGGTCCCTGGATAAGGGGAAAATTTGGACCAAACAATCTATAGACAACATTATAATATATAAAATAGATAATTTTGATTATTTAAAATTTTTTAAAGTTTTTGCATAAACAAAACCAATGTCAAATTTAGAAGGAAAGCAGAAAATGAGAGAAAACTTTTTGTAGCAGTATCTTTTATTTGTTTTTGCTTTTTGCTTTTTGGAGCAGGGTGGAGGCAGGGCAATTGGGGTTAAGCAATTTGCCCAAGGTCACATGGCTGGCTAATATGCCTTAAGTGTCTTAGGCCGGATTTGAACTCAGGTCCTCCTGACTCCACCTAGCTGCCCCCAGTAGGAGTATCTTTGATAAAGGTTTCATTTCTCAAATATAGAGAACTAAGTCAAATTTATAAGAATATAAGTCATTCTCCAATTGATCAATGGTCGAAAGATATGAACAGGCAGTTTTCAGACAAAAATATCAAAGTTATCTAGAGTCACATAAAAATATTCTAAATCACTTATTGATTAGAGAAATGCACATTAAAACAACTCTGAAGCACCAACTCACACCTATCAGATTGGCTAATATGACAGAAAAGGAAAATGATACATGTTGCAAAGGGTGTGGGGAAATGTTAGTGGAGTTGTGAACTAATCCAACCATTCTGGAGAGCAATTTGGAGCTAACTGTTCCCAAAGGACTATAAAACTGTGTATACCCTTTGATCCAGCAATGATGCTGCTAGGTCTATATCCCAAAGTTGGAAAAAAAAAGGAAAAGACCTATTTGTACAAAAATCTTTATAGCAGCTCTTTTTGTATTGGCTAAGAGTTGAAAATCAAAGGGATGCCTATTAATTAAGGAATGGCTGAACAAGGTGTGGTATATAATTGTAATGGAATATTATTGTGTAATAAGATATGAAGAACAGAATGATTTCAGAAAAGCCTGAAAAAACTTAAATGAACTGATGCAGAGTGAAGTGAGCAGAAGCAGGAGAACCTTATACACAGTAATAGTAATATTATATGACGAAGAATTGTGAATGATTTAGCTATTCTCAGCAATACAGTGATCTAGAACTATCCCAAATACTCATGGAGAAGCTTGCTATCCACCTCCAGAGAAAGAATTTATATTGTCTGAATATAGACTAAAACATACTATTTTCACTTCCTCTTCCTTCCTTTTTACCTTCCCTCCTTCCTCTTCTTTCTTTCTCCAAGACTTCTTATACAAAATGACTAATATGGAAATGTTTTATGTAACTGCACATACACAAACTATATCAGATTGCTTACCATCTCAACAAGGGTTGGGGAGAGAGGGAGGGATGGACAGACTTTGGAATTCAAAACTTTATAAAATATTAAAAATTGTTTTAACATGTAATTGGGGAAAAATAAAATATTATTTAAAAAAGAATGAGACATTTTTAAACCTGTTTGTTGAGGGAATTTATTTTTATTGATAATTTATATTGTTATGAGAGTGTTTTCTTTCCTTTTTTCCCATTGGTCAGAAAAGGAGAAAGAGAAAATAAATGAATATTAATTGAGGAAATAAAATGTAATCAATTTTTAAAAGTACAATTGTGAAGAGTATCCACTTTCATATTGAGACTATTTTGAAGCTTTATTTTGTTTATTTACATTAGTAATTAATCAGACATAATTTTTTTTGTTTGCTTTCTGGTTTTCTAAAATATGAGATTTTTCTGCTTTTGAGTTCAATCAGTAGATGACCTATGGCAAACTTATGGAAACACAAGGGCAAGACTTTCACAGGATGGCAAAGCAAGGATGGCATGCAATCTGCATCCTTGAAGGGAGTATACACATCAGTGACATCACAGATCCATCTGAGGATTGATTTTTTAAAAGGATTGCTGAATTGATTGGAGCCAAAATGTTTTCTCTGAGTACGCATCTCCAATTTTGTAATGGAAATCAATGAGAAAGTATGATTTAATAAATTTAAAAGCCAACTCTTTAGAAACACATATATTCCCTTAAGTGACTTGATTCTGTTTGTACTGAGCAATCTTCCGAGAAACTATGAGTTTTCTCATAGTAGTGACAAGCTTCTCATACTTTGACCCTCTGAAGAAAGCTTCTTGAGTCATGTGAATTTTGAAGGATTGAATTGGCAAGGTATAGATCTGCTTCTTATTCTGGAGAGAAGATGTGCATTCTCACATCTTTCTCATCCTTCCCCGTAAAGTCCACCCTAGAGCAAGTTTCTTTTAAGTTTACATAATAGGATGTTATAAACCAACATTAACAGTATCAGACTTCCACTGCTAGACTCTCCCCAAAGACTGACTCACTTCTTCCTATTATATTAGACAGCTATGAAGGTGATACATAACTGGGAAAAAGAAACCAGGATTAAAACAATTTCAATCATTCCAATTCCCCCAAGATGGCTCACGTCTTCAAGACCCTTGAATAGTAGATCCAGAGTTTATGTGTCAGATGGGACAGGCATATATGTAGGCCATGGGGATTTACATCAATCAATTCAGCCACACTTGGGGGAGCTTTTTACTAGGGGAAAATGGTAATAGTTAACATTTATAAAGCACTGTAAGGTTTCCAGCCTGTATTGTAAATATTACATCATTTTATCCTTGTAACAACCCTGGAAGGTGGGTGCTAATATTATCTCCATTGTACAGAAGAGGAAACATGTTGAAGCCTTAAGCAACACAGGATGACATAGTAAATGTGTAAGACCAAATTTAAACTCACAGTTTTCTAACTAAAGGTCCATCAGTCCACTGTGTCATCTTGCTCTCTATCCAAAAGCAAATGTCTGATTTTTACAAATTAAAAGAAATGTCATCATTTTTCATTGGAGTGAAAAAAACCTTTACCCATATGTATATCACAAGGGAAATCATGTCAGAGAAAAACAAAAGAAAAAGAAAGCAGCAGTTTGAATCCCATCTCTGACACTCACTAGTTCAATATCCACAATGTGGTCACAAATAAGACATGATCATATATAAGTCACTTAATTTCACTGAACATCATTTTCCCCTTGTATAAACTGGGAATAACGCTCATGTCACTAGTTACCTAATGGAAATGTAGTGAAGTTCAAAAGAGACTTGCATTTATGAGTCTTTTAAAATATTAAAGCATGAAATAAATGTCAGCTTTCAATATCATTTCCAAATTTAAAAATATAATATGTAAATCTAAAAAAGAGAAGGGGGAGAGAAAGAGAGAGAGAGAGAGGGAAAGGAAGGGAAGGGAAGGGAAGAGAAAGGAGGAAGAAAAAGAAAGAAGGATGAAAAAGAAATAAAAAAGAGAGAGAAAGAAATGGTGGGAGAGAGAAAGAAAGAGGGGGAGAGAGAGATCAATAAAAGCTTAAGCTCTGTGAAGTTAGCAGAAATCAAATGAGAACATCAAATCTCCATCTCCACAATCCATTTTTTGGTGGTTGTTGCTACACTTAGTTGTGTGCTATATTTCCCTATTAGCTCAGCAAGGACAGGAATATTGTAGAGATTAATAAAATATACACAGATGGAGGGTAATCATATTTTCCCTTCTTATTTAACTAAATTGAACATAGGCTACATCCCCACAGACAACCAGTCCAAACAATCTTGTACAAAAGCCAGCAAAAATCATTGTCAGTGTTAGCTGTGGCCTAGAATCCTAAGTTCCAAGCTCCATAAATTTAATTCAATCTAAAGGAATACTCTAACAACCATATCTGTTTTGCTTCCTTTATCTTTACCCTGAATTAGCTTTAGGAAATCTCAAAATACAGTTCATATATCTATAGAAAAAAAAAAGATGACTCCAGGTCTTGTTCAGGTCCTTGAGAACACAATGCATATCAGGGAGCAGTAAACTTTTATCTCAGTATCTGACCAGTGGACCTACAAACAATAGCAACTTTATCCCATGTTAGTCTGATCCAACCAAATCACTTTGCTAATTCATATAGCCCAAGTCAATGAGTCCATCTATTGTTATTGAGACTAGGTGTCCTTAATCTCAATATGTTGCTAATGGTTATTTCTCCTAATTTCCTCAGTGAGTATATTGTTAATGTGCCATCCCCAGGAAGGAGAGCTCATCTTATAAATCCATTAAGCTTATAAGAGAGATTACATAATCAACCTCCTACTAAATAAACTCCTGCTGACTGACTGAATAACTTACGGGAACACTAATATCATCAAAATATAGCAAGAAAGATCTGAGTTTCTGGCAATCTATTTTTCAGGTCCAAATAATAGAAACTCAGTGGATATTGCTGTAAATTCAGTAGGCATTTTTGTTTGTTTTGTTTTTGTTAGAACAAACTTTTCAACCCATTTTTAATATTTCCTTCTTTGGTTGGATTCTAACTGAAGGATCAGCTGAAAAAAAAAGAAAACATTTTCCAAAAAGTTCATTTCCACGGTGGTTGGCACATAAGAAGGTTAGTAAAGATTATGGTGGTGGGAGATTATAATAAAACTTAAAAATATGTGCTCAAATTTTGGAAGCTAGGGTTCTCAATTCTCTGATGGTTTTTTTTTTCTATAAAGGGGAAGATAGGCTTCAGTAATATTTGCTGTATATTCTTCAAATTTTAGCTATAGGTTCAATCCATTTATGAGACAGAGCTCATTATAACTGATAAACATAAATCCCCTGTTACCTAGCAATATTTACAATTGTTAACAGTATGTCTTTTGGAATCTTGGGTTTCAAAATGGCATGTAATAGTAATTTGTCATTTCCCTTCAAGTTCATTGGCATTTTCAAGGTATGTTTAACCCAGCGGGACAACTTAAATTTCATACTTGGTGATTTCATGAAGCATTTTCTCGCCCCAAGGTTTTCTTGCTAAAACTCCCTTTGTATTTTTCTCAACAAATTACCATCTATTCATTTCTCATGACTTCATTAGAATGTTCCAAGGCGAATAATCAAAACACCACCTGCTTTCAAGCTATGTTTATAGAAAAGTTTATTCCTAATATATAATTTAGATAATGGTTGAAGAAATGCTTATGAATATAATCTCTATTGGCAAGCAGAGGCAGGGAGTCAGAGAGGAAGGGCCTTGCATTGTGTGCTATGATTTCCTCAGACAATACTCTTGGACTTAAAACACCTGGCATATTTGAGAACATGACTATAAGTAAGGTAGGGGGAATGAAATAGGAGGGAAATGAGAAGAACAGCACTTAGCAGACCCAAGACATTTTAAGCCTAAGCAATGAATATGCAACCAAAGTTTGCTTGTTCTGTCCTATTCAGGGGAGTTGAGAACTGGGAAGTCAGAATCATAAATTTTTAAGTTTGAAGAAATTTTTGAAATCATATGCCCTAACGTTCCTCATTTTACATTTAAGGAAACTAAGGCCCCAAAGACAGGTGTGCATTGCCTAAGGTATGCCTATGGTATATACCAGACCACAGTGCAAATCTATGTATGAATATGAGTTTAATTCCAGTATTCTTTCCTTTAATAAAAACAGCTAACAGTTAGATGGTTTCTAAATGTTTCTAAAACACTTTGCATATCTGATAAAAGCTAACATGTATATATTGCTTTAGATCTACAAAATATTTTCTGTTATTTCATTTATTCCTCACAACAAATATATGAGAGAAGTGTTATTACTTTGTCCTTTTAGTAGGTGAGGAAACTGAGGCTGGGTAAAGTAAAGTAACTTGTCTAGGGTCACACAGCTAGTGTTAAAAATAAGAATCCATCTCAGATTTCCTAAAATCAAATTCAGTGCCCTATCCCCTGTATAACATAGCTGATTCATATTAAATTATTTATCCTTACAGCCACATGGACTCAAACACATGGGCTGGCTGATTCATGAGACTCCTGCAGAGTATAGCCTTCACAGAAGCCTAGTGGAAGAATGAAAGAGAAATGGCAGGATCTCCATTGCGTGAGGACCATCTAACATCAACAACTTCCTACCAAAGGAAATCAAAGCCAGGGAGCCTGGAGACAGCTCGGCACAGCCAAATGAGAATTCAGCAATGGGGAGTTCAGCAAAGAATCATACCCTACGGCATTCAAGGCTTACAGTCTTAGGGACGGATGAGACTTCTGAGATCATTTTGTTCAAACCCTTTATTTTTATGGATTAGAAAGTTGAGACCCTAGAGGCAAAGTGACTTTTCCATAGTAAAAATGATAGCTTAGGTTAATGATCCATTTGTTAAATCATCTAGGATATGCCAAGCCCTATGTATGTTAGGTTCTGGGGATACAAGTACAAAGTAAAACACAATCCCTACCTGTAAGAAGTTGTATTCTAAAGGAAAAGAAAAGTATATATGTGCAATTATAGAGAGAGGAAACATAAAAAAGAAATAGCAACACTTTGGATAGAGGGAACTTGAATTTGGGAGAATCAGAAAACATTTCAATAGAAAATGGTGTTTAAGCTGCATCTTGATAAAAGAGAAATTCTATAAGATGGAGATGAAGAGACAGAGTGTTCCAGGAAAATGAGATGCATGGCAAAGAAAGAAGGACTGTTACAGGGGAGAAAGAGAAAAGAGAAGGCCGATTTGGATACATGCTGGTCTGGGAGGTGGGGAGATAGTGTACAGTCAGGCTTTGAGGTCTATTAGGGTCTGGTTTCACAGGAATTTAAAAGCTTAACTAAAGAAGCTTTATTTTGTTTGGTTTGTTTTTAATCCTAGTGATAATAAGCATCAAGCAATGTTTCTTGAGTAGGATAGTTATATGGTCAGATTAGCTCTTAAGGAAAATTCCTTTGGCAGCTTTTTAGTTTTCTGAGCAGTGACATGTCTAGGATGGGGTCTGGAGGGTTCTGTCCAGATTCCGTCCTTGTTCAGTCTTTTCAGTTGACTCTGATTCTTTATAATTGCCTGAGGATGCATTTGAACTCAGGTCTTGCTAACTCTAGGCCTCGTGCTCAGATTCTATCTACAGTATTCTTTCCACATGCAGCTGTTAGGGGCACCTCACCCCCATGAACTGGAAAATATGTGTAAAAAATTTGGCCCTCCCTTCATACAAGAGAAGGTCTGAAATTTTTTTTCTTTTGTCGGGTGTTTATAGTATCATTGTAAAATTTGGGTTAAGTATATGGTCATAAGCTATATTATATAATACTATATATATTATGCATTTCTGAGTTTCTAAACTTCTTCTGTGTCATCTGCTAGCCTTTGTGGGTTGTCTGCAGCTTCTGCAAAACTCCCCAAAAATTTCTATCAATTTCTTATGCCAACCCATGATAGATCAAAACACAATGGGGAAAATTTCTGTGTGGAAGGGATGTCCGTCACTGTAATACGGTGTTCATTTCTAAGTGTCATGACTTAGGAATGACACTAATAAACTTGATAGAACTTACTCAGGGGAGACCAGAGACAGTGATAAAGAGCTTTAGACTCATGCCACACAAGGATCAATGGAAGAAATAACTGGAGGTGATTGGGCTTAAAAAGAGGAGATCCATGAGAAACATAAACATGCTTCAAGTGGTGAAAGTCCATCACATGGAAGAAGGCACAGACTTGCTCTGTCTGGTCTTAGAAGGCAGAAGCAGGGACAACACATTTAAGTTGCAAAGAAACACATTTAAGCTTTATGTCATTAAAAACAACATGTAAACAAAGACAAAGAAGCTTCATTGTAATTAGAACTCCCCCCAAAACAAAAGGACATCATGGGAAACCTTCAGACATAGGTTGGAGGAAGACCCTCATTTATATCATAAAAAGGATATTTATTTTTTCATGGAACCATTAAATTAGATGCCCAATGACTTCCTTTGTGATTCTGAAATTCAGTGATTTTGTGAGAGTATAAGCACTGAAACTGGACATTTGTATTGAAGAATTCAAACACTGATTTAATTTTCAATATCCATTATAATCTATCAATTTCAAATGCATCTGTACAGGTCTGTGTCAATTTGGGAGGCTTCTGCTCTAATCTTAAAACAAGGTATTAATCAAACTGGAAAAAGAAAGACCTGTCTTAAAGCAAATGTGTTTTTCTGCTTTGAGAAGGATTGAGTCCCTCGCCTTTATGTGTGCTGTTACTTCTTTCCTGATAGATCCTA
This sequence comes from Gymnobelideus leadbeateri, assembly GCA_011680675.1. Classification (NCBI taxonomy): domain Eukaryota; kingdom Metazoa; phylum Chordata; class Mammalia; order Diprotodontia; family Petauridae; genus Gymnobelideus; species Gymnobelideus leadbeateri. The sequence goes on along the minus strand of WOXC01005631.1, from coordinate 167,646 downwards.
TCAGATGCCATCCTTTTAAAGCTTCCTTTCCTATAGTGGATAAGATAAAGGACACCCCACAGAGGAAGATTGCTCTAGTTACACTGTAAACAAGAAAGAACAGGGACTGGAAGGGAGGAAAAAAGCTACATTTAGAAGTCCCTTCTTGAAATGAGGAAAATGATAAAAAATAATCAAACCATAGGAACGTTGACATTATTCTCTAATAAACTCATGGCAGATTTTTATTAAAATTTAAATAAGAATTTACAGAACTCTACTGTTTTTATGAGAGGCCCTGAAAAGAGCTTGGCAAGCCCTCACACCAGAGGCACTAGTCCCCCCTTAATGCCTCATCATCTGCTTCTGGTGTCTAACCAGTCACCCAGCTCTTTCTGTGGTTCTAAGAAGCTGTAGCATACTCTGGTAAAACCAAAAAAATGGGCTAAACCAGGTTAAGGGAAACCAACAGGCCTCAAATCTGTCAGTGATTTAGGGGGAATGTCTACCCTAAGCACATGCAGACTGTTCCCTGGAGAAATGGACAGATGAGAACAATAGGCTTCTATGGCCATGCAGGTGTCTGAAGTGGGCACTGTAGAGAACTTGGAACTTGGTCCAACATTTCAGGTACCAAGGTCATCCACTGCATCCTCACTTTTGTCTTGCCACTGGACTTTGATGTATCTGGAAAAAGGAGTGAGGCAGATAACTTTGTGTAATTCTCCCTCACTTAAATCCAATTCACACACAAGACAAAACATCACCCTGGGATGTCAACGGTGCTTTTGGAAAACAAAGGACAAACAAAAAAAACAAAACTGTGTTTCTATATGAACTGCTGATCATCACTAGCACTATTTGTAAATAATCATGCAATTCCAAAGTTATATTTAGAAAAAATATCAGAGATCATTTAATCCCATTTTGCAGATGAATACAGTGAGGCACAGGGAAGTCAACATGCCCAGTATCATATGTGGCTGGGATAGGATTTAATCAGAGGGCAACCTCTGGCTCAAAATCTAACACTCTTTCCCCTTGACAATGGATGTCTGGACATGTTCAAGGAGTAGTATTTCTTAGGGATCACAAGAATACCACCAGTGCAAATTCAAGCAATAGGCTTTATTCCACCTTAATATTGTGCAAAATGCAAGGTAGTGGTAGAACATCATGATGAAGCAAAAAGGACACTAGTGTTTGAATTAAACAGACCTTAAGTTATGCTTAACTGCCACTTATTAGCTCTGTGACCATGAGTAAGTCACTTCCTCTGTTTTCTGCTTTCTCCAACTTTTCTAATTCATCAACAAATGTGAGTCCGTTCAATAGCACCTGCTACTTAAGAATCTAATTAATTGCAAGACAATGTGCCAATTTTGAAAAGAAAGACCAGACCCTTCTCTCAAAGAGTTAACATTTTACTGGATGAACAATGCCATCCTGGCCCTTAAAGAGATTATAGTCCAGTAGAGGTCAGGTGTGTATGTGAGTAGCTACACAACAGATCAGGAAATGTAGAAATCACTTGTTTCCCAGTAGAGAGCTGTAGAAAACACATATCATGATGGACTTAGCCCCAAGGCTGCACCATGAAGAAAGAGGAAATTATTGAGGGAAGGATGGGAAGGATGGGTGAGAGGGGAGGAAAACAAGCCTAGAAAGAGAGGAGAGAGCTAGCTTGTGGCAGATGGCAGCTTATAGATAAATGAAGTTTTTGTTTTTTGTTTTGTTTTGTTTTTTCATCCTGTAGGCAATGAAGAGCCCCAAAGGATTTTATGCAGGTAAATGCCATAATATATTCTATGCCTCAGGAAAATTCCTACCTTTCTCAATTCCTCTCTTCTTCAGGTCAAGTGGTCAAGTTCTGACTAAGAGGCATTACATTCACAAACTGTTATATGGGAATTGAGAAATTTAGGCTGGGAAATGGATACAAAGGAAAGGAAAGACTTTAGTCATACTCAAGTCATTTACAATGAAAATGAGAATATACATAGAACAACAAACACAAAACAAAACACATTTCATTAAAGATTAGAATTTAACAAGTTATAAATATGCAGAATTCAGAGGAGCCTCCTCTGGGCTGAGGTAGGCAAGTGGAAGTCTAGGTGAATGCTCCACTTCCAAATATATAATAACCATCTGTAAAGCCAAGAATGAGCAGCTTTCCAGAGAAAGCTTCTGTGAACAGCTTTATGATTCTGACTACATAGTATAGGGAATTCTCTATTTATTCAGCAGTAAATTGAAGCAAAACATTCACAAAAACCAAAGTATAGCATTCACTACGTTATAATATAACAAGTTATCACTAAAGTGGCCACATAGTTTTCACCAAAGTGTCCACATAGTTTTAAACAAAAAATATTATTCAGTAAGTCTTTAACTCAACCATCCTTAAGGAGCAAGCCTCCTTAATGGACACAAAGTACAAAGGTCAAAGTTCTCCACCCCTAGGCCACAGTAAATCATGATCTTCTCAGTCAGGATCAAGTACCCAAGGAGAGGTCTTTTATCTTGACTCAAGGGTGGCTCCCAAATTCCATGGTTCCTCTTCCTACCTGAATCTACCCAACTGCCATCTGGGTTCAAAGGTAGGCAGCTCTCAACTCCTCAGACAGTTGCTTGTCCAGTTCCATATTGAAGTTTACAGTGCCCAGTCCACCTCAAGTCCTTCACAGTTCTTGTTTCTGGGAAGACAAAGCTTAATAGAGCCACAGTAACATTCATCCACATTGTTGGCACCATCATCAATTCATCATCTGCCTGTGAAATCAACACAGACCCATATACGAGGTCTGAGAACTCCACACAAGTCATCAGTACAGTCCCAGGACCTCCAAATCCCTGCTCTAGGACTTCGGTAAACAGACAAGAAAATCCTCTTTCAGGGCTTCCATCGAGGTCCCAGGGCTTCTGTACAAAGTATCACAACCAAAACTCAGCACAAACATAACAGACAGAGTGCCAGGCTACCTCAAAGCTCCCCTTCTCAATTCTGCCACCATAAGTGCTCTCTTCTCAGTTCTGCTCTTTCCCAGCTTGGGCTTCTCCTTCTATATGGTCATTAAGCTCCTCCTTATTCCACCCCTTCCTGTTGCATCATCAACAGGTGTTCACAAGTTGTGGGGTTCACAAGCTCTTTCTTAAGAAATACTTGATATAATCATGGGCAAGGCTTACAAGAAACTTGAACTGAGACAAGGTGCTAAATAATTAAATAGCCAAAAAAAAGTGTTAAGTACGTCTTTGCTTGCCATTATACCATTTAGTCCAATACCCTTCTCTTGTGAAAAAGGAAACCGAGGCCTGGAGAGGTAAAGTGATTTACCCAAGGTCACATTGCTAACAAAGGACAGAGCCAAAACTTAAACCCAGCCTTTCTAATTCAAGGATTACTATTTTTGTCACTATAATAGAATGCCCATCTCAGTTGCCAATATCATTAAAATTCAATAGAGACATATGCACAAATTAACACAAGTAGACGTAAAGTCACCTAAATGATATCCTCAAATTTATTTTATTTTATTTTTTTTTCCAGTCAGAATTTTATTTGGAAACATCACTGTGAGCCCTGGCCCCGTGATACACAGCACCACTGGAAACACATGTTCAACATGTTCCCAAATCATACAATTCTTACTAATACCAGGACACTACAGCAATCTTGAATTTCAAATTATCACATCCAAGGAATTCTCAGCACTTGACATTTAACCCCACAGTGCAATAATCTACCTATATTTAAGATTAATATATAGCATGGGAAATTGAAAATTCTTGCTCCATAAACGTTATGAACATGTCAAATCTTTATAAATAAACATCCAGTGAAGAGAAAAATGACAATCTAATTCATCTTTATACACAGAGTACTAACGGCAAATGGGCAGGGAGATTGCACGGCTGCCTGGCCGATCCCAGGAGGCCTCAGCCCCAGCCGGGCCCAGTTCAGGCACCATCCAATCTGGTGCGGTGCGACACAGACAGAAGAGTCACTAAGACATTGCGCATTTACAAGACCAACTACCGACTGGACAACTGCACCAGGTGTCAGGCCATTCGTTCTGGAGCGAATTGGGAGGGATGGGGTAGTTCAAGACGGGTCTTTACATCATACTCTGTGGCTGAAGGGGTGAGTGGAGGGAGGGGGAGGTGGGGCACTGGGAAGAAAGGGAAAAGAGGGTCTACTTTGTAGAGAGAATGAGGGCCACAATCAGGCCGTACAGCCCAAGCACCTCAGCGAAGATCAGAATCAGGATCATCCCCACGAACAGTCGGGGCTGCTGCGCCGTCCCCCGAACACCAGCATCACCTACAATGCCAATGGCAAAGCCAGCTGCCAGCCCGCTCAGGCCCACGCTGAGGCCTGCTCCCAGCTGAAGGAAGCTCTTGAACAGGGTGATCCCCGGTGTTAGAGAATTGGCAATGAGAACAGCCACCACCAGACCATAGATAGCGATGATACCAGCCATGACGACAGGAATGATTGACTTCATGATCATCTCAGGTCGCATGACTGACATGGCTGCAATACCAGTGCCACTTTTTGCTGTGCCATAAGCCGCACCAAGAGCGCTGAAGACCATGGCGGCCGAGGCGCCCATGACGGCGAAGAAGGACGCGTATTCAGGACTCTCGGACATGTTTGCGCGGGGTCGGTAGGCCGGAAGGAGAACGGGGCGAGGGGAGAGAGGCAAGGGCACGGGGCTGGGTAGCGGGTAAAGGACTGGAGGGCGGGTAGGCGGGTGGGACGACGTGAATTCGAGAGACCCTCAAATTTATTTTTAAAAAACTTTCATGTGAGAAAACAAGTTCTAGTTGTAGTACTACTACTAATAATATTAATAATAGTTACTATTAATAATGAAGACATGCCAGCACCTTATCTAGCTAATATATTTTGTTTCTCTAAAGATTTTAATACAATAACACATGATCAAAGGCCCTTTGTTCCAGGTTGACTATCACCAATCACACTTAAAAATAGGAAACAAAAGGTGAAAACCTATTCTCCTGCTAGACTTGCTTAAATAAGATTTGTGAGGTTTGGGACACTTATAATAGTGCAATGTTCATGTTTTGTTTTGCTTTGTTATTCTTGTGTTGATTTCTAGTAGGATTCTTGCAATTGCTTTACCATAACAGGGGATTCACAGAGATATAGAAGCCAAGATAATTGGATAATAACTCAAATGGTACTTTTGAAAATCTTCCAAATGCAAATCCCAGTTAATTTGGGAATCTATCTCCCTGTCCCTTCTCTCCTACCCCAGAAATCCTCACGTCCTTTTCTTGGATACAACTAAAAGGCCTATAAGTCTCTTTTCTATGTCTGTTCTCCCTCTAAGGACCCCACAAGCAATCAGTTTGCCAAAGGATAATTAATTTATACTTTGAACCATGAGGGAAAAGAACAGTGCTCATCAACATGTACATGCTGTCAAATACTTTAATATTCAATAGTGCCTTGATCTCAATAATAACAACAAAAACCATTGTACACTGAGTGACTTTGATTATGCTTTCTAAAAGTATAAGTCAATCTCATAGCAAGAAATTATTATGCTAGATGTGTTTATTATACTAAAGGACAATGAAAACTTATGACCTAGTTCTTCACTTTGAGAAGAAAACTTCAGTTTAGCTTTTTTTTTTTTTTGAGGGAGGAAGGTAGGGCAATTGGGGCTAAGGTCACACAGCTAGTTTTTTGTGTTAAATGTCTGAGGCTGGATTTGAATTCAGGTCTTCCTGACTCCAGGGCTGATGCTCTATTCACTGTGCCACCTAGCTGCCCAAAAAACTTCATTTTAGGATGAGATATAATGATGAAAGACTGCTCTTAGCATGATTTGAACCTGATTCTTAGTATTAATAGAAATTAACAGCTTTAATAGAAAAAGGACTCACTTTCTTCTCAAGAGAGAAGAAATCTTGGCTGCAACTCCTACTAGCTATGTGATTTTTGACTAGTCATTAATCCCAGCCCAATTAATTTATCTGAACAACGGGAGTGATAACACTTCCACTACCAAGGAACAATGAATAAAGCACTTCCTGAAACTCAAAGCCAGGAACAAACCTGAGCCACCCAGATATCAGAGGCAGGATGGTACAAGGAGGAGAAAGCAAACCATGGACTCAGAAAGGATTCCAGGTTCGAGCTCATGGTAACATCTTAGCATCCCCAGGCACTCCTGTAAATAAGCAATATTTTGTTGTTGTGCAGTGGTTTTTCAATCTTGTCTGACTCTCCACAACCCCACTTGGGGTTTTTTTTTTTTTGCAGAGATACTGGAGTGGTTTGCCATTTCCTTCTCCAGCTCATTTTACAGATAAGGAAACTGAAGCAAACAGGGTTACACAGCTAGTAAGTGACTGAGCCCAGATTTAGACTCAAAAAGAAGAGTCTTCCTGACTCCAAGTCTAGCATTCTGTCTACTGTGCCATGTAGGTGCCCCAATTAAGCAATATGCTTTTCCTTTTTGAAAAGAGACAGGATTTTTGATGAAAAAGCAAAAATAAAAACATAAAACTGAAGATAGGAAGAGAAAGATAAAACAATTCCTTTTCTCATGGAGTAGTGTAGTTATAGACATAATGCCAATCTGAAGTAATGGAGGGGTGTTCTCTACTCTGATAAAACATTTAAAATATTATCTATCTATCTATCTATCTATCTGTCTGTCTGTCTGTCTGTCTATCTGTTTTTCCATCTATTTATCTATCTTCTGATTTAATTTAGGTTCCTAATACTTCATTGAAAACAAAGCAAAACCCTCCTTCAAAGATCCAATTGACTTTTATTTATTTAAGTTACGCAAAGTTATTATTTTCTAAGTTTCAACCAAACAGCCTCCATGCAGATGAGTGAAAGAGAAATGCTTCCTATAATCTTAGGGCAGGGTCATTTTGTAAATGTTTGAGTCTACAGATAGAACAGACTATTTGCTCATATATCCTATGACATCACTTCTTATACTCTGTTCTGTGGGTCATTTGGGTTTGTTTAATGAAGGTAAAGGGATCATGAAAAGAAGCACATTCTGACATCGGGTGGACAAAAACAGTAGCAAATGTGTATAGAGATGTGGAGGATGGGCGGGTAGGTGACGCAGTGAGTAGAGTGCTGGCCCTGGAGTCAGAAGGACCTGAGTTCGGATTCGACCTCAGACACTTAACACACACACACAAACAAACAAACAAACAAACAAAAACCTAGCCATGTGACCTCGGGCAAGTTTCTTAACCCCAACTGCCCTCCAAAAACCAAAAAAAAAAAAAAGAGAGAGAGAGAGAGATGTGGAGGTTTCCCCTCTTTGTCCTCTGGTGTTCATGAAGGTAGTCAAAAGACAGTATGATTTCTTCCTCCAAATGAATTGAGTTCTACTGAACTGTGGATTTCTTGTGTGCTTACCTGGCAGTTGCCTACTTAATTTCTCTGCATGGCTCTGTATGAATACTTGACCAGAGGACTCCCTAATCCCTTGGGACTATGGTCCCCAGTTCACATCTCCCACATCCTCCTGGATCACCAGACTCTATCCATAAGCTATTTACAGGCTTTTCTGAAAGAGAAATATCTGTTTCTGACTCCAGAGAATGTGTTTGATCAACCTGTATCATTTATTTTTATTCACACATTTGTGGTTAAGCTTTAACTAGACTGGAGAGAAATAGCAGGACTTTAATTCAGTATGCTACCCTTATTTGGAAGAATGTTTCATAAGAGTTTGAGTTAATAACAAAAACATTAATAGTGGTGGTAGCAGTAGTAGTAGCAGCAGCAGCAGCAGCAGCAGCAGCAGCAGCAGCAGCAGTAGTAGTAGTAGTAGTAGTAGTAGTAGTAGTAGTAGTAGTAGCAGAAGAATTATAAATCTATTTTTAGTTTTGCAAAAGCACTTTAAAATGTTAACTTATTTAATCCTCATAACAATCTTTGAGGTACGTGCTATTACTATCCCCCTTTTACAAGTAAGGAGACTGAGAAGGAATAAGTGATCTGTCCAAGGTCACATAGCTACTAACTATTTGCAGCAGTATTTAAAATTATCTCTTCTTGACTTCAAGGGCCAAATCCCAATCAATTTCAGGCCCAACCCCCAATCACTATGACATCTAGCTTCAGCAATGCTTATGGCCACCCCTCCAAGATCCTGACTTTCCCCCAGATCCTGTAGGGACTCAAATCACTCCTTCCATCTCTTTATTTAATTGTACTGAAGTTGGAGGATTATACTCTACACTATGCTTTCCCTTTACCCCTACAACTCTCCCACACAGTAAATTGAATATGCCCAAAGAGAAATTATGGCTAGTTATGATCTGGGATTGTTGCTCTTTTAACTATAAATATTTTTAAAGTTTATTTATTCCCATTATACACAACTGGGTAAAAAAAGGAAGTCTGAAGAGATGATAATGCAAAAGCACTGATGACTAGGAGCTTAATGATGAAAGAAATATCCATAAAACCCATGTGCCCACCTACTCTTAGATATGGAAGAAATATCTATGGGCTGTGCCCCAGCTCCAATCTCCTAGTAATTCTAGTGATTCTGATGTACAGTGCATTATGTTACCATTAAAAATATATTCTCATAGTTCTGGCACAGTTTCAAATACATTAATGAACAAAATGCAGCTCATGTTAGAATAAAACACACATTTTAAAGTGATAAAAATGATAAACAGAAATAATCTGCACAACCCACAGTTTAAGTAAATAAAGGAGAAAATGAAAGTTGTTCTGCAGCCATTTAACAAGGGGAAGCATGAAATCCAATTTCATTTTCAAATATACAGAGTGTCCCAAAGTAGCTTAAAAGTCCACTAAGACATTTTTAAAGTCATTTATTTATTTTTAGTTTTCAACATTCACTTCCATAAATTTTAAATTTTCTCCCTTTCCCTCTCCACTTCCCCCCCATCCCAAGATGGCTTGCAATCTGATATGGGCTCTACACATAAATTCCTATTAAGCACATTTTCACATTAGTCATGCTGCATAGAAGAATTATAATGAATGGGAGAGACCATGAGAAAGAAAAAACAAAACAAAAAAGAAAATAGTCTACTTCACTCTGCATTCTGACTTCATAGTTCTTTCTCTGGATATGGATGGCATTTACCATCATGAGTCCTTTGGAACTGTTTTAGGTCCTTGCATTTCTGATAAGAACTAAGTCTATCAAAATCATTCAGCACACACTGTGGACATCGTTAATGAGGAAATTTGTTTTGCCTGAATTTACACACACACATACACATTTATAGTGGATTTTTTGTTTCTTACTTTTTCAATGAATGGATGGATTGGAAGGAAGGAGAGAATTCAGAACTGAAAATAGAATTGAATTTTTAAAAAAGCAAATGCTAGCTATAATAGTGATGCAAGAAAAATAAATCAATGGAATGGGACTAAGAAAGCAATTATATTCATCTTTTATAATATGATGGCATATTTGAAAAGCCTGATATTCAACCAAAAATAATCGTGATGATAAATGGTTTTTGATACTTCGATGTAAGAAGAAAATAGGAAGGAAGGAAAGAAACAGAAAGAAAAGAGAGAAAGAAAAAAGGAAAGAAAAAGAAAGACATGCAAACCTCATAGGGTTGACATGGAAGGTCAAACAAGATAAGTACTTTACAAACAGAAGTGCAGATTATTGTCTTATATATCTCAGGAAATAAGGATTTGCACATATTAATAGGATCATGGATCTAAAGCTAGAAAAATCCTCGGTGTCCATTTAACCAAACCTGTTTATTTTAAAGTTGGAGAAACTAAGCTTCAGAGGAGTGACTGATCCAAGGATTCCAAGCTTAGCAGGGTCTGCTGTAGAACTTAAAGCCACATCCTCAGACTCCAGACTCTCCACTGACATGCTGGTCCTCAATTCTGATACTTGGGACAAAACTGGATTGGAGGCAGGAATTATAGATGGGCAGGGTTTAGATATGGAACAATGTGACAGAGTTGACTGGAAAGGGAATGAGCTGCCTTGGTAGGTAGTGGAGGCCTTTCCACTGAAGAGACTCAAGGCTGGATGACCACTTATTTGACATTCCACACCACCCCTGTGAGGCTGGTATTTCCAAAGGCATTCTTTTCTGGGTGTTTCAGCTGGTTGGTGGTCCTTGACACCAGGATTTGGAGTCAGGAATACCTGGATTCAAGTTAGATGATCCCCACGTGACTTTGCACAGGTCACTGACCCTTTCTGTGCCTCAGTTTTATAATTTGTTAAATGGTCATAATAATACTACCCACTTCACAGGGTTGTTGTAAAGATTAAATGAATCAACATACACGAAATGCTTTGAAAACCTTAAAGAGTGATAGCTTTGGTGGTGATAATGTTGATGATGATGATTTTTCAGCCATAGGTTTGGACTAAATGAATTTGGAAATTTGCTGGAACTCTAAATACCTGTGACTTTGTGACCTAAACATCTGAAATGCTCACAAACAGTGTCATAGAATATCATTAAAAGTAGGCTCTTTAAACAAAATTGCTCAGGAAAGTTTCACTACAGAGTGATATAAAAAACTTTAGAATCAATATACTATTCATGGCCTTGATGTTTTTAGCCAGGCTGGCTGACTGATTCATGGAAAACCTTTGTGGGGCCCCAGAAGTAGAATTCCAGTTTCACTCTAGCTTGGAGATAGAAGGAGAAAACCAACCCAAATTTATTTGTAGGGCAAGCAGACTCTAAAATTTCTCAATGTAACTTAGAAAAGAGAAGCTAGTTTCCACATTCAGAAAGGTGGAGGGGTGTTTTTATTGTTTAGTTCAAGTCTGAAGAATTAAAGATGAGTCCTAATGCTTATCACTACATGATAGTGATACTGACTCATCCAGAACTTTGCCAGAATTGGCTGACTGGCTGACTGAGTAGGATAAGTTGGAAACCTTTAAGTACAGACCCAGTGAATGGCTGGAAGTCTATTGTTCAGAACTAGTCCACCACACCAATCTTATCCAAGTTTCAAATGCCAATCTTCCAGGAAGCCTTGCCTAAATCCTCCTCCACCTGCCCTTGCCTCGATCTCCTGAAAGTCTCTATTTGTAATCCCCCCGAGGTATTTATTACACGATTCTTCATACAGTATTGCAATATAGCACCAGGAGCTCCCTATCCCTCTCAAAACCCAGAAGATTATTCCCAGGTGCTGGAATTTCCTCCAGACCAGAGCTCATAGGCAACGGATTATGTGTTTACTTTTACTAGTCACACATATAATACATAAAATGGAAAAAAAAGCAAATGAAATTATACCCTATTAGGAGTAAGAGTTCATTCATAAACCATGAACTCGACATTCTATCAATACTCACATAATCAGTGAGAAAGGTAAACCTATATAGGGCCTATTTGGTGGGCACATGTGAGGAACTAATATGTCTAGGATCCCCAAAATGTAGAGCCACAGCAACAAAACCTAAGTTACCATATTAAAGGCACGGACAGACAACTCATTCTCATGCTGCAGAACCATCGATGTCTTTGGGTGAGGTTACCTTACTACTTTCTGATTTATCTGGCAGGTAGGTAATGCAGTGAAGAAGGTGCTGGGTCAGGATTCAGGAAGAGCTGAATTCAAATCTAGCTTCAGATAACCCTAGTTGTGTGATCCTGGACCAGTTATTACCTTCTGTTTGCTTCAGTTCTTTCATCTATAAAATTAGTATAATAATGGCACTACTTTCTGGTAGTTGTGGGGAAAAAAATGAGATGATATTTGTAAAATGCTTTGCAAATCTTAAAAAGTTATATAAATATTAGCTTATTATTGTTGTTGTTTAATTGTTTCAATTGTTTCTGACCCCATGTGAGGTTTAATTGCCAAAGATACTAGAGTGGTTGTCCATTTCCTTTTCCAGCTCATTTTACAGGTGAGAAAAATGAGGCAAACAAAGAAGGGTCTTGCCCAGGGTCACACAAGTAGAAAGCATCTGAGGCCAGATTTGAGCTCAGGAAGATGAGGCTTCTTGACTCTAGGCCCATTACTCTATTCACTGTGCCACCTAGCTGGCTGCTGTTACTGCTCCTTCCCTTCCTCTTCCTCCTCGTCCTCCTCCTCTCTCCTCTTCTTCCTCCTACTTTTCCTCCTCCTCCCCCTCTTCCTTCTCCTCCTCCTCCTTTTTCACTTTGTTCCCTATTTCTTTTTGCAATGGGATGTAGTATCTCAGCTGATCCACTATAACTGGTTTTCAGCTATCCAGCTGTTTTTGAGATCATACTGTTCAACCTCCATAAGTCATTTTGTGGTTAGCAAGCTTTAACCCTGAGGAAAAGGAGGGGAGGTTCTCCTCAGGGGTTTCTCTTAGTCAGTGGCTGTGAAATGCCTTTCCTAATTCCTGCTAGTTCAGGACTTCTTAACCTGGGGTCCATGATTTTTTTTTAATATTTTAATTAATTAATTTATTTACTTTTAGTTTACAACATTCAGTTCCACAATCCCTTGAGTTTCAAATTTTTTCCACCTCCCTCTCCTCTCCCCTAGCCCCCATGGTGGCATGTAATCAAATCTAGGTTCTACAAATACCTTCACATTAAACCTTAGTCAAGTTGCAAAGAATGATTATAACCGATGGAATGAACAACAAGAAAGAAGAAATAAAACAAAACAAAAAAGAGAGAGAGAGAGCAGGTAGTTTGCTTCAATCTGTATTCAGACTCTGCAGTTCTTTCTCTATATGTGGACATCTCCTTCTATCATGAGTCCTTTGGAGTTGTCTTCTAACCTTGCATTGCTGAGAGGTGCCCAGTCTATGTTAGTCATCACACATACAATGTGTCTGTAATTGTGTACAATATTCTGGTTCTACTCCTCTCACTCAGCATCCATTTATATAAGTCTCTCCAGGTTATGATGAAGTTCACCTGCTCCTCATTTCTTTTGCACAATAATATTCCATTACATTCATATACACAACCTGTCTAGCCATTCCCCAATTGATGGGCATCCCCTTAATTTCCAATTCTTTGCCACCACAAAAAGAGCTGCTATCAATATTTTTGCACATATGGGTCCTTTTTCCCACTTCTACGATCTCTTTGGGATTCAGCCCCAGAATTGGTCCACGAAATTTTGTGATATGTAAACATCACAATGATTGTTGGGCCTGAAATCAATAAGTCCTGAGTTCAAATCTCCTCTGACACATATTAGCTGTACGACCCTGGGCAAGTCACTTAACCTCTGCCTCGGTTTCTTCAACTATAAAATAGGGATAAATAATGGCACCTCACTCCAAGAGTTGTGAAGATCAGACAAGATACTAAATGTAAAGTGCTTAGCACAGTGGGTGGCACATGGCAGGAATTGTATAAATGTTTTCTATTATTATATGCATATATACAAATATATCTTTATGTGACATATACGAGCAAACATGTATACATTTGAGCATACAAACATGCATTAATGTTGACAAATATATCTCGGTATAACTGATTTTCCTAGGAATAATACCTATTTTCTTTTATGCTTCACCAGACTATCAAAGTGGTACATTACACATAAAACGTTAAGAACTCCTGATGTAGGGAGTCCAGAAAGTAACAGGGGCCTTGCTCAGATCTGCTTTTTGAACTCTTCTCTTTGAATATTTCCTGAAATATTGTCTCCTTTGAGTCTCTCAGTTCAACTTACAGATGATTTACAAGTAGAAATTCATATTAGTTGTGATCTCTTTTCATAACCTATTAGGTTGGCAAATATTATCCTCTCCCTCATCTCCCCCATTTTGCCCTTGGCTCTGATTCTTCAAAGGGAAAAAGATCTAAGTGATACTAAGGTAAAGGAACCCTCCTTAATACTCCCCACCATTCTCTTCTGTTCTAAGGAAATAACACTGGCCAGACTGGCTAGAGATGGCTGAAAGGGTGGTTGATGTGCTGCTGCTTTCCTCCAGTAAGAGGGCATGGCTTGATCTCTCTCTAGTCTTTGGATGGAAGTTATTGATGTATGTATCCTCTCCCTTAGACTTCTGAGAACAAAGCTTATATTTGCCTTATCCTTGGACTATGGATGGCACCTGCATAGAGCCTTGTACTCAGTAAGCAGCTGATGAATTAATTACTTAATCCTTTTATGAAAGTGTTACCTTAGATTTGCTGCTTTTGTGCCCTTAGACTTAAGGGTGGCAGTTTGAGAATATTGGTTGTGAAGCCTCAATCCTGCTTGACTCATAGAAAAAAACAGTGTCATAGTGTGATAAAAAGGGAAGTCTATTAGTTCTGGAGGGAGAGGACCTGGTTTAAATTGTGACTGACACTTTCCTAAGTGACCGATAAAGTCATCACTGAATATCTCTGAGTATTAGTTTCAGGATCTAGAAAATGAAAGCTCTCAGGTTAGATGGTCTGAGGTTCTCTATAGATCTAATGGTAATTTTCATTTCCAATCAATTCTGAGGATCTTTGTTGAGAATGTCGAATCAGTTCATTTGACAATGCTTAAAGCTCAGGGTATGGGACACTCATTTTTTTTTTTCACTGAAAGGAGACCTTGACATAGTAGGGAGAGCAGTAGGTTCAAATACAGAAGGTACTGGGTTCTAATCCAGTTCATTCCAATCTCTATGCCCTCAGGTAACTCTGGAAGTCTTATTTACTAAATCAGTGGTGTCTAGTTCAGATAGAGCTCTGAGGGCTGAATTTTAACAGAAAAAAAAACACATGTTAATACATTTCTTTGTTTTTTTATTTTTATCAACACTTTAAAATCAGATAGGAACTACATTTAAATCTCCATCGAGTGTCATGCAAGAATGCTCTGGGTTGTACAATACCCACTAGCCATGTATATGACATCTCAGTATTAAACCACCAAAATGTTCTGATTTGCATTTGGTGGAGGACATTTTTTCTATATTGGCAAAATTCTCTCTCTGTCTCTGTGTGTGTGTGTGTGTGTGTGTGTGTGTGTGTGTGTGTGTGTGTAAATATGGGGTGATCCAAAAATCATGGTGGTTTTAAGCTTTAAGAAACACATATATGGATGTATGTTCCTTGTGGATTAATTTTGAAATTACTTGAATCAATATTCAAATATTTTTGTTGTTGTTTAGTTATTTTTAAGTCCTATCTGACAGGGTTTTCTTGGCAAAGATACTAAAGTGGGTTACCATTTCCTTCTCCAAATCATTTTACAGATGGGGAAACTGGGGTTAACAAAGTTATTTCCCCAGGGTTACACAGCTTGAGGCTGGATTTGAAATCAGGTCCTCCTAACTCCAGGACTGGCGCTCTATCCATAGGGCCACTTAGCCTATATATTACAGATATACTATAAGCTGACAATTGTTTACATACATAATTTAAAGAATTACGTAAGTATATTATATAATCAAATATTGATTTGAATCAGTATATCTTCCTTAATTTATTAAGGGAGGTGATAGATTTTGTTAACCTCAAAAAAACAAAACCAAACCCTGTAAATCCCTTTGGATTAATCTATTGAAGACTTTCTAAGTCCACCAAAAAGTACAGAAGTAAAATATCTATTTACACTTTAGTCTGCTCTGTTCTATATTTATCCTTTACAATGACTCTGTGGCTTTTCTTGTGCCTAGGGGAATATTGGCAACTACCGAGTAGTCTGAAATTAATAGCACTTTGCTTGTTTTAGGGAATCTTTTTATTTTATTTTATTAGATGTATTTTTAGAACTTAGTTAAATTCTTCATTGAACTTGGAACATGGATATGCATACTTATATACATAATACATATATGTACTTATATATATATAACACATATACATATATATGAAATTTCCAAGTCATTTTTTCCCTACGTGCATTTAGGAAGAGTAATATTTCCAAAATTCCCATCTGTTCTGCATGTAAATTCATTTAATTATGCATTGATTGACAAGGCTATAAAAGAACATTCTTGTGAGATGATAGGCTTAGCGGCCTGCTGCACTAAAAATTAACATGCGTGGGCATTTTGCAATTTTCCCATGGAAGCTTTATGTAGGAGTCAGGCAGCCTACAAATCCATAAAAAAAAAACCCAAAATACTCTTCTGGTCTCTGGGATAAAAGAATCATATAGTTTGCATACATAGGTAGCCTAGCAGTTGTGGGCCTCTATCTCTAGAGCCAGTGAATAATGGAACAGCTGTGGGATGGAGCATCTTTTGTTATTGTCTGATTACCATCTGTCATCTCCATAGTGACAAGTGGCTGCAATGGCAGGCCTATTAGTTAAATATGGAACTTATCTAGTCATGATCTGATTCGGCCCATTCTAATTCTGACAAATGTTCCTTTCCACACCCCACTCCCTCCCCCCACCCCCCTGTCCCCATAGTCAAGGGGTAAATGTCCATGTCAAAAAAGAACATGACCATGAATAAATATTTGGGCCAGGGAATGATGGTATGAAGCCTACACTTCCTGGCTTATGGCTCCCAAAATGAGATTATTGACAGTTATTATGGGCTTTGTCATCCCACAGGCCAGCAAAGTGGAAGCATAATTGTAACATGGGTATGATCTCTGCTGTGGAGGTGGGGAGGAGGACAGCTACACAAGACTCAAGCTGATGAGGACAGCTCAGTGGGACATGATAGAACAGCTGTGCTCTTCTATTAACACAACAAAAAAGTGCGGCACAGCTGTGCCTTAGGACTCCCTTACAAGGTTCCCTGCACCTGCTCTGATAGAGCACCTAGATGGGTGCAAGGCCGTCTTCCATCAGCCATGCAGGTCCAGACCAGAACAATTCAAGTTTGTTAAGTATTAATTTTCTACATCCAGTTGATATGAACATTTCCCTTAAATCACATGTAAATCCACTTTTTTCCTGTATTTCCAAACCTCTTTTATATGTTCTTCCCACATTCAAATATAAACTCCCAGAAGGTAGGAATTGTGATTTTTGCATCTTCAGCCAACCCTTAGCATAATCCTTGCTTATAGTAAATGTTTAACAAATTTTCTTCCCCTCTTCCTCTCTTTCTCCTCTCTCTTCTCTCTCTCTTCTCTCCCTTCTCTCTCTCTCTCTCCCTCCCTCCCTCTCTCTCTCTGTCTCTCTCTCTCTTCTCTCCTCTCTCTCTCTCTCTCTCTCTCTCTCTCTCTCTCTCTCTCTCCCTCCCTCCCCCCCTCTCTCTCTGCCCCCCTCCTCCTTCTCTCTCCATCTCTATGTCTCTGTCTTTGTCTCATCTGTCTCTCTGTCTCTGTCTCTCTCCTCTCTCCCCTATCTCCTCTCTCTTTCCCTCCCCCTCTCATTCTCCCTCCTGCCTGACTGCATTACAAGATCTTGCTATGAGGCGTTTCGTTGCCATATGACTCAAAAGTAATCCTGATAGATGTGTTTAAGTTACCATCAATACAATGTTCACATTAAAAATAAAATCCTATAATTTCAGCTTAGTTCAGATCCCTCTACCTTTGGTCATTCATCAGTCTATCAGAATAGAGTACTTTGCCTCCTATACAATGGAATGAAGTGACAGTTGATAGATATCGTTCTATTACTTACTAGAAACTCAAAAGTCAGAATTTGTACCACTCTTTGTGGTTGAGGCAAAATTCAGGTTCCTGAATATTTTAGGGCAAAAAAGCAGCAGAACATGTTATAGTGTCTCTTGATAGACAGACACTAAGAGAAGTTGGAGTCTTTCTTTTAGAACTTCCCTCAGTCCTTGAGGAAGTGGATACAATTGGTCATGTCCACCTCAGTCTTCAACTCTGACATACCAGTAGGACTACAGAGCCATGTGCATCATGGTTTCTCTCATAATTCACTCCTCCTTTCTCTTTCTCCACTTTTTGATTGTCTCTGGGCCATTATTTCTTTCCAGCTCAGATTTGTCACTGTCCCCATCCTGGTGCAGGCCCTTATCACTTCACACATGGACTATATCAAATCAAACCCAAATAATTGTAAATGTAAAATGTTATGGTAGATGATGTCAAGAGGAAGAATTAGATTCACATAAGGATGGAAAAGATTGAACAAATAACATGTGGAATGGGTCAACTTGGTAATGAGTATGTTCTTCCTCCATAGAGGGTTTCAAGTTATTGTGGAGAGGATTCATCTTTAGATAGAGACTAGACAATATGGCCTCAAAAATCCCCTCAAAATACAAAATTCTGTGATTCTCTGCTTCATATTTCATTTTCCTTGGTCTCAGTTTCTTCATCTCTAAAATGGGGGTATTGGTTTCCAAAAAGTCTAAAATTCTTTTTTTTTTTTAAGTTCAAGGAAGAACCATGAACTCCATTTAATGATTATTTGAAGAAGGTTGTTAAAGATCAAGCCAAAGATTCAAGTACTCATTTCAATAACTTAGTCTGTCATATCCTGGAGTATTCTTATCATTATCTTAATCTGGTATATCCTGGAAGTAACTCAGAATTGGATAAGGGGTTGTTATCTATGCCCCAAAAAGTCTTAGGGAAGGTAAGTTAACTCCTATCATATGCATTCACATAACAAAGGATGCTCTGAGAGCAGACTTCAAAGCCAGAAACCAAAGTGGCAGCATCAGAGACATCTGCATAGGAACTGACCCCAAGGATCAAATATTTTGGCTTACTACAAACTCCCCCCTTTTTAAAGGCTTATAAATCAATGCCTAAAGTTTTAATATTGTGTCATAATTCACATAATGCAAGGTCCAAATATACAACAGACTAATATAATGATTAATATAGGGAGTATACATATACATATATATGTACATAGTAAGAGCTACTATATTCTGAAATGGAGAGAATTTTTTTTCAATGTATCAAAAATTGTTTCTGCAACACCTACTGGGTCAATCCCAGGAATCTCACTATGTTCGATATCTTAATAATTTGACTGAAAGCTCAAAAGTCTATAATTCTAAATCAGAAACACCATGGGGAAAAAAAAGACATGCCCACTGGCTTAGAAATTCCTATTGACCTTGGAGTTTGGGGTGATAACGATATCTGTGGAATTTAGGCTCCATGAAGAGCTTAGTGGTCACTCATTGGACAGCTCTAAGCTACCAACCTTGTATTAATTTATGATTTTTTGCTAATTACTTGGGAGTTTCTAAGTAGAAAAATATATACAGCTCAAGAAAGAATGATCTGGATTAACTGTCACCCATCCTGCTGCAAGTTTCTGCTTTCAAGGCAGCCATAGTTGACTTAGGCTGCTCAGTACAATGGATGGTCCTGGTATCACAATTAGGACATCTCTAGGCTTCACAGTCCACTAACTTGCCAGACACTCTGAAGGGTATCTTATAATAATTCCTCATTTGATGGACATCATTTAGAACATAGCACAGATGGCAGAATGAAATGTCAACTTTCATAATAAAATAGACGAGGTACCCATTAGCACCTCTAATCATGACACAAATAAGCTTTCTGCCATAAGCAAACATTATTACATATTAAATTACAACATGATGAATCATTAGACTGCATACATTCTACTTTTCAAACTATGAAACTATTTTTAAAAGTTTAATAAATGTTTCAAAATCTTTGGACCAAGGATACAACTATTGGCCATATTTCAGAAAGAGGTATGCTGTGGGGTGGGGGGTTGGAAAGAATCTATATTTACAAAAATATTTAAAGCAGTCATTTTTTTTTTTTGTAATGGCAAAAGAACTAGAAACAATGTTGGTTGAACATACTGTGATACAAGGCTAATTTGACTTAGAATCAGGAAGACCAGAGTTCAGACATTAGCTGTTTCCTGTATACTAAATTACTTAATTCTTCTTAGCCTTTTCCCCCTCTTGTAAAACTGGAATAATAAGAGCCAACATCTCACAGGGTTATTTAAAGGAAACGATTTTACAAACCATGAAGTGCTTGTTGTTAGTATTATTATTTGCATATAATTATGCTGTAAGGATTGGTATAAAAGAGGAATTTGGAGAAATCTGGAGTGTTTTTTTTTGTTTTTGCTTTTTGGAGGGCAATTGGGATTCAGTGACTTGCCCAAGGTCACACAGCTAGTAAGTGTTAAGTGTCTGAGGTGGAATTTGAATTCAGGCCCTCCTGACTTCAGGGCCTGTGCTCTATTCACTGCACCACCTAGTCACCCCTAAATCTGGGAAGTTTTTAAAGAACTATTATGAACTACTATTCTCTATTATTAGAGAATAATATATACAATAATCGCTAAAATGTAATTAATGACAATATTAAAAAGATGGAAGAATTCTCATTAAATGTTGGCACCAGTTGGTTAAGGTAGGAATATTTCCCTTCTGTTTAGTAGAGAATTTGTTGCCAAGTGGAGAATGATATATACTTTAGTAGTAGTCATTATTAAGTTAAAAATTGTGTTTAGCTCTGTTTATATCTATGTACATGTATACACACATACACACAAAATAACTAGAAAGTGACTAGAATGTAACAAATAAAATTTTATACACATATAAAGATATATACATGCAAATAAATTTATAAATTATATACATATGTAAATTAAATTTGAGAGGTAGAAAAGTGACTCAGTGAATAAAGCTGTGGGCCCAGAGTCAGAAAGACATGAATTCAAATCTGGCCTCAGACATTTACTAACTGTGTGACCCTGGGTAAGTCACTTAACCTTTATTTTCCTTAATCCATTAGAGAAGGAAATGACAACCACCCCAATACCTTTGCCAAGAAAACTCCATGAACAATACAGTCCAAAGAGTTGCAGTCAGACTGACTGAATCACTGAACAATAACAACAAATCAATGTATATACAATAAAATATCTATAAATTTATATGTAAAAGTATATGTGCAAATAATATATCCACACACTATATATGCATGCATGTATGTATATATGTGAATATATGTGTATATATTTACATATATGAGTGTGTGTGTGTGGGGGGGGAGAGAGAGAGAGAGAGAGAGAGAGAGAGAGAGAGTGTCAGAGATGGAGGCATTTAGGATTTATATATCCCATTAGGAAATACCTGACTAGTCTGGTAAAATGAAAATTTATATTCAAATATATAAATTGTAGCTATTATAAGAAAAACAAGAGGAAAATGGATCAAATCATAGATGTGAGCAGCTCCATTTTAAAAGTTAAATACAGCTTCCTATTCAGAAGTTGAAAAACTAGCAGGTGAGGAGGCAAATCCATCAGGAATATTGCAGGTCAGGAGTTCCTCAGATGTGAGGACAGAAAATGTATCCTCTGAAGTATAAATCGGGGCAGTGCTAGCAAGGTCACCATGACTGAGTGATCCACACTTTTAGCAGATTTGCAGGACAGAGCATTCTAAGAATTCTAAAAGTCAACTAAAATCCTATTAAAGGGTCTTACAGCTTTGTGGGCTTTTTTAACTTGGAAAATTACTCTTAGCCTATGCCTGTATCCTACAGAAAAGCATTGATAGCTGTTGTTTTTATATAGGAGGTGAAGATGTTATGGCCAATTAATCAAACCAGCATCTAGCTCCTTTGGAGCATGGAGCACTTTACCAGGCACTGGGAGAGGTGATTGGTGAAACACAGTAGTGTGATCTGGCTTTGCAGGCAGAAGTACAACATAGAATTCTATTACATGGGGTGAAATCAGTGGTGTGGACCCTACACTCTTGAGGACTAAGATACTTAAAGGAATGAATGGAGTTGAGATTAAAATAAATACATCTGGCATGAAAGTTGAGGAAGTTGAAGAACTGGATCTTCAGGATGTCCAAAGAGGAAATAGTTTGGGATCAAAACACAGGAATGAATCCAGTACTGATTTTACTTGTTTGAAGGGAAAGTGAGCTGGAGGTCTGTAGATCACAGCAGCAAAGCATTGTACAGGGTGGGTGGAGAGAGCCATGCACATGGTGAAGTGGTTTTTCACTGATGGTGACAGAGTCAGGGGCCAAAAGTGGTAATGGGGCTCAAGTTTCTGCATAGTGCTCATCCTGGTCTATGTATCACCACCATTAGAAAAGATCAAAGTGTGAAAGGATGTGAAGAAGTGTGATGACTTATTGAGAAAGCCAAGATTTAGTAAATAACAAAGGTTGGAAGGAATGAAAGGAAAAGGGATCTAGGATGGGACGGTTTAACAACAAAGGCAGGTTTCAGAGGGAATACTCAGGAGAGAGTAGAGAGGGACAGGAACACAAAGAGCTGGGGTTGAATGAACTCTTGGGCTGGAACATTTATGGCCAGAACCTGCTACCTTTTTTCATATTCCTCTGCTTCTTCTAGTCTTAAATTACTTTTCTAGGGGCGGCTAGGTGGTGCAGTGAGTAGAGCGCTGGCCCTGGAGTCAGAAGGACCTGAGTTCAGATCTGGCCTCAGACACTTAACACACAAAAACAAAAACCTAGCCATGTGACCTTGGGCAAGTTGCTTAACCCCAATTGCCCTAAAAGGGGCGGCTAGGCGGCGCAGTGAGTAAGAGCGCCGGCCTCGGAGTTGGGATGACCCGAGATCAAATCCGGCCTCAGAAAATGAGCACCCACACACAAATAATGACTAGCCGTGTAACCTTGAGCAAGTTACTTAACCCCAATTGCTTAAAGAAAAGATAAAAAAAATAAATTACTTTTCTAGCTAGGTTTGTATGTTTCCTTAACACAGATTTGATTATGCCATGCTATGCCACACACACACACACATACACATACACACACACACACTGATCTTTCTCATGAATACACACAGATAGACACATTCTCAATAATCTTCTATAAAATTCTCTTCTGGTTTTCTTTGATATTCTTTCATGTTCTCTCTATTCCAAGCAAAATGATCTATCACTAGCTACTCCTCATAATAGATATTCCATCTTCCACCTTCATACCATTCCATTAAGTGAATGCCCAGGTCTAGAATATTCTCCCTCCTCACCACCTCCTTGTAGAATACCCATTTTATTTGAATACAGCTCAACTACCCCTTTCTCTGCAAGGTTTTTTCTGATATAATCTGTCCTATCACAGTTACTAATATTTTCTTCTGCTTAACAATCCTTCTCATCCCTTCATATACATTTCTATACTCACTCAAGAGGTGTAGAGCTAGAATGGGAAGAACACTGACTTTGGAGTCAGAAAGTATTTATGACGACCCTACCTCTCTTACTTCTCCCTATGTAACACTGGTCAAGTCTCAACAGCTTTGGCCCTGAATTTCCTTATGTATAAAATGAGTGCATTGTACTCAACATCCTTTGAGGTCCCTTCCAGCTCTAAACCTGTGGTCCTATACCTATTTTCTTTATACTCTCAATAAAAAGGAAGCTTACTGGGAGTAGGGAAGGCTTAATTTTTCTTTTTCTATCTGAAATACCATCATGCCTAGCATATAATAGGTGCTTAATTAATGTTTGTTGAATCGGTCTGAATTGAATCAAATGGTCTGAAAGTATTGAAAATATGATGAACTCAATTTTACATTGCAGAAAGTAAAAGGGAAAATGAAAAAACTGCTGAAAAGCAGTGAGAATGAAGATGAATGTGGAGAAGTGTAGCAGGAGCTCACAACCATTATTTCATGATAAGAGAAGGATGCCCTAAATCTTTATTCTGATTGGCAATATTGACAAGAACTATCTCCCCATCACTATAGTCGGGGGAAAATGCATTTTCTCAAAAGATCCACATTCTTCTCTAATTCAAAAAGGGAGCACATATAAACAATGACCCACAGAGCCCTGACCCAGACAGGAAATAATTCTCTAAGTTGCTGTAGTTATAATTTGTTCATCTTGAGGGGAAGAAACAACAAAAGCAGAAATGTGCACTCAAATAGCCATGGCTTTTTAACTTATGCCCAGAAGAACCACCTCTGGCATCATTACAGGATCAGACGGTCATTGGTAGCCTCAGGGACCTGGATTTTGGTCTCTCTCCAAGTTGGCTCAAATTTGTAGCAATTCAGTATCAGGGTACACAAAGGATGTGCAGATACAACATATACAGCACACAACTTGGCAACTACTAACAATCCTAAGCTTCTTTATTTGACTTTGTTTTAAAGTAATATCTGCATTTAAGTCCCTTTCTCCCAGGCTTAGGTAATCATCTATCCAGCATCTTTTCAGGTAATCCTCCCAGAGAAGGAATATCTAGTACATCGTGAGGCAGTAAAAGAAATGCAAGATTTGGAACCAAGACACATAGTGTGTGGACTGCCTCCTTCCCTAACCAGCTTTATGAACTGAGACAAGTCAGTTAAACTTTTTGATGCTTAGATCTTCACATGTAAATCAAAAGGAAACTAATTACTGCACAGTAAGTAGGTCAGTAAACCTTTATTAAGCTCCTACTATATGCCAGGCACTGTATAAGCACTGGGAATAGAAAGAAAAAAAGCCGCTCCTCTCAAAGATCACAGACTAATGCAAGGATGGGGACCCTGTGGCCTCAAGGCCACATATGGCCTTCAAGGTCCTTGGGTGTGGCCTTTTGACTGAGTCCAAGTTTCACAGAACAAATTCTTTTATTAAGGGGATTTGATCTGTGAAGTTTGGACCCAAAGGGTCACACTTGAGGACCTAGGGGGTCATATGTGGCCTCGAGGCCACAGGTTCCCCACCCCTAATGGGAAAGACAACATACAAACAATAATGTACAAATAACTATGCCAACAAGCAAAATTGCAGATAATCTCAGAAGGAAGGCACTAGACCAAAGAAAGATAGGGAAAGGCTTCCTGTGGATGATAGCTTTCAACTGGGACTACAGGGAAGTCAGGAGGCAATAATGAGGAGTGTCAACAGTTTAGGTATGGGAAACAGTCAGCTGAAATGTTGACAATCACATGGTGGAGATTCTTGTTTTTAGAACATCAACTAGACTGGATTGAAGAGTATGTGGTGGGATCCAGCATTACTGGATTGAAGAGTATGTGGTGGGAGAGCAGTACGATGTTAAAAAAGACTGGAGAGGTGGAGAGAGGTGATGAAAGACTTTAAACATCACAGAGAGGATTTCATCATTTAGGCTGGGCATGATAGGGAGCCTTTGCTGCTTACTGAGTAGGGGTGGAAGGGTGGGGAGTGACACGGTAGGCAGCATCGTTTGGAAAGATCACGGTGAAAGCTTTGAGGAGGGCGGTGCGGAGTTGGAAGAGGCTTCTGGAAGGGAGACCAAGTAGCAGCCTATTACCATAGTTAGTGTGACATGATGAGGGTTTTCACCTGGGTCTAGGCAGTATTAGAGGAAAGAAGGGGTATATTTGAGAGATGTTACAGAAGGATCCTTGAATGACATGGTTATGATGAAGTTAAATAATGTATCTAAAACACTCTATGATGATAGTAAGATTATATATTAATTATCTATGACTTTAGGGATTGCAAAAACCATTGTCTTCCTGACTTCAGGTTCATCACTATACACCACAAAACCAGACAATATACAAATGCCGCATTAGTATTACCCCAATCCCTCTCTCTTTCAAGTTTCCTTTCATGTGCTGTTTTCTTCCATCAAAATATAAACTTCAGGGCAAGAACTATCTTTCTATTTGTATTCCTAGCACTTCAGACCTATTAAGTGCTTAATAAATGCTTTTGAATGATTGACTGACTTATTGCCTGAAAGAATGACAACATTTAGGTAAACAGTTTTCACCCAAAGATATTCAGAGAAAGGGGTAGTCTGTGTGGGTGAGGGATTGTTAACTTTTGATAGTGGAAGATATCAGGAATGATTCGGAAGATGTGTTGCTGCCTTGAAATGGGGATGTATTGTGAAAACACTGGATGCATGTAATGTGACGCTGGAGAGAAAGGTAGATGAAAATGATTGTGGGAGAATGAAAAGATCATTAGATTTGGAGTCACCTGGAACTTACTACCTATGTGACCTTAGAAAAGGAAACTTACCTCCCTGGGTTTCAATTTCCTCACATTTAAAATAAAACGGTTAGACTAGAAAGGGGGCTTTTTAACCTGGGTTTCTGAACTTTAAAAAGGATACATATACAAAGAGATATGATATGATATGATATGACATCACATGATAAGGTAAAGATATAGATTAGCTACAGATGTATTAGATAACTCCATCTTGATAGCACGGTGCTTAACACATAGTAGGCATTTAATAAATGTTTATTGATTGGTATCTTTGCAATCTACTACTGTAACAATTCTGAACATTAAAATCACTATTCTAAGAAGAGGATCATAGATTTCACCAGACTTCCAAAGGGGTCTCCAACGCAAAATATTTTTAAAAGCCTTGGACCAGAATACCTCCCAAATACCTTCTAGTTCTATGAAGCTATACTTATGGAACAGTGCAACATTAGAAACCAGCTCTGTATCACATCTGTCAAAGTACTGATTATATGTGCAAGCCTCTCTGCTTGTCTAAGCTCCATTTTTCTCATCTGTAAAATGAGAGGGGTAATACTTGCCCCACAGGGTTCTCGTTTGGGATCTATTTTATGTGAGATTTTACTGTTATCCCAAAAGGGCAAACATTGAAAGGAAAAGAGAAGCTGAGGTAGATTAGGATAATATTTAACCCATGTCAGAAAACCGCCCACAGTCAGAAACTCTCTTCAATAAGCTTATCCTATGGTTAGATTCCTGCCTTTGATTTCAGATATTACCAGCCCTGTCCCATTGAACCTCTAAGTAATATTTGTTCTCAACTGGAGCCAACCTATTTGGTATCAAGGACATGGGCATCACTGGGCAATTTTTTAAAAATATGATTTATGGCTTGAGCATAAAGCTTCAAAGGAGTGGTTTTAAGCACACTGAGATAACCCTACCAATTTTCACATATACCCTTTAATGGAGCTTTTCAATCCCTATGTTACTGTTGCTGTAGGCCGACATTACAATTTAGTCTTTTCAACCAAGGAAAAGATGGAGGATTTCAAGCATTTAGATAGACAAGCAAGACTTTTAAATTGACAATGGGAAAATATACCAATTTTGAGTTGAACTATCATGAACTACCATTTCATAACCATTTTCATATCCCAAATAGACCAGAGGATTTTTCATTTGTGTGTTTCCATTGCCTGTTCAAGAACCTGGTTAAAAAGTTAGCTTATGGGGCGGCTAGGTGGCGCAGCGAGTAAGAGCGCTGGCCTCAGAGTTGGGATGACCTGGGATCGAATCTGGCCTCAGAAAATGAGCACCCACACATAAAATAATGACTAGCTGTGTAACCTTGAGCAAGTTACTTAACCCCAATTGCTTTAAGAAAAAGGTTAGCTTATGAGATTGTAGGTTTCCTCTCTCTTTTTCTTTTCTTTCAAGTTTTTCTTCCCTGTAGATCTTGCTTATGCAATATCAGTGGTTCATTTAAGCCTTGGTCTACAGAGAGGAATGTCATAGAAACATTGATGTTTTGAAGAATAAGAAAGTCAGCTAAATTTGGTTTCAAAGGACTTTTCAGTGAGCACCTTTGCAGATACACACAGGACTTGTTGCTAAGTTGCCTGTTCATTATAGAATATTGAAGAGTACAATGTATCCACAGTATGTCATACTGGATGGAGATCTTCCCTGAGAGTCAGGAAGACCTGGGTTTAACTCCTGTCTCTGACACATTATAGCTGTGTAATTCTCAGTGAACATTTATTTCTCAGTGCCCCACTGAGCTTTCAAAAGCAGAAATATTTGGCAAAGTTGTCAATTTACTTTGTTAGAGGAAGTTCCTTACCAATGAAATTGGGGTCTGTTAAAAAAAATCATCTCTACTTCAGTTCTAACAAACTCTGTTATGGAGGTGATCATGGGATTCCTGAAGGTAATATCATAAGATCTGATAACTCTTATCTAGCAAGAAAGACTTTGAATGTGGGTCCATTGATGGGTTATGTTTTTGTTATCTCAGGACCAGCCTACCTTTCTTCAGAAAAGCTCATTACCAAGTTGGTGGAAGGATAGTAATTTTTTACCTTCATCAGATCCTATAAATCACTTCCTAAAATCATAGTAGGGTTATGATATATAACACTGGAATGATTTTCTGCACTGATGAAATGACCAATTCTTACAGTAATGAAAAATTGAAGCATTGCCAGCATCATCCAGGGACTGCTATATTAGTGACTCGCCAATCAGATGTAGCAAAAATTGTATACATTATTTTATCTTGACTTTTATTTTTATTATTTTTAAAGCAATTGGGGTTAAGTAACTTGCTCAAGGTTACACGGCTAGTCATTATTTATGTGTGGGTGCTCATTTTCTGAGGCTGGATTCGATCCCGGGTCATGCCAACTCCAAGGCCGGCGCTCTTACTCACTGCACCACCTAGCCATCCCATGTATCTTGACTTTTAACTAGAATAGGGCAGCAGATATGGACAGTGGTTGTAAACTAAAAAATGGAGACAGTTTAAAGAAAATAAGTAAAGCACCATACCGATGAATCCAAGTTCATTCAACTCAATTCCAGGAGTGTTTATTAAGTAACTGGATTGTGCCAAGGGTTGTGTGAGGTGCTGAGGATACAAAGACAAAATGGTTCTTGGCTTCAAGAGGTTTTTTGGGTTTGTTTGGTTTGGTTTTTATTGTTGTTCTTTTTGGAAGTGGAAGGCAGGGCAATTGGGGTTAAGTGACTTTCCCAAGGTCACACAGGTAGTAAGTGTTAAGTGTCTGAGGCTGGATTTGAACTTAGATTCTCCTGACTACAGGGCCAGTGCTCTATTCACTGAGCCACCTAGCTGCCCCTTCAAGAGTTTTTAAAAGAATTTACCTCAGTAGCCCAGAATAGCATATCTATTCCTCTCTATGCCTCATTAAGAGCTCCAATGCAACAAGAGGAAATTTAGTCTTCACTTCAAGCCCTCCCCAAAGGAAGGACCCACTACCTCCCAAGGCAAACCAGTCTATTTTTCTTAATTGCATTGAGGCTCATGGATACCTTTGCAAGGGACCTTGAAGTTTGTCTAGTCAACCACTCACAAACTAGAGAGCCAAAGGCCTTCCCTCTGGTGGATCGCTCCCCCCTGTATCCTGTCTGTATCTTGTTTGTACATAGTCATTTGCATGTCGATTCCCACACTGGACCGTGAGTTTCTACAGAGAAGGGACGGCCTTTTGTCTTTCTTTGTATCCTCAGAATTTAGCACAGTTCCTGGCACTAATGAATGCTTACTGACTCCACTTACAGAGTGGAGACATTCTTTCTTTCTCTAAGTCTGATTTTGCCTCCTTGAAATTGCTATGCGTTATTTTGTTTGTTTGTTCTAGCCTCTTGGGGGAAAAAAAACCTGAAAAAGTTGAATCTAGTTTCTCAAGACAGTTATTCAAATACTTGAAGATTTTAAGTTTTCTCAAATTTCTAGGCTAGTATTTTTAGTTACTTCCATGGTACTTACACAATATGTATCCAGCCCCCTCAAAATTACAGGATCAGAAATGTACAGCTGGAAGGGTCAGCAGTGATCACCATGTCCAATCCCATTAGCCTATGTATAAGGAAACTGGGGGCTAAGGAGGTTAAGTGCCTGGTGTGATGTCATACTGATAGTAAACATAAGAGGCAGGATGTGATTCCACATCCTTCTCCAATGTTCTGGATCGTCCATCACTATGATCACCCAGTAATCTCTGTCACACTCTAGCTTAGGAATGCTTCTGTTTTAATGGAAACATCTCATAGAGCATTCTCTCCATAGTTCCACAAAGAGGAATGAAAAGGTTATATAGTCACATCCTCAAACTCAAACTCATTCCATTCTTTAGTGTTTAACTCAGATGGGCCAGGCAACTTGAGTTTGTCGAAGTTAACATCTTGCTCTTTTATGATCTCAGAAATTATCCCAGGTTTAAGTTTCTGCTGTTGTCCATTTGTTCTGACAACCTTACAGACCAAAGACCATCATCGATAATAAAGAGAGAATATGAAAATAAGAAATGGGTGGCCGCATCTCTTTTCATTCTGCTCTTGTCACTGTCCCACATACTGCAAGAAGCAAGCATGTATAGAAGCAAATTTTATCTGAGTCAATATGGCCTCTCCTCTTTGGACTAATGTAAGGTAGAGAATTTTTGCTTTAACTCCAGCCTTCTCCAGTGAGCCAATCAAAGCTTTTAACTAGATGCTAACAGAACTTTAATTAGTTTGGTAGGAATTAAAGGCTTGGCTGAAAATGGAAAATACCATGCAGGAAGTATTTTGTGATTAAGGAGATTAAATTGTTTCTTGTGGGGGGTGATGGTGGAAACAGGAGGCCAGGGCAGAAGTTCCATGATTCTGACAACAAAGCAGTCAAGCTCCAGCGTCTTCTGGGCTCAGGTGTACCTTGAGAAGCTAAGGATATGTGTCTTTATCTTAAGGCAGTGCAGGTTGGTGATCAAGGTAAGACCAGAAGCAATACATTCGCTTCACATTGACAATATCGTCTGAAACATGATCCATAGCTGACAACGAATCCAACCAGGAGCTTAGGGGCATACTGTAGGCAAAGTAAGGGTGATGTTGACTCTAAGCTGGAGAAGTCAAGGAAAATGGGAGACTTGAGGTAGTCCCTGACAGCAAGGGAAGAGAAGGGAATAAGTATTTATATAGTGTCTAGTATGTGTCAGGCATTTTTTGTGTTAAGGGTTTACAGAAACTATCTCAGGATGGAAAGGAGTGAAAAAAAAAGGAGCCAACCAAGAGATATAATGTGAGCAAAAGTGAAAATGTGTGTGTGTGTGTGTGTGTTTCTTATGTTTTCCCCATGTCTAGCCACAATTTAGTAGATGTAGTTGTCAATACTGGCAAATGAACCAAAACTTACAGCCCTCTTCAATGGTTCTTTGATACAAACATACACTCAACCTATCCATGGCATAGAGAGCTCAGACTCTCCATGGACTCAGGATTCTTTAAAAAAAAAAAAAGAAATCAGAAAGTGGTACTGAAAAAAAATCAGAAAGTATTATATGAAAATCAGTAAGGCATAAAGAAACTGAGTTTTTGTTATATGTTGGTTTGAAAGAGAAATCATAATAAATTTTCCATAGCCCTGCATTGGTCATTTCTTAAGCCAAGGAATATGAAGATAGTCAAGTCAAGTCAAGTGAAACAGCATTAAAATGATTACTATGTGTAAGACACCATGCTAGGCCACTGAGAAACAAAGAAATACAAAACTTGTTCCTCTCCTCAAGGAGTTTATATTTTAATCTGGGAGGCAACAGAGAAACAACGATGTATAAATAAGATATATGCAGGTCAAGTTGGAAGTACTCTTAGAGGAAAGATACTAGCATTAAGAGGGATTGGGAAATGCTTTTTTGCAAAAGGAAAGATTTTAGCTGAGACTTCAAGGAATCCAGGGAAGCTAGAAAATAAAGACAAGGATGGAGAGAATTTCCAGATAAGGAATAGCCAGGGAAAATGAACAAGGTTGGGAGATGGAGCATTGTATGTGAGGAACACAAAGTTGGCAAGTGTCATTAGATCAGAATATACTGGAAGAGGAATAAAGTGTAAGAATACTGGAAAGGCCACATGGGGGCAGGTGGTAAAGGGCTTTAAAATCCAAAGAGAAAGGGTACCTTTTCGCGGCCCTGCTGGACGTGCTGGTGTGCCCACTGTCCAAGAAGCCTCTGAGGTATGGAGTATGAACTGATTAATGAAGAACTGGGAATTGCTTACCCAATCATTGAAGGTATTCCTAAAATACCACAGGCAGCAAGAATGATAGACCAAAATAAGAAACAAGAAGAAAAAGAACAAGAGTAGTCTGCTCTTACTAAAAACCAAATTCCTGGACACAGGACGTTAAGAGGAGGAAGAGATAAGCAGCCAAGGAAAATGTTTGTTTCTCTCCCCACACTCACTGTCCTTGTTCCTCTGATCTCTTTAGCTGAACTGTTATACTCTGCTTCTGTAGATGAAAACTTTCCCCATCCTTGTACCAGCAGTCTGTGCTTTTACAGTCTTCCCTTGCTCATCACCACATGGGGTTATGTGTTCTTCCACCTCTGGACTTGGATGGGCATTAAGCTCTTTAGACACAATTAATGCAATGAGAAACTACCCTGAGAGAATTTTATGTAGCAAGGCCATGTGATTTACATTTAAACAGAAAAAAGATTTCTTTTACTCCACTTAACTCTTAATATACTGGAATGATCTCATTTTCTTAGGGAACTAAGATTTTCATCATTTTTTTAGAGAGTCTAGATTAAAGAAATTTCAAATAAGTTTTTTTTTTTATCTCACCTTCCCTATATTTGTTTCATTAAAATATTCCCTTGTTAGACTTAATGACCCTAATCTTGATGTGTATAAATGTTTGATTTTTAGTTTTTATTATACTTAACTAAAAGTCAAATACATTTTTGGATTATTTTGGTTAGTAGATAAAAGGCTTTTGGGCAGTGTAAGATGATGATAAAAATAACATTTTCAAAGGCATCACACCAAATAATTTGTTCATTTAAATAGTTTCAGATAAATTCATCTGAAGTAGCATTCATATAAAAGCTAACAATAAAGTAGAAATTGATGTGCATTTAAAAAATCCAAAGAGAAGATTTTATATTTGATCCTTGAGAAACAGGTTTATTGAATAGTATGGGATGATATAATCAAACTTGCTCTTTAGGAAACTCAGTTTGACAAGTTGAGTAGAGGATGGGCTATAATGAGGAGAGGCAAAGAGGCTAGAAGGCCAACCAAAAGGTTACCATGGTAACTGAGGTATGAGATGATGAGGGTCTCCACCAGAATGGAATCAACATGATGAGAGAGAAGGGAGCATAAATTGGCAATATTAGAATAGATTCATAGGGATTAGAAACAGATTGGAAATGGGTAGGAAGAATAAAGTGTATCTAGGAAGGTAATGGTGTTTTTTTTTTTTAAGTAGGAAGAAAAAGCATTTAGTATTACCATATCTGAGAGGATATTATATAAGAATATTAAATAAGAAAACTATCTGATCATTGATTAAAAAAGAAAAGAAAAAGTAGTTAAGTGTACAACCCTGCTTCTGCGAAAGTCTATGGTGGTTTTTCTGATGGACAACACTGTGCCCCCTTATGCAGGGTAAGAAGTGACTGCTAATTGGTGAGACAGAGAGATAAGACTCCTGATTAGCTGAGAAAATGCCAGGTGTGATGCAGTATAACTATATAAGGGACATTGTTGGAAGAGACATGTCAGAGAAAGACATCAGGAGATTCATTTACAGAAGGTGAGTGTAAACATTCGAATCAATACCAGTACCTGTCATAGCCCAAGCACTTGGTCAAGTCAGTTTCCATCATTACATCTTGACAAGTAGTTTCAACACTTTGGGCAGCTTAAAGAGCAGCCACCTTGATGAAATTATTCCATCTTTCCTTGGTTGAACTGAGGAGTTATTTTTCACTCTTGGCCAAAGAGTTCCATTTTGTATTAGTTTAGTTTACTCTGTATAACTTCTCTGATTACTGTTTACTATTTTTCTTGAATAAGTGTTTTTACTTAAAATTTGCTGTTGTTAATGGTCTTTAATGTAACAAATATTTGGTGAAAGGAAGCCAACCTGGTGATATGATGGTCCACTTGAGAGCAATCAAAGTAAGTGGATTTATTCTGGACCCCAAAGTATTGCACTCCCCAGACACAGCTATTTTACAGGTAGTTTTAGGGTTGGGCTAGAACAAAATCCTAGCCCTACAAGCTTCTTGGATAAAGGAAGAAATTGTAGTTCCCCTTGGAGAGAAATGTGTTAGATCCCAGATCAAGTATCTATCCATTCTGTATTTAATAACTTTAATGATAATGTAACAATAATAGCTAGAATTTATAGAAATTTTTACAAACATCTCATTTGATCCTCAAAACAATTATAGGAACTAAGTACTATTATTATCCTCATTTTATAGATAAGAAAACTGAGGTAGAGATTGTAAACTGTCCAGGTCACACAAATTCTAAGTATCTGAACTATGATTTGCACTCAGGTCTTCCTCAATAGTGATCTAATCCTCTATCAAAATCAGACACCAGAATGGATTCAGTCATTCCCCAATCTAGATGCCTCCCAGCTTTATACATACATACATATAGATATATGTATATATAGATATATGAATCTGTATACATGCACATATATATATGGAGAGAGAGAGAGAGAGAGAGAGAGAGGAGAAATAAGTGATTTAGTTAGTGAAAACTAAAAGGAATGCACACATTATGCCTAAGGTTAGTTTACAAAAAACAAAACAAAAAACCAAGAACATCAACTTCCAGAGAAAGAACTATTAATTCCACAGAAATTCAATTATCCAGGAAACTAGACAGCAGGTTGATAGGAGATGGGTTTAAATCAGCATTTTATCCCATGTGTCATAATGAATTCTATACAATTAAGAAAAGTTGCATTACTTTTTTAAAAATTAAAAATCAAGGAACAACCTCTGGAGTTCCAGAACCCACAAAATGACACTAATCTCCCACTGAGGACAGCCCAGCAACCTGGCAGGGAGAGGTCAGTGCAGCGCTGTGGGAGCCAAGCCCAGGCCCACCTGAGTTGGGGTTTTGGCCTGAGGGCGGCCAGACCAGCAGCCGGCTGGAGGGACCCCAGAACATCAGGAGCTGTGGCATTTCCAGAATTATCAACACATAGATGCCTAGGACAAAGTGAGAGGATAGTGCACTATGGACTTTGGGACTGACTGGGAGAATGCATCAGCTTCTTCCCCTGGGGGCGAAAAGCTGCTGAGGAGCAGGCACAGCTTGCGCCACATTGCTGCACTGCAGCTTCAGCTCTTGGCCTGCAGACTGTAGGGGGATCCTGCAATCAGTCTGGGGGATAAGAACTCTTGCTTTACCCTTCCTGGATCTGGATTATGGTCTGGGGTGGAGGTCTTGGGGTGTGTGACCAGCTTGCCAGAGTGTGTGGAGGCTTCACAGAGGCCACCCAACTAATACCTCCAGAAGTTGAGAAAACCCCAATGTTTGGGACGGAAGTTCCCCTGGCTGGTGGCAAAGTCCTACTGTGGCAACAAGCCCAAAAGTCAAATAACTGAGTAGCAACATGCCTAGGCAAAGGAAACAAACAGAAAAATGCAACATTAGACTCCTATTTTGGGGGTAAAGAGGATTGAAACATGGAACAAGAGGAGGACTGTGAGGTCATACATCCTGCACCAAAAGCCCCAAATGAAAATACGAGTGGGTTACAGGCCATAGAGGACCTTAATAAGGATTTTAAAAACCAAATAAGAGAAGTGGAGGAAAAATTGGGAAGAGAAATGAGAAGGATGCAGGAAAAGTATGAAATGAGAGTCAACAGCCTGACTGATGAAAATAACATCTTAAAAAATAGACTAACTCAAGTGGCAAAAGAGGCTCAAAAAGGCAATGAGGAGAAGAATGCCTTAAAAAGCCAAATTTGCCAGATGGAAAAAGAATCTCAAAAGCTCACTGAGGACATTTATTCCTTCAGAATTAGACTGGAGCAAATGGAAGCTAGTGACTTTATGAGAAATCAAGATGCTGTTAAGCAGATCCAAACAAATGAAAGAATAGAAGGCAATGTGAAATATCTCATGGGAAAAACCACTGACCTGGAAAATAGATCCAGGAGAGATAACTTAAAAATTATTGGACTACCTGAAAGCCATGATCAAAGAAAGAACCTAGAAATCACCCTTCAAGAAATTCTCAAGGAAAATTGACCTGATGTTTTAGAACCAGAGGGCAAAATAGGGGTTGAAAGAATCCACAGATCACCTCCTGAAAAAGATCCCAAAAAGAAAACTCCTAGGAATATTGTAGCCAGGTTCCAGAATTCCCAGATCAAGGAGAGAATATTAAAAGCAGCCAGGAAGAAACAATTTCAATACTGTGGAAACACAATCAGAATAACACAGGATCTAGCAGCTTCTACACTGAGGGATCAAAGGGCATGGAATTTGATATTCCACAGGTCAAAGGACCTGGGATTAAAACCAAGAATCACCTACCCAGCAAAACTGAGTATCATGTTTCAGGGGAAAATTTGGTCATTCAGTGGAATAGAGGACTTCCAAGCATTCTTGAGGAAAAAAACATAATTGAATAGAAAATTTGACATTCAGATTCAAGAAGCAAAAGATGCTTGAGAAGGTAATCAGGGAAAAGAAATCAAAAGGAACTTATCAAAGTTGAACTATTTACATTCCTACAGGGATAAACAATAACTGTAACTGATGAAACTTTTCTCAATATGAAAATAGTTGAAGAAGGCTATATGGGCAAATGAATACATTTGTTAATGTGTGTATATATGTTTTCAGGTATACATAGATAGAGGGCACAGGTCGAATTTAATAGGAAGAGGTGATACTTAAAAGGTGAGGTTAAGAGGTGAGAGAGTAATGTGGTGAGGGGTAATGGGTAGAGACAATGGGGTGAACTGTCTTGTGTATAGGATGCAGGGGGAGGTGGCTGCAGGGGAGAAGAACAGGAAGGCAAAAAGGCAAAACCTTATTCTCATTGAATTTGGACCAGGGAGAGAATGACAGGCATACTAAATAGGGTGGCCCACCCTACAGGAGCGTGGTGGGGAGAGGGATGGAGGAAGGTGGTGGAGGGGAGGGCGGGCTGGTTGGGGAGGGATGTTAGAAGCACCCTCTTTTGAAAAGGGACAGGATCAAGTTGGGGAGTGGACCAGGTGGAAGGTGGGATGGGAGGGAGGGAAATATAGTCAGTCCTTTACAATACACATGTACAGCATATACTGAGTTGCTTATCTTCCTTTTAAAATCGATTAAAATATATAAATACTATGATTAATACTAGTTTGCATATAATTGCAAGATAAGACATGCAGGCAATGGGGTGCGTGGATTCACCTCACCTTATTGGAAAAGTCAAAGGGGGTATGGGAGAAGAGATAGGAGAGAGAAGGCTAGATGAGGGGATATCCTGTATGACTGTTATTCTGGGGTGGTGGATAGGGGGAAAATGGGGGAAAATTGTAACTCAAAAATCTGACGGAAATGAATGATGTAAACCAGAAGTTAATAAAGCATTTGGAAAAAAATTAAAAATCAAAATGTGAAAGAGCATGTTTTCCACAGCTATGGATAAGAAATGATTTTTAACTTGACAGGACTTAGGGAACATAGTTGATGTGGCTTAGTCATTTTTCAGTTGTTTTCAACTCTGTGGCCTGATTTTTAGGGGAGGGTGGTTCTTGGCAGAGATCCTGGAGAGGATTGCTATTTCCTTTTCCAGCTCATTTTACAGATGAGAAAACTGAGGGAAATAGGGATAAGTGACTTGCCTAGAACCACACAGCTTGTAGGGTTCTGAGGTCAGATTTGAACCAAGGATGATGAGTCTTCCTGACCCCAGGCCCAGCTCTCTATCCCCTGCTCCACTGAACTCTCCTACAGAGAACACAACACAAGATAGAATATTGCACAGGGTTTTGATTATAAAGGCAGCCATGTGATTCACTGGAAAGGGTGTTGGGCCTGGAATCAGGAAGACCTGAGTCTAAATCCTGCCTTAAACACTTTCCATCCATATCACCTTGACCAAGTCACTTGGTTTGCCTCTGTTAACCTCTGTTTGCCTCAGTTTCTTCAACTGTAAAATGGGGATATTGATAGAGCCTTCTATAGCTGACCCAAAGACCAGATTATATTAATAAAGCCCTTAGTATAGGGCTTAGCATGCACTAGGCACATAGGCCACTAAGGACCAAAGTCAGTATTTGAATACAGGTGACCTGCCTACAAATTCAATGTTTTTTGCTTTTTTTTTTTTTTTTTTTATCCAAGTGTGACACACATCCTTTCCTATGAGTCAGTCACCATGGGAAAAGCATGATTGTATCTAGTGATGAGATCAGCATGTCTAGAGTTCTGTCTGCCACAGGCCATCTTCCTATACCTCCAACAATCCTCTGGTCTTCTTAGGACAGTGGAACCACACCAACCCCATGACAAGGTCTATGTTTGGTTATAACAACTGAGAACTTGAATGCCAGGCAAAAAAAGAAAAAAGAAGATTTATAGACCATCTTTGGGAGGAATGCATTTATGAATGCATCATCTAGCTTTGTTTGAGCTTTTTCTTGAGTAATTTTCATCTAACTTGCCTCTGACATTAGATGTAGCCTAAAAGGTATCGGCCTTCACTTAATACAAATTAGTAATCCAGCACAGAGTAATGAAGTAGGGGAAAATAAATGTCCCTTACTATCGGTTTTTACCAAACTAAATGCTCTTCTATATATCTTAATTAGAAAAGTCCCACTTGTAATTGGAAAAAAAATATTTTGAATGGTGTTGATTAACTGCTTTTAGCTTATTGAAAGGACATGAAAAACAAACAAATTAGTAAAAGCAGGTTTTCTGGGAAAGTTCACTTTTTGTTTCAGTTGAGGATTTTTTTTTTCATTATTTTTTTTTCTTGTTTGTTTTACTATTCAGAAATTATCCCAAGAAAAGGAAAAAAAAACTAATTGCATAAGAATGGCTCAAAAATATATTTATATGAAGGTAGCAGTTGCCAGGGTCAGCTCCATACAACTCCAACATACATAGAAACAAATACAGTGGAAACCTCATCCTTCCTTGAAATCTGGTTGAATGTGAGCTTCAATGATAAAGAGAATCTCTGAATGATTTGGAATTTAGAATTTGGAGTTTTAAAGGCACATTCATTTGAGAGCATCAGAGACAGGGAACACTTTCAGATAGTATCAGTTTCTCACAATAGCCTAATGATATTGCAGGGTCCTCCATTTACTGAACTCCAAGAATTATTGTCTTCTCACACACTATTTTGTCTTCTAACACTATTTTAACAGAGGTGGTTGTCTATGTACACAGAGACAATTTGCATATATGAATATGAAATATAGGTACATATGTGTGCATATATTAGCACAAAAGAATTATTCACTCAATATGATAGATGAGGTGTTAGAGATAGAATTTTCCAGATGTGTGCATATACGTTATATGTCTGTCTTTTGTATATGTGTGTATGTATGTATGTGTGCATGCGTATGGCATTTTCCCCCCAATATCATCCATTTTGATATATTATAAGATTGTGTTTGTTTGTTTAATCCAGTTCCTTTTGTTGTTCATTCTAGTATGGATGAAATCCCATTCTTCACACAGAGCCCAAGGAAAATGAAGTATGATGGATAGAGTGAGCAACTTGGGAGTTGAATCATTCTTTGGGAAAAAAAAAGTGCCATAATAAAAAAATGGATGTGTTGAAATTCAAATTACCAAGGTTGTTCTCAGAGAAGAAATATGAGAAAGCACCTCCCTGCTGTCTTTGCAGAGATGCAGGGGACTATGCTTAGGAAACATTGCATATTAAGTCTGACTTTTGCAATGTTTTGGTTAGTTTTGTCAAGTTATTTTTATTTGCTTTTTTTTTTCATATTCTTTCTTATAGGGTAGGAGTTTTTAACCTGTGCTCTATGAATCCCATTCCATATATAGTTTTCAGGGGGTCTATGAACTTGGTTTATATGTGTATGGAAGTCAACATAATTGACTTCCCTTATGATTCTGTATATTTTATTGTATGTTTTTAAAAATATTATTCTGAGAAGAGATTCACAGATTTCATCAAACTGCCAAAGGAGTTCATTACACACACATACACAAACACACACACACACACA
The DNA here is from genome assembly GCA_011680675.1 of Gymnobelideus leadbeateri. Taxonomy (NCBI): domain Eukaryota; kingdom Metazoa; phylum Chordata; class Mammalia; order Diprotodontia; family Petauridae; genus Gymnobelideus; species Gymnobelideus leadbeateri. The sequence continues at coordinate 128,107 of WOXC01005631.1, read as the reverse complement.
CACACACACATACATGCACAAAAAGACATTTTATAAAGGATGACTCTTTGGAAGAAGAATAAGGACTATACTAGGAAATGTAGGTGATAGAAAAATATGTAGGCTATTTTTAAAGCAAGAAATAAGAAGATGCTCATGTCTCTGAATGCAAACATTTTCCATAGGTTTCTTTGTTTGCACAACTACATAACTTGCCGTGAGTTCTTACAAAATCCTCTCCAATTTAAGTCAGAAAAACAAATAGAGGATCTTCCTCTGCTCCCTTTTTGAACTCCCTCCCTAATACCCATTGCCAAATCAATATCCCAATTGAATTTGTGGACGATTTAGGAAAATACTGATAAGATGGAATAGACTTTCTTTTCTTTTCTTTTTCCTCCTCTATTAAGTAAGATAGTCATTTCTTTCTGTGTATATATGTGTAGTACATGGTGCATTGTGTGTGTGTGTGTGTGTGTGTGTGTGTGTGTGTGTGAGAGAGAGAGAGAGAGAGAGAGAGAGAGAGAGAGAGAGAGAGAGAGAGACTGGAGGAAGACAGAGTGAAAACAGAGAGACAGAAATATAGAAAAAGAGAAGGTACACAAGGTGTATTGGATATCTATGAAAGCAGCTGTAGATGACAGGTGGGAGGCTCAGGAACTGGGTTTAAGTCCTGCCACTTAAACTTATTTTGTTGTGGGCAGATACTTTACCTTTGCTGAATTTCAGTTCTTTTTCTACAAAGGGCATAACCATTTCTACATTCTTTTCCTTGGACTTCAGGACCAGAATACTCCAAGAGAGGGAGGAGTAGATTTCCCCTTTCTCTTATCTCCAGCAAAAAAATGATGACAAAATGGTAGCAAAAGCTCATGATCAGTTGCCTACACTTGCTCCCGTGGCCTGGAAGAAGACTTTGTGGTCCTTCAGTTCCTTCTTATCTTCTGCCTTGCTATTTCCTCTTTTGAAGCAAAGATCAGAGACTATAAGTCTTGAGAAAAGAATCTTCATGCTAATATGGATGTTTCCACAAAATGGAAAGTTCCTAAATTTTGAGCATCAGTCTCTCAGAGAGAAAAGATTCTTCAGTATTTACTTCTTGTAAAAGGAAAGAGTATCTTCAACATAGACTATTCTGCAATGGAAAAACCAAAGCCACGCCTTAAGAAGCCTTGGCCTTGGCCAACCCTTTTCTCTGTCTCCTATGTATTCCCTGAATGGTGCAGGATTAAGGTGAGTAATACTTGTTCAGCACTCTTCCAGAGTCTCTATCTTCTAGGTAAGAATAAGCCCAATAGACTCTTTGATTATATTCTGTTTCTATCTTAGTTCATGGGTCCCTGTGAGTCCTCTCTATCATAAACCTGTTTTAGTATTAGGGGAAATAAGGGCTATACCTATATAACAAGGGCCTTTGTGGGAACTGAAGACCTGGTTATCTATATAGGTGCAGTGAACAGAGAACTGGGCCTGGAGTCAGGAAGACCTGAGTGGAAATCTGGCCTCAGACATTTACTCGCTGTATGACTTGGAACAAGTTCCCTTGCTTTCCTCTATTATTAAATAAATAAACAAGCAAATGAACAAACAAACAAACAAATAAATAAATGTACAAATGTATAAATGAATGAATGAATGAATGAATGAATGAATGAATGAATGAATGAAGATAACAGGACTTACTTCACAGGGTTGTGAGAATCAAATAAGATCATATCTGTAAAGTGCTTGGTGGCATGGTGCCTAGTCCCTAGTAAACACCACTGTTGAGATCAGACCTAGCTAGGTATATGGATGCCCAGATTTGTTATAGGGCACTATCCATGTTTCACATGCAAAAATATGTATATAAATACACATATAAACCTATATGGAATTTAAGTAAGATGTTAGAAATTAATAAAGATATTAATAAAGATGGATATGCATATATATAGTGTGCTTATACATATATTTGTATGTGAATATATATATGTATATATATATATATATATATATATACATTTCTCTCATAATTTCTCTCTCTCTCTCTCTCTCTCTCTTTCTTCCCCTCTTTCTCTTTCTCTGTAAATAAATTCTAGGGAGTTACCTGAAATACAATGAAATTGGATGAACTACCCAGGTTCAATCAGTACATAAATATCTGAACAAAGGTTTGAATCCACACTTTCCAGACTCCGAGGCCAACACAGGATCCCCCACACCTCTTAGCCTCCAGCACACATACAGTGTATATAAACATAACAAAGAATATCCCATTCAAAGCCTTAACATTTCTAGTACATGAGAATGCCAAAGATGAGCAAGAAATCCCAGATGCTCTCCTGAAATGAAACACACGTCGAATATTTGAAAACTTATTGTTTTAATCATTCCTAGGGAAATTCTTCAGCTCTGCGCAACTATTAAATAAGGCAAACTTTTCCATGGATGACATATTTATGATAGCAGAAGATTCTGGCACTGCTGAAACATACAGAAAGGGGCAAATTAGAGCTCCTCATGCATATAAAATAGCCCCTCTGTCAGGCAGCATCTGAGACTATTCATTAGTGTTCCATTTACATCGATTTCCTTTATGCGTCTCTTTTATAATGCTAATATTTTTATTGTTCCCTGTGCTCCTTGAGATGTTCAACAGTAATTAGCTGTGCATATGTCTAATGATTTCCAGAAGCCCAGAAGCAAGTAAGAAGGAACTTTTCCTAGGTGTGTTTAATTCTTTTCAAGACAGTGATTATTTATTCTCAAAAGGAGCTGACATGAATAAAAACTAAGTTCCAGAATTTTTAGCTTGCTTAGAACTAGGGTAAGCCCACTTCTTAGATACATTTATTTCAGTGTTCCAAGCCTTTCCAATATGATCGCAAGTTACTCCTCATAAATTTTACATTTGAGACAAAATAGCTGCCTTGCTGTATCTCTATGTACAACTATTCATTTCCTCCCTCCGTGCCTTTGCCCAACTATACCAGCTGAGAAGGATGGTCTTTCTCCCCTCCAAATACTGGAATCTCCAGTTCTCATCACAGCTCAGATCAAGTACCACCTCCTAAATCAGACTATTTCTAATTCTTCTAGTTATTTGTGCCCTTCCTATTTTTTAAAATGTTTATTTTGTCTACACTTGGGAGTTTTGTGTGTGTCCATGTTATTTCTCCCCTTCCCCCAAGAGGTAATTTCCTTAGCAGGAGATCTATTATTATTGTTGTTGTCTCTCTAGTACTTAGAAGGGCACCTTTTATACAGTAAGTGATTAATAAATACATGTTGAATTGAGTTGAAGTTTGAATCATATGAGCCAATGATTCACATTGGTGAGTTGGAGTTGGAGGGCTTCGGTTCAGAGCCCTACTCTGCTGCCTTTTCAGCCAATCATTTCACCACTCTGAGCTTCATTTTCCTCATCTGTAAAATCAGGGGGTTGGACTGAATGCCTGTTTTCTTGTATCAATTGAGTTAGAAGTCTACAATCTTGAGTACCTGTTTCAGTTTGTTATTTCTCCATCTCAGTGCTCATTTTATCACTTTATTTTTGCATATAAAACCATGTAATTATCACTGGAATGGAATCTTAGAAGTCCTCAGATCCAATCTTTTGACTTTGCAAATGAAGAAACTGGAATTCAAAGAGATTAAGAGAGTTGTGCAAGGTCATACAGATATAAAATAGCAGAGGTAAGATCTGAACCCAGTTCCTCAGATACCACATTTAATTTTTTTTTTCTGCAATAGAGTTTATTGGTAAATTTGTTTTTGGTAACTTGGCCAATTTCATTTGTATTTAGCTTGTCATAAATAACTTCAAAAGATAAAGTGACTAATGTAATTTCCTCAGGAAAACCCAAATCAACTATTATATGTTTCCAAAGTCACATTGAACATTCAGCATGAGAATTCAAACAGACTGAAAATAGCTTTATTAATTTTTCAGTTTTTTGGGGGGAGGGTATGGTATTCTAGAATACAGTGCTAGATAATTCTTATATAAATAAACCTTTCAACTACCAAATAATTACTTTGTAGAGCTTTCAATTATTAGTCTTTAAAAGAAATATCTCTCTACCTACATTTTTTTTGGAAATCCAATCTTAGCCTAAGTTGGGACAGTTGACTATTAATCGCATCTATTTTGTACTTTGTTTCCCTGTGATTGCAATTAGGATGATTCTTCAGAGTCCTACACCAGAAAGTCCCTATTCTGTCAGCTTCCTGTGTCATGCAAACTTTGCTTCCCAAAGGCAACTAATCCTACCCAGCAGATAACTTTTATACACCTTTCCTGGGTCACTATCTTGTTGTGGCAAAGGGTTTTATATAGCTTAATGACACTTTGAGCTATGCTTTGCCAGGTGTTCCAAGATGGACAAGTCATAGTGGAGAGTTCTGATGAAAGGAGATCCACTGGAAAAAGAAATCTGTTATCTTTGACCAAAAAATCTGAGGTAGATTTGGGAAGATAGTAGAAGATAGAAATGCCTTGTATTCTATGGACCCCAGGGTCAGGAAGAATCTGACACAACTAAACAACAGCAACAGTTTTTATACAGTGCATTGCATTAAGGTTTGCTAAATGCTTTAAAAATGATATTTCGGGGCGGCTAGGTGGCGCAGTGAGTAGAGTGTCGGCCCTGGAGTCAGAAGGACCTGAGTTCGGATCCAACCTCAGACACTTAACGCACACACAAACAAAAAAACCTAGCCGTGTGACCTTGGGCAAGTTACTTAAACCCAATTGCTCTCCAAAAAGCACAAAAACAAAAATGATATTTCATTTGAAATTTGCAACAATGCTAAGAGATATACTATTATTGTTCCTATTTTATTTATAAGGAAACTGAGGAAGGTAGTAATTAAGTGACTTACCCAAGTCCCATAGCTAATAAGTACCTGAGGTTGAATTCAAGTCTTCTGGACTCTAGTTCCATTATTCTCTCCATTACACTACCTAGCAGTCTCTATAACTACTATCATTAATAGCTTCTAGAAAGCTCTGGGAAGTTCTAATCTGCTGGCAAGGTACTGAGTCAGATTCAGAGTTGTAGGCCTGATGGTGGGCTGTAGCTACTAATTCAAACCTAGTCTAACTAATCACAAAGATTTCTGTCACTAGAAGGTTGACCAGTAAGTGATGAATCCCTCTGGGAGACAATGGTGACCAAATAAAGATCTATAAAGACCAAAAGGTCTGTGTAGACCAGTTCTGCTTCCACAACAGTGAAGAGAGTTGTGAGAAAGATTGCAAAGACAGTTTTTAGACAGTCTAAAAATAGTAGTTTAACTGTTGATCAATAATTGTCCAATAATTGACCAATAATTGTCCAAAGGTAATATTTTGCCTAACTGAATAACATTTGCATAAATGATCTCATTATCTATGGAACCAGAAGACATGGAGTTGTAGAAATGAGGCCTCAAAGGTTCTGCTCATGAAAATGAAAATAGGAACTGGGAGAATTAGACTTTTTAGCTCAAAGGCAAAAAAAGTCATCATTCTCTGGGATACTTGACCATTTCATGTTCTCGGGCTCATGATGAGCAAACAGAGTACCACAGAGATAATCACAGCTTATGTTCTCAGGTCTGGTGAAATGAGTCAAGTATCATCTGCAAAGAAAAGAAGCCGGTAGACTTCAACTCTTACAGGCAATTCCTTTTTGATTTGGACTCTGTATGGATCAAGGATGAGCTGGTAGGGAATTTGGAGATCACCCAATCAACCCTCTCATTTTACAGATGGGGAATTTCAGGCCCAAAGAATCAAATGACTTGCCCATCTGTTTTTTTGGCCTTCATCAAGTTGCATCTCTAAATGCTCTTTGGAAAGTTTGAATTAATTAGGTCTCTGACTTTCAGTATTTTTAAAACACTCATCCACTACTCATTCTTTTGAGATAATTTGATTTATATTTATCAACCATCCTCTTCTGTAAGATTTTATAAACAAGGTTATATCTTTAAGTGATGTTATATTTGGCTCCATATTATTCCACTTAGGAAGGAATCAAGTGTTTGCTGGCTTAAGTGAATTCTGGACTTGTTCCGTTTTCACACTGTGTTTGATTGATGTACATCATCCATTTTGCTTTTGAAATGTTGTTCACCTATATTTTTCTATTTCTCATTTTAATAGGGGCAGGGAGTAGTGTCACTAATATTGGAAGGAATCAGGAAATGCCTTTTGAATGAGGTGACATTTGGCCTGAGCCTTGAAGGGAACAAGGGATTCAGAGGTAGAAATGGATAAAGAAATCACCCGAGGGCTCCTTATCTTGCTTGTTTTTCTATTTATATCTTGGGGGGCTCTAGCATATGGCACATTCTCAATGCCTTCTCTCTCTCTCTCTCTCTCTCTCTCTCTCTCTCTCTCTCTCTCTCTCTCTCCTCTGTCTTTCTCTGCTTCTCTCTCTTCCTTTCCTCCCTCCTTCTCCTACCTCCCTTTCCTTCTTTCCTTCCTTCCTACCATCCTTTCTCTGTCCCTCTCTTCCTCCTTCCCTCCCTCCTTCCCTTCCACCCTTCCTTCCTTTCTTCTCTTTCCTTTCCCTTTTCTCTCTCCTTTTCACTTTCATTCTGGGAACAGGAAAAATAACATGCTAAAGCAGAGTTCAGAAACAGAATGTAGAATGTCATACATAAGAAACAACAAGAAGGCCAGCTAGATTGGAAAGGAAAGTGCATAGAGGGAAATGATCAGGAATCAACCTGGAAAGATTCAAGCAAGATTGTGAAAGTCTCAAAATCCAAATAAAATAGCTCATATTTTATCTTAAAAGCAATGCAGAATCACTGAAGCTTCCTGAGCAAGGCACTAATATAATCAGACCTCAGATAAAATCATTTTGATGAATTAGGGATATAAGGGAATGAAGAAAGTAAGAGAAATCAGTTGGGATCGAGGAAATTCTTAGTATTTTCATATTCCCAATCCATTCACTGATACAAAAGCCCCTCTTTTGTGGTTGTCATTGCTGCTGTTGCTGTTGCTTTGTTTCAGTACCACTATCTTAGTGATGCTTCAGGACTGTGAATCATGGAACACCATGGAATTCTATGAATCACAGGATCATAAAATCCCTGCTCTACAGCTGGATGGGACTTCAGACTTTATTTGTTCCAACCTTCTCCTTTTAAAGATGCAGGAACCAAGACCCAGAGAAATTAAGTGAGTTGACCAGGGTTCACGTCTAAGAGATTAGATTTAAACCTATGGCCTCTGGCTCAAGAGACAACGAATCTAAAGACTCAGGATATAATGCACATCTTAATGCTTGGGGGAGAAGGGGTAAGGGAGAGTCGAAACAAATTATCTCTAGCTTTCAGTATAAAAGATGTCTACAATAATATGTATGATCATAAAAGAGTCAATTGGCCATACTCAAGGAATAAAGGATAAAAGGTAGACTGAAGGCTATGCTAGCAAATCCCCAAAAATTAATAGATTAGATGGATAGATAAATGGATGGATGGTTGAATGAATGAATGAATAACTAAATAGATAGATGAATGAATGAATAAACAAATAGATAAAGGAATGAGTGAGTGAGTGAGTGAATGATTAGAGGAAGGCCTACAACATTTTAGGTGGATCTTTACTAGAGGATTTAGGATAAAAGGATCCTAGATTAGGAGCTGGAAGAAACCTTAGAAATCAGCTAGTTCAGCTCCTTGATTTCCTTGATGAGGAAACTGAGGAGCAGAGAAATTAGGTGATTTTTTTTTTTCCAGGATAACCCAGGTAGAGTCAAGATTAGAGAATGCAGTTCTGACACAAACACCATTGCTATTTCCACTTCAACACACTGCTTTCCCCTGGGTAAAAATCACATAGGAGTAGCAAGATACTTTTAAGTGTGTCCCAATATAAGGAATACCCTTTCCTGTGAGATCATAGAACAATTCAAATATTGCAATGTCAAAAAACAGTGTCAATTTGATAGCTTCATTGGACTGAGCTCACTCTAAGTCTGTGGTCTTATTGACATTTGGTCACAAGGAATAATGAAGCTGCATTTTTTTTTCCTCCAAATGCATTGGGATTTCCAGAAATCCCATTACACTTAAGTAAAGTCACTTAACCTTGTTGGGCCTTAGTTTCTTTATCCATTAAGTGATTGGGGTTGGAGTAGATGATCTCTGAGGTCCATTCCAGCTCAAATATTGAGTCCTTGAGAACTCTAACCTCAGACCCCTGCAGCTTTCTATGGTGCATTGCTGTTCCATTCATATTTAAGCCAATCTTCAAATAAAGAAATGATTCATCAGTTAGCTGACTCTACAATTAAAAAAAAAAAAGACTGACTTTCTAAGGTATACTTCTTAGATTTGGGAGACCTACAAATTAGGGTACAATCTTACCTAGTTCTATTGCACTTCACAGATATTTTGAGGTTTTTTTATTTCTACAGATTTAAGGTTTGTGGCAACCCTGAATTGTGCAACTCTATGGGCACCATTTTTCCAATAGCATGTGCTCATGTTATGACTCTATGTCACATTTGTGTAATTCTTACAATATTTCAAACATTTTCATTATCATTATATGTTATGGTGATCCGTGATGTTACTATCGTAATTGTTTTGTGTAGCCACAAACCTTTCTCATATAAAGATAGCAAACTTAATAAATGTTGCATGCTTTAACTGTTCCACAGACTGGCACCCTTGTGTGTCCCTATGTTCTGAGATACAACAATATTGAAATTATGCCAATTGATAACCCTATAATAGCCTCTAAATGTTCAAGTGAAAGGAAGGGTCAAGTGAGGTCAAGTGCTTTATTTTAAATATCCTACCCATCAACAAATTCCATCCTGGTCAGTCAGCAAAGACCATGACTTGCTGAAGGTTTAGGTGATGGTTAGCATTTTTTAGCAATAATATATTTTTAATTAAATTAGATACACTTTTATACATAATACAATTACACACTTAACAGATTGTTGTATAGTGCAAACATAACTTTTATATGCACTGGGAAACCAAAAAAATTGTGTGATTCGCTTTATTGTAATATTGGCCTTATTGTCATGGTCTTGAACTAAACCCACAACATATCTGAGGCGGTATACCTGTATATATAAAAAGTGCATACATTCCACTTAAGGCAGGGTACCGTGTCCAGCCATATCTTTGTTCCTCAAAGGACTTCACTCTGTAGCTCTCTACAATCCCCTAGAAACCTTTTCCATTGTGATACCTCACTTGATCTCTGGAATTTACACTTTAGAAGTATCTTATCAGTCTTTCCTTCTATCATTTGTAAGAACAAGTTCCAAAATCTGAAATCATTTTAGAAATAGATTTATTGGAATGCTTGGTAGAGGACAGAGAGCTGCAGAGAAATTGTGACTCTCTTTCTCTTTCCCTCTCTCTCTTCTGTGGAGCTTTATATGATATAGGATTTAGACAAATATACTTGCACACAAGGGTAGCTAGGTGTCAGAGTAGATAGAGTGCCAGTCCTGGAGTCAGGAAGACTTGAATTCAAATCCAGTTTAAGACACTAGCTACATGACCCTGGGCAAGTCACTTAACCCTTTTTGCCCCAATTTCCTCATGTGTAAAATAAGGGAGGAAGAAAATGGAAAACCACTACAGTATCTTTTCCAAGAAAACTCCCAAAAGGAATCACAAAGGGTTGTACATAACTGAAAATGACTTAACAAACCTACCCAAAAACTGCCAGAGAAGCTTGCTTGAAAGTAAGGCAGACTGAGATGGATATCATAAATATAAATATTCAGTAAAATTTGGGCTAGACCAAAACACGAGGAGAATCCAAAATATAAGGTTTGGTGGACCCCAAACTAGACCCAGGTGAGGGCACTCAAAGTGTAATTTATTACTTATTTTAAATTATTATTTATTATGAGTGCATCCAGGATTTAGGGGGACCCAAAATTCCTTGTAGCCCTCTCTGGCATGACTACAGATTTACTGAAGTCAGGGCAACATCCTGGATTCAAGTAATCTCTAGTCAAATAAAGGTAGACTTAAATAGTATAATTGTTAATAAGTTTTTGAATAACATAATAAAGCATTTTTCACATTTATTATGGGATAATTCCTCCCAGTACTCCCATTTAGGGCTAATGCCCACGCCAGTCAAGTCTGCATTTCTTACCAAGTTTCAAGGTACTTAATGACGACTATGTCCCTCTTCTCAGTTTCATTTTGTATGTTATCTTCTCCCATTAGAATATGTGCTCCTTGAGACTAGGGACCACTTTCTTTTTCATTTGTATTTGTATTTATAGTACTTAGCAAAGTGTCTGACACTTAATTTGTGTTATGTTTCTGCCCATATGAATGTTTGGTTAATATTTCCTGAGAGACCTTGGTTATAACTAGGCACATGTGTTCTATTAAGCCCAGCTACAAGGGGAGGTCCCTACCTGGAGGATGAACAGGATTCCTTTATCAAAAATTGCTTTCTACCTGCAGTTAAATGATGCCTTGCTCACCCACAGTACAACTGCTTACAAATTAACTCCTTGTCTAGGAATCCAGTTTCCGCCTTATAAAAAAGGACCTATGAGGTGACCAAGGCAAGGTGAACAAGCTCTGTTCTTTGACTGCTTCTCAGTAAAGATCACACTGGCAGAAAGTGGAAAATAAGGCATTTCTAAAACCTCATCATAAATCTATAGTGGCTGGCAGAGTGACCCAAGGGTTTTAGGATCCCATTATTGTAACTTTTTGGTGAGGCAGAGGGGGAGAGACAAGCCTTATCTCACCCACCTCAGGTCTGACTCATTTACATATCAGTATCATCTGAAAGTTATCAAAAACACCTTAGGGTTCTCTTATTAGCATTACATTTCTCTGGTTTTACACACATATCTGCAGCTTATCTCTAGCTTAGAGACTGAGGGCCCTTTACTAGGGCCCAGCTGGCTCCTCTTAATTTAGCAAATCTGGAGGCAGCTTTGGTTTAGAAGGCAGTTTGGGCAAGTGGTATGTATGTTTCCCATCACACTCTTAGTTCTTATTCTCTGTTTCTTACTACTTTACACTGGATGCTAACTTAGTATACTAAATGATTGGATGATCATGGGTACCATAAAAAAATAACATTTCAACATAATATAATTTTCTTAGGACTAATCTTTCTTGGTCCATACTATCATAGATATGAAACTAGAAGAGACCACAGAATGCAGGTAAGCTAAACCCCTCATTTTATAAATGAGGAAACTGAAGTCCCTAACTTGTGAAGGTAATGGAACTGTAGGTGTTATAGGCAGGACTTGGGCCTTGTACTCTGGACCCAGAGCCAGTACATCATGGGTTCTCCTTCCTTAGCCCCTGTCCCAAGAATAAGGCTTCCACTGGTAATCCCTGTCAGAAAAGAGGTATAGCTTTCCTGCTATACTTAATCCCTTTTGTAGCTAAAACCTTAACATTAGCATTTTTCTCCCTAAAGATCCCCAAGGAAAATGCTCACAACCCCCTGTGCGTCAGTGAGTCATCCAGCCATACCCCCAGTTATTCATTCAGCAAACCTTTATTTGTAGTGTCAAATGTGTGCAAGTCACTGTATTGAGTACTGGAAATGCAAACAATATATAAAAATTTCATAATCCCCAAATTTCTGAAGATTACTTTCTACTGGGACATAGAGACAGCAAAATGTGTACACTAAAAATAAAATAGCATGATACAAAGCAGGGAGTTATTGGACACACTGAGGCATTTAGAAAAAAAAAAGTTTACTAGAAAAAAAATTAAGGAGAAACTAGATTTTTCACCTGCAGGGATTAGAAATGATTTGAAACAGAAAGTGATATATGAACTGGAACTTAAAGGAAGATAAAATATCTAAGAGGTAGATATGAGGAAAGAGTACTTTAGGCATGTGGGATGGCCTGCATGAATACATTGTTGGGGAAGATGAAATGTCAAGTTCAGGATGAAATCAGCAGTTCATTTTGGCCATAACATAATATACACGAAGGGGAGTTCTATAATATAAAGCTGGAAAGACAGCTTGGAATAGGTTTTGAAGGATGTAAATGTCATACTGGGATGGGGAGGTAGGGAGAGGGGTTTGAACTGTATCCATGAAGAGCTACTGAAGGGTTCTGAGCACACAAGTTAGTCACATAAGCCATGGGAAGATGAGCTTAAAAATTGTTAGAGGATAAATTGTACAGGGCAGAGGCTGGAAGTAGAAAAATCACTGCTGGCAGTTGGTAACTTTGGGAAGAGGTGGGGAAGGGATGAATTGAGGTAGCATCTGTATGCCTGGAGAAAAAGGGACCAAATGGCAAATGATATCAGAGAAATAGACTGGATCAAGATTGACAGCTGACTCTCAGTGGTGAGTGAGAGGGAATCAAATGCTACAGAAACTTACTCCCCAAGCCTGATTGGGTTTGGTGTCCTCCCCCACCCAACAAAGGATACTCACAAATAAATACCTTCTTTCATCAAATTCTCCCATGGAATTCTAACATATTCCAGAATAAATATGTGACAAGTTAATAACATGGATATTGTGTACTGGATACTGCAACAAAGTAGAAAAAACATTTATAAAATAAGTCTTAGAATTTAAAGGCATCTTCAGGAAGATAACTGATAAATGATCTTATATTTATTGCATTTCATTAAACTAAAATGTCTTTTAAAAATTAATGATTAGTGGTATTATCTGTGGTACACTAAGAGCTCAAACACTATTATGTGACAGGTTGGAAGTGGCATGACTCAAGTGGGTAGTATTTGCTGAATTATATCAGAGGGTTTAGGAAACCTTCCTCATTTTGCAGCCTTCATTAAAGGCCGTTATCTCACTGCAGGTGGGTATGATGGGAAGATCAATTGAGGGTCCCATGCAAGGAAAAAAAATGAAAATCAATTATATACTATGCCATGGTGATAATCTTTTTCTTTTTTTAAGAGAAATAAGTTGGGATGGAGCCAAGACGGCAGAGTAAAAACAGGAACTTTCTTGAGCTCCCATTCCAAACACCTCCAATACCTGTAAAAAAAAAAAAAGACTCTAAACAAATTTTAGAGCTACAGAACCCACAAAGTGACAGAGAAAAACAAATCTCTCACTGCAGGGAGCCTGGCAGGCCAGACTGGGAGCCAAGCACAGTCCCACATAAGCTGCACTGGCCCAGACCTGGGGCACAGACCTGCAGGACAGATCCACCACAGGAGACTTCAGGAGACTGAATAATCAGCAGCTATAGCAGTTTCCAGAATTCTCAACCCATAAATGCCAAAGAGAAAGTAAAAGGTCAGTAGGGAACTCTGTTGGAACTATATGAGAGTATGGTCTGGACCCTCTCCCTAGGGTGGCAAAGGTGGCAGCAGTTTGGCAGGTGCAGCTGCTGCCTCTGGAGCTCTTGGTCTACAGAATGTAGGGGGACCAAGTGACCATTCAGATGGTATTTGCTTTTGCATTGTCCTGCTTGGATCTGGGTCACAGGCTTAGGTGGCAGTCCTAGGGTGAGGAACACTACTGTGCCAGAGGTTAGGGAGGCTGTAGAAAGGGCACCCCCCCCATACCTCTGACAATAGCTATGCAAAACCCCAGAAATTTGGGACACAATACTCTACTCTGAAAGCAGTTCTAACATGGCAAAGAGCTAAAAAGTCAAGTAATTGACAGGCAAGATGAACAAACAGAAGAAGCACAATCAGACCATAGAATCCTTTTTGGGGGATAAAGAGGATCAAAATATAGAACCAGAAGAAGACAACAAAGTCAAAACTCCTGCATCAAAAACCTCCAAGAAAAATATGAATTGGTCACAGGCCATGGAGGAGCTCAAGAAGTACTTTAAAAATCACGTAAGAGAAGTGGAGGAAAAATCAGAAAGAGAAATGAGAAAGATGCAAGAAAATCATGAAAAATGAGTCAACAGCATGCTAAAAAAGATCCAAAAAAATACTGAAGAAAATAACACCTTAAAAAATAGACTAACTCAAATGGCAAAAGAGGCTGAAAAAGCCAATGAGGAGAAGAATGCCTTAAAAATCATATTGGCCAGATGGAAAAAGAATTTCAAAAATTCGCTGAAGAGAATAATTCCTTCAAAATTAGACTGGAGCAAATGGAAGCTAATGACTTTATGAGAAATCAAGATACTATAAAACAGATCCAAACAAATGAAAAATAAAAGGCAATATGAAATATCTCATTGGAAAAACCACTGACCTGGAAAGTAGATCCAGGAGAGATAATTTAAAAATTATTGGACTAACTGAAAGCTATGATCACAAAAAGAGCCTAGACTTCATCTTTCAAGAAATTCTCAAGAAAAAAATTGCCCTGATATTCTAGAACCAGAGGGCAAAATAGAAATTGAAAGAATTCACTGACTGACTCTTCAAAAAGATCCCAAAAAGAAAACTGCTAGGAATATTGTAGCCAAATTCCAGAGTTCCCAGGTCAAGGAGAAAATATTACAAGCAGTCATGAAGAAACAATTTGAATATTGTGGAAACACAATCAGGATAACACAAGATCTGGCAGCTAGCTTCTACATTAAGGAATTGAAGGATTTAGAATGATATTCAGGAGGTCAAAGGAGCTAGGATTAAAACCAAGAATCACTTACCCAGCAAAACTGAGTATAATGCTTCATGGGAAAACATGGTCATTCAATGAAATAGAGGATTTTCAAGTATTCCTGATGAAAAAACCAGAGCTGAACAGAAAATTTGACTTTCAAATACAAGAAGCAATAGAAGCATGAGAAGGTAAACAGGAAAAAGAAATCATAAGGAACTTGTATAAAGATGAACTAATTACATTCCTACATAGAAAAATGATAATTGTAACTCACAAGACTTTTCTCAGTATGAGGATAGTTGAAGGGAATATGTGTGTGTATACACATATATACACATATATGTATGTAGACATACATATATGTGTATATATAGGAGGGTATATCTGTATATATGTGTGTGTGTGTGTGTGTGTGTGTGTGTGTGTGTACATGCATACATAGAGGGCACAGGATCAATTGAATATGAAGGGATGATATCTAAAAAATAAAATTAAGAGGTGAGAGAAGAATATATTGGGAGAAGGAGAAAAGGAGAAATAGATTAGGGTAAATTATCTCAGAAAAGAGGCAGGAGAAAACTGTTACTATGGAGGGGAAGAGCAGGGAGGAGAAAGGGAATGAGTCTACCTTACTATCATTAAATTTGACTTAAGGAGGGAATAACATACACACTCAATTGGGTATCTTACTCTACAGGAAAATGGGGGGAAAGGGGATAAGAGGGGGGATGATAGAAGGGAGGGCAGATTGGGGAAAAGGGTAGTTACAAGCAAACACTTTTGAAAAGGGGCAGGGTCAAAGGAGAAAATAGAATTAAGTGTGAGGCGGGATAGGATGGAGGAAAATATAGTCTTTCACAATATAACTACTATGGAAATGTTTTGCATAACTACACATGTAGAACCTATATTGAATTTCTTGTTTACCCAATTGGGGTGGGTGAGGAGGGAAGAAGAAAAAGAATCTGGAACTCAAAGTTTTAAAAACAAATGTTAAAAATTGTTTTTTACATGCAGCTGGGAAATAAGATATATAGGCAATGGGGTATAGAAATCCATCTTTCCCTGCAAGAAAGTTAGGGGGGAGGGGGAAGGATATAAGAGAGAACAGATTGGGGAAGGGGTATTCAGTATGCTTGCTATCTTGGGTGGGGGATAGGGGAGAGACAGGGAGAAAATTTGTAACTCTAAATCTTGTGGAAATGAATGTTGAAAACTAAAAATAAATAAATAAGTTCACACCAAAAAAAATTGAGACAAATCTTAAAATTCTAATATATCTGATTTGGCATTTAAAATTTTATTAAATAATTTCAACAAATAGTTGAAATATTTTTTTACTAGTAAGAAAAATTAAACTAATTTTGTTACATATTTTAGTTCTATATGGGGGAAGTTAAAGTGAATGAGCAGAAAGATAAAAGTAATATTTGATTTTAATTTTAACAAAAAAAAAAACCTGTTCATCATTAGTGCTAAAGAAAATAAGTTATCACTATGATCACCAGCTTTGGAAAGGTCATTTAGCTTGTTTACCATTGTCTGTCTTTAAAGATATCCATCTTTATTTATCTTTAAATTTGTCTATTTATTTATGTTTAAATTTTTAGAAGTTCTAGTTTAAGTAGGATGGTCACAGAAGCCCATTTCACAAAAAAAAAATAATAATAAAGTTTTTTTGTTTGTTTTTGTTTTGTTTTGTTTCGTTTTTTCCCTAGGCCATCCAAGCTATGGCTATAGCAATAACATTTTATAGGATGGAAGATCAGATCTTATCAAGAAAGAAACATTGCCCACCTGAGTTTGTGCTGTTCAAGTTGGTCCAAAGCACATATATCACAACCTACTAGTGTTTATATTTATAAATGCTAGCTTTTACAACCTTTATTTGAACAACTTTGAAAGTCAATGTTCTCAATACTCACTCTTAGTCACTATGGAAGATATCCTTCTTCAGGCTCTTATGTTCTTAGGAATATCTATATCCATATCCATATCCAGAGATAGATAGATAGATAATTTTCTAGTACACTAGTCAATCACAAATCATTTTGAAAGGAAACTTAAGCTCCCCTCCCCAAGTATGGTGAATCACATTAGCTCAAAGAATTTTTTTTTAATCCTTTTTGAAAGAAAAAAAATACATTAGTTTAGTAATGAATGTCTGTTCCCAAATGTTCTGACTTATGTAAAGTTGTACCAATTTAGAAAGTTCTGGCTAATAAAGAGTATTGGATAGTTTAAAAATGAACAAATGATGATTTTTAGAAATTCTCCCCATTTATCCATTTTTTACAGTAGATGAGAAAAAAGGAGGAAAAAAAAACATTCATTGAAATTATTTCTAGCAATATAAATCACAAAGGGATGGAATTCATTCTCATGTACTAAAGTGTTCAACATTGTCAAAATTATTTTTACAGGATTTGGAAGAGCCCCTTTAAACCAATTTTAGTCCAGTCCTATTGCATTAGGAAATACTTAACATGAGCTAGGAAATATTTCTAAATGGAAACAGGCTAACAATGACTTGCATAGGCTCATTTTCCATTATGATTTATCAGAAGTTGAAAACATTTTTAAGGAGAAAAAAATGAATGAATACAGTACAGTGTGGCAGAAGTACACATTTGTTTCTCAAGAAGGATCTAGCATCTAACCCACTGACAAATATTCACAAATGCCTGCCTGCTTTGTGCTAGAGTATAATACTAGCTTTTTGTGTCCATTTATCAAAAGTGACTCATTGTACAAGGCAGTTTTGAATAGTGCAGATGAAAGGAAGAGAAGTGGAGAAATTTCACTTCCACAGTAGAGGGGTTTTTTCTTCACTCTCTGCTAGCAGAGGCCACCAGCTGGATTTGGGAATGCTGCATTTAAGGCTTCAATTGTATGCTGTGCCAACCTTCATTTCCTTACTGAACAAGGGATGTGTGTGTGTGTGTATGTGTGTGTGTGTGTGTGCATGTGTGTGTGTGTGTGTGTGTGTGTTAAATTTGGTCCACAAGCATTCAAATTGCTGGAGTGAGGAAAAGGTATGAGTGCATGGTTCATAGCTTGAATGTTATTGAACAATACTGACCCTGGTACTTTACTTTCTAGACCACTTGAGATAGGAGAAAGCATGAGGCAGGCACTTAGAGAAGCAAGAAGACTCAGGCTGCTTTAAAAAAAATCCCCCACACAGGTCACTCCAAGTGACACACCAAGTTCCTTTATTGGTGTTCAAATACACCTGGGATGGTCTCTCTGATATTCAAGGAGAGCATAAACTAATCTGATTAACAATTCAATGAGGGCACACTCAGGCTTACTTCTTTCCATCTTCCTATTCTGGAGGCTTAATACATCCAACTCAGATTATTAAAGAATTATTAAGTATTATAGTATTATAAGGCATTATTAAAGTATCCACCTAACAGGTAGTCCTGCCTCCAGTGAGGCTATAACCCAACCCAAAATGAACAAAAACCCTAAAACAAAACATAACCTTCTTCTAATACTGTTTCTTAATAGAAATGTTTCTTTCTTTTTTTTTTTTTTTTTTTTTTGCTTTTTGGAGGGCAATTGGGGTTAAGTAACTTGCCCAAGGTTACACAGCTAGGTTTTTGTTTGTGTGGGTTAAGTGTCTGAGGCCAGATCCGAACTCAGGTCCTTCTGACTCCAGGGCCGGCACTCTACTCACTGCACCACCTAGCCGCCCCAATAGAAATGTTTCAAATGAATTATTTGATGAACTTTGGAAACCCTGAAATATTATATAAAAGTAAGCTGTTATTATTGTTTTCATTTTCAGTTGTGTCCAATTCATTGTAACCCCATATGGAATTTCCTTGAAGAGGACTGTCAAAGATACTGGAATAGTTTGCCATTTCCTCCTCTAGTTCATTTTACAAATGAGGAAAGTGAGGCAAACAGGGTTAAATGACTTGCCCAGGGTCACACAGCTAAGAAGTATCTAAGGCTGGATTTGAACTCAAGAAGAAGAGTTTTCCTAACTCCAGGCCAAGAACTTTATCCACTTGACAAAGCCAAAGTGATTCAGTCAGGATTTCCTGAACCATACCTTTGTTAATCCGACTGCCAATTCATCAGAAAGAAGGTAACAAAGGGTTGTATGGCATCATTTGGGGGATTGCAAAAGAAGACCACTGGCTTTAACACTGCTTTCTAGGCTACAGGGAAAGTTTAAAGGCCTGTACATAACTGATCATCTTATCAATCAATCCCTCAAGGAATAAGTGTTTGTTAAATAATTACTATGTATTGGATGCTATGCCAGGCACTAGGAATACAAACATAAAATAACCTCTACTGCCAATAACCTTATAATGTAAAGGGAGAGACATTTATATTCAATGATATATACAGCCCAATATAAAGCTAGGAGACATGTTTATGCATGTGCATATGTATGTTTGTATATACACAGAGAAATTCATGTGTACATTTATGTATATGTTGATGTATATATTTATATTAATGTGTATAAAACTGTATATATGTTGATATCCTATATAATAATATTTATTAATATCATGTGTATATATTTATATAATACACATACATGTGTATTTAATTTATATATTACATATGTATATATGCTGTGCATAATATTATGTATATACACAAATAAAAATATATGTATATGCCCAAACAGAGATAGATACATACACAAATAGTTAATTACTAGGTAACTTGCAAAGGAAATTATTAATAGTAGAGTGGATCAGGAATGGCTTCATATTGAACTACATCTTAAAAGCAGGACCTTGTGAGGCCAAGGGAAGGAAGAAGTATATTACAGGCTTGGGAATGCCCAGTGTAAAGTTTGCATTAAAAGTAGAGAAGAAGTGTTATGAATCAAGAACAGAGAGGTCTAGTTTTACAGAATTACAGAGTATGGAAGGGTAAGTGGGTAACCTTGGATGAAGTTGAAATTAGTCAAATTAGGACCAGATGGCATTAAAATCTAAGAGACTATTTTATTCAAGAGTACATGAAGCTGCTGATTTAGTTGAGTGGGAGAGTTACCATGGTTAGCATATGGCAAAGGAAAATGGCTTTGCCAGCTGTTTATAGATAATGGACAAGTATTGAGAGACTTGTTTCAGTGAGATCAATTATGAGGCCATTTTAATAACTTAAACTAGACATGATGAAGATTCTACACCAAGGAGGCAACAATATGAGTGATGAGAAGGGATCAGATGTGAATTTAAAATAGCTGATTATGTGAAGGGGAAAGAATTGAAAATAGTTGGGAGATTACAAATTGGAACCTCTGGAATTATGTTGCTGCCCTCCACCAAAATAGGAAAATTTGGAAGAAGGGAAGATTTGGGGGGAAGAGAATAATGAGTTTGGTCTAAAACACCTTGAGTTTGTGATTTCTCTGGCCATCTAATAGGATATGGCCAGGTGATAACCAGTGAGCACCTAAAGCTTAGAGGAGAAACTAGAGCTGGAAATGCAGATCTTGGAATCACCTGCATATGACTTGATAAGAGCATAGAGGGAAAGAGAAGAGGGTGCAGGGAAGAACCTTGGAGAGCACTGACAAATAAGGGCCATAGGGTACATGGACAGTAATAGAGGAAATAATATAGAGGAAAGAATTTTTTCAATTGCCTTGCTGCAGTGATAGTACAAATGAATTTGAATAACATGTATTTGTATTGTACCCTGTATGCACAGTTATTATTTTCCTCCAACCCTGTAAGTAGGAATAGAAAAGGTAAATAGTGAGGGTAATCCAGAAATGAGGTAATTCTTACAAGACTAAATGTCTTTAAAAAAACTTGCACCATGAAAATCTCTATCTGTTCCAAGGAGCTAGTTCTACTCTGCATTGGCATGAAAACATTTTTTCTAAAAAGCTCCTGGGAAAACCTTGTCATGGATTTCTAACAACAGAGTAGAAGATAGGAAGAACCATGCTCCTGTGGTTCCCTTCTTGGAAGTGATTGACTTCAGATGATTCAAGCAGATGCACGTTTTGAAATAAATTTGAGCTTCCTTGATCGAGAGGGATTTTAGAATCCTTTATAATACCTCCTGATTAATGGCTATCTAGCCCCCGAATTGAGACACTGGAAGAAATGGATTACCCCATATTTATCTTTACTATTGTTCTCTTTCTTATCTTAGAAGCACTGTCA
This sequence comes from Gymnobelideus leadbeateri, assembly GCA_011680675.1. NCBI lineage: Eukaryota > Metazoa > Chordata > Mammalia > Diprotodontia > Petauridae > Gymnobelideus > Gymnobelideus leadbeateri. The sequence continues at coordinate 107,437 of WOXC01005631.1, read as the reverse complement.
ATGAGTCAACAAGCATTCATTATGCTCCAAGAGCTTATATTATAATGGAGAAAACAGCACATAAAAGAAGTGAAAGAGGGAATGGGGCGGAGAGGTACCAGGCATGATGTAAGAGTCTGTGTGTATATAGCTTGATGAGAAATGAAGAGATGCTTGGTCTAGGTATATACTTCTTAAATTAAGATTCTGAAGAACACTGTCCAATCTATAAAGTCAAAGGAAGACTCCAGGGGCAAAAGGTATTTCTGAGGTAGGAGTTTCAGGGCAGGTGGAGAATTCCAGAGCAGTGTAGCTGGTGGGAAATGAGTAAATGGATGGCCTGTGCATTCCTTAAGTGAAAGTTCTCATAGTGGTTTGTCTTCAAAGAATTCTACCCACGTAATCTCATTTGAATCTCAGAATTGCCATGTGATGGAGGTATTAGTATTATTACCATTTCTAAATGAGAGAGCTGAAGATCACACAGTTAAAGTGAATTCCCCAAGATGATATAGCTAGTAAGTGTCTGAAGCAAAATTCCAACCAGGGTCTTCCTAACTCCAAGGCTAAACTTTAACCATTATGCAATACTGTCACTTTCTGGCTTCTGCATGCATTAGTCTAGAGATAAAATTCAGGAGGTTCTCAGCTTTGTGCTCTCAATGTTCTGGAGGTTGCCTAATCACCTTGCTGGGGGTGGGGGGAGGAATGGAAGGGGGAACCCAAAAAATATCTTTGACATATAATTTTTATGCACTGTCATCATTATATGAAATCTCTTATCATATATGTGACAAATGTTATTAAGATTATTTTAAAATTAGCCTTGGTAGCAGAGTATTATGGAAAAGGAACTAGCCTTAGAGTAAGGAAAGCAGGACTTCAAATCATTTCATGACAGATAATTGCTCTGTAGCTATGGAAATGTCACTCAAATTCTCAGTGTCCCAGGCAGCTCTCTAAGACTATAAATTGCAGGTGCAGCATAGGATTGTCGATTTAGACAAGGGGACTTTAAGGTCATATTATTCTCATTTTATAGATGAGAAAACTGAGGGCCAGAGAGTTGAAGTGGCTCACGGGTGTGACAATGCCTGGATACCCAGAACGGAGAATTCTCTCTGTGGAGATGATCATTGAACCCATCGGACCTGGTGATATAACAAAGTGAGATAGTTCAGAAACAGGACATTATAGGATGATATCTACAGTTATTTGATGTGATCTGGATTGGTTGGTTGTTGTCCTTCATGCTCCAAGAGGACGAAAATGACATCACTATGTAGAGTCAAGTTTCAATGTGTCCAACTATGGCTGATCAGACCAATATGAGCTCTGAATGCTCCACCACAGGTCAGGCACAAATACTCCATGTGAACATTTGGAGCAGATAGGCTAAATCTGCACATTCTGTGTTTCCCTTGAGGTATTTCAATTTTGCTTTTCTCATAGAGCACAGCATCTTCTCTGACATGGGCATGGCATACTGGGCGGTCCTGTGCCAGTGTCTCCTATGTTATATACTCGATTGCAAAGCTTTTAAGGGAGACCTTGAGAGTGTCCTTGTTGTTTCATTTCTTCTGACGTCCATGTGAATACTTGTCCTGTGTGTGAGCTCTTTGAAAAACAGTCTTTTTGGCAAGTGTATATTTTGCATTTGAACTACGTGGCCAGCAATGGAGTTGTACTCTCTGAAGCAGAGTTTGAATGCTTGGCAGTTTAGTTTGAGTAAGGACCTCAGTGTCTGGTACCCTATCCTAACAGGTGATCTTCAGATTGTTCCTAAGACAATTCAAATGGAAATGATTCCGTTTCCTGGCATGGCACTGGTATACTGTCAATTTCACAGGCATACAACAATGAGGTCAGCACAGTGGCTCTGTAGACCTTCAGTCTGGTAGGCAGTCTAACACCTCTTCTCCCCCATAGTTTCCTTCAGAGTCTCCCAAACACTGAGCTAGCTCTGGCAGTATGCCCGTCAACCTCATTATCAATGTGTACATCCCTGGAAAGTACACTGCCAAGAGAAGGGAACCGGATAAAGACTTGAGAAAAGGAGACCTACAGTGAGTGGTCAGATAGATAGAAGTAAACCAAGAATGAGCATTGTCACAGAAACTAAGAAAAAGAAATAATATCCAGGAGGTAAATATGGTCAACAGTTTTGAATATAGCAGCTCTGTTGAGAACTGAGAAAACATCATTATGTTTCAGAGAGTCTTGGTAAGCTTGGAGAGAGCTGTTTCAGTAGAGTGATAAGCTAGAAAGCCAGAAAAGGGTTGAAGATTTGAGAAGTGAATGAGGTGGTGAGTGTGGATACCTTTTTCAAGGATCTTTCCTTAAAAAAGGAAGGAGAAATATAGGATAACTTGGGGGATCAGTATAGGCTAGTGAAGATTTTGTTTTGTTTTATTTTAGAATAAGAATAATACTTAGAATGATATTTTTGAAGTCAGTAGAAAAAGAACCAATTAATCAAGAAAAATTTGAATTTTTGAAAACTTTGAAAATTCGAGAAAGTATAGACAATTGAGGAAAAGTATCATCTCATAGGTACTAAATGACAGAACTGTGTTTTGAATCCAGGTGTTCTGAAAGCTCTTTCTTCTTGTGCTAGATCTGTAACTTCCTATTTTCATTGGCAGAAGTTGCCATACTTAAGAGTTCCCTTTACACAGGTAGAATCAGAGATCTGGACATTTCCCCAATAACAAAGACATAAACAAACCAATCAATCAATCAATCAATAAACCAAGTAGATGGGAGTCATTTTTCATCTATCCCATATGACCTCAAAATCAACTTTGCATGTGCAAAACGTATAGGATATAGCTATGAAATTTTGGTAATTTATATACGTTCTGAATAGAATAATGACATTTTCTTAATGAGAATGAAATTCATAAGGCATCATCTGGTAGATAGAAACCCCATGAAAGCACTTGTTATTCAGGAAATTCACATGAGGAATGTCATGTCATCTTTCAGGTCTTGGCAGGAATACATAAAAACACAGAAGCAAGCCACTTAGGTTGATAGTAACACTTGGGAATTAGGTGCTGATGCTTCCATAGTTCCAAGTGGGAACTTGGCCCATCTTACTAACTCCCTCTGCGTAAAAGCATGGAATTCTGAGCAAGTGAGATTGCAGAATGTGACTCAAAGCTGTGGGAGCCAGTGTGCTATGGCAGAGAACATTGGGGGGAAAAAAGATGCAGAAAAACAAATGTGGCAGGAAAAACCTACAATTCTGTTGCTCTTTGGAAGGGTGCCCAATTTGGAGGTTTGATTTGTTTTTCCTCCAAATGACAATATATTTTTCAAATAAAAATGGTGGAAATGGCCATTTATGTAATTTCAAAATATACAAAATAGAAAAATAACTCTGTTGTATGAGGATTTAAGTCTTTAAATAAGAGATATAAATATTCTAATGAAAAAATCATCTTCCTTGGCAAATTATTTATCAATGCACATATTGTTTACTCAATAGGATATGAGCTCTTTGGGAACAGCTTAAACATAAGCACCTTGTTTCATGTTTGTTTACATTTCCCATCAGCTCAGTGCTTGGCCCATAATACCTTATTAATAAATTGAAGTAAATTCTTAATAGATTGAATTAGTTGTTTATAAGTGGTTGTTGAATGAGTGAATGAATAAATAAGGGTAGGCAGGCTAAGGTATTAAAATAAAAAGCTAGATCACTCCCAGAATCTTTGAATAAACAGCTGGATGGATAAAATCTCTCTTCCCTCCCCCACTCCTCCCTGTCTGAGTAGCCTGAAAAAACTGTGGATAATCTTAAAGGCAAACAAACATTTAGACCTTTGCTCAAAGCAGCATGAATGAAGGCCTAGATTTTTCTAAGAGAGGATTGAAGTTAAAGATTTAAGGAGAAAAAAATATCCAGCAAATGACAAAGAACTATGTATTCTAATATTTTGTTTTTGTATTGTTTTTGTCTAATGCATACCTAATTCAAATTTATTGAAATCTAAGCTAATGTAAAATTTGGAACCAGAGGTGGTATCCAACTAAACATTGATGAATAGGTCAATGATAGATGACTTTTTAAAAAATGATTAGATGAATTTCCCAACTTTTTTGAAAGCATCCACTTTAATGATCAAAGAGCTATTATTCAAATACCATGTTTGGGAATTGTAGTAGTGACTATTTCCAAGAGCAAACTGAAACTAACAAAGGACTATCTCCATGTTAGCCATATAACACAAATATAATGAATTTAGGAAATTAAAATATTTAGTCACAGCAGCTTATAAAAACCATCTCTTAAATCTTGTGATTTTTCTCTTCTTCACTGGTGATGGGAAAACCCCCCCACACACTTAAAGTATTATTGTGAGTCACAGAGACAACCATTGGCTATAATCCAAGTTTGAGATGAGGGAGGTCAAAAGGGAAGAGAGCTATGTAATTATGATTATAAATGATGTTGTTATGGATTTTTTATTTCCTTCTAATATTTGGGACTTGGAACCATTCTTCCTGCAAATTTTTTTTGTTATCTAAAGGTCTGTCTTATGTTACTATTAGTCCCACCTAACCAAAACCTGACTTATGGCAAAACAGAAGGTTAAGACTATTTCTCCTAGTTGAGATGTTGTTAAGTTAAATAAAACATGTCCTACAGGATGTCAAATTTTACTTAGTCTTAAGCACCCCTTAGACATGAAGCCAGTGGAATAATCTTAACTGTCCTTGAGGACAATGCATCCCCTTCAATCATCCTGTTTGTAAACCCTCTAAATGTGGCTTAATCTAGAACATGACTTAGTTTACCTATAGAGCTTATTTGATGAACTTTATTTTCTTAGGAGATGCATGAGATTATGACTCTGCTTACTTAAGTTTATTCAACTTCTATAATGAAGGAAATATGCTATTATGAATCCATTTTCCTCTAATACCTATGACATAAAAGGAATATCCAAGACTGCAGTATATTATATAAGAATTATTTCCCCATCACTCTGATGTAATTTTGTCTTATAAGAAGCCTTGTTAGAGTGCTAATTGGAGTTTGTGTTTTCTCTGAGACTTTAACCTATGCATGGGCATAATAAAACTTAGGTTTTTACCTCAATAATTTCTACACTGTGGTAAATATATATTTTGACAGCAGTTACTGTAATGTTAATGAAATAGAAAGATCTTCCCAGTCCATTAATGGGCCTGTGTGACCTGCTTTGAGCTATGGGGCCTGAGTCACATGGAGTTAAGAGTGGGAGAAGCTTGCCCAGTGGAATTTTAACTGAAATAAAAGATTGGGAGAGAGAGATAGAGCAGGGTGTGAGAGGCAAAGCAGGGAGTAAGTGACACAGTGCTCAGAGAGAGAGAAGCCTCTTGAGTGGGTGAAGGGAGGAACTAGTCTTAGAAAACTTGTTTGTAGGGAAGCCCAATAAATAAGAATGCCCAAGATGGCGGTGCTCCCTGCAGTAATGATCAATACCTTGTTAAATATTACCTCCTGCTACTCTAATCCAAATCAATACTTTGGTTTTGCATTTAATGAAGAGCGCTTATTTTATTTTGTGAATTCACCTTAGAAATACATCTGCATAGTCATAACAACTATCATGGGTATCACATTGGCATTAAGGTTACCCATCATATGAACTCAGAGAGGAGACATTTCTCCTACAACATTATCAAGATTCATTGTATTAAAATTTAATTTAATTATCAATTATTAAATTAATTAAATTGGATTATAACTAATCTGGATGAAAACAATATAAATTTCTATTTAGCATAAGAAGTATCTGTGAATGTTTTTTTTTCCCTCTTCAATTGTAATCAATCTTTTCTTCATGTATACCTAATTATTTACATGTTGTCTCTGCCATTAGAATGCAAGTTCCCTGAGGATTGGGACTGTTTTACCTTTTTTAGTACTTCCTGGGACTTAGTCCAGTGCTAGTGATGGGGTGCTTGGGATATATATGTTTATAACATCAGTCTGTAATATCAGTTTGTAACATTAGTTTGTAAATGGGGTGCTTTGGGATCTATGTCTGTAAAATCAATTGGTAAAACCCGTCTGTAAAATCACATTCCCCCACCCCAGCCTCAGAGCATTGACTCTGCCCCTCCCCCTGCCAGCCCTCTGTGCAGGAACAACTCATGAACTGTTTATCTCTGCTTGAAACAATAACAAGCTACCTATGAATCCTTCACTAAACTATCTATAAACATTTTAGCTTAGGCAAACGTTATCTCCCCTAGTAGAGTGGCCAGCTGCACCATGAATCCTTCAATACCCTATCTATAGGTTAACTCCTTAGCCAATTATACCCATACTGTGTCTCTGTTGGCCTTGGTTCCCAACATCCATCTCTTCAAACATGACATTGATGGGTGGCAGACTGGGCACTCCTCAGTGGCCTGACCTGATGGTTGACCTAGTGACATGTCAAGCCTAAAACCATACCTCCAGGTAGCCCCCCCCCTCCCTTGGGCTATTTCCCAGTGAATTATGGGCCATATGCATGCACAGTTGATATTAAAAGTGCATGTTCCTTTAAGCACTGACCACTCCTTAACTCCTCCCTAATCCCACCCTTACTCACCTAGTTAGCATAATTGACACCTGATTTACTGTCTTCACTCTTTAAAACTATACCTGTGATTTCTGTAAGGTTGGAGGTTCCATAAGAACCCTTGCCCGCTGTGGTATACAGCATAACAATAAACTTTTACAATCTCAGCTTCCAAGTTTGCTTGAGCCTGGTGAATTCCTTCCAGACTGAATTGCAGGGTTTTTGGTCACTGATAGTGATCAGGGTCCCTGGTAGAACCTATTACCCTTCCTTCATCACTAGCACATAAGAATTTAAAAAAAGCTTGTTGCCTGACTTTGGTGTAATAGCTATGCATTTATGACTGCCAACCCTTGTTAGCATAGACCAATTATACATATTTTGAAGCTTTAATAGAGCCAAAAACATGGGATTTGGATCCAGGGAACCTCAGGTCAGATCATAGGTGTTGGGAGCCAGAGGCCTGAGCCAGGACTTATATCTGATTCTGCACTCAGGTATCTTTGGGTGGCCAGCTCTAAACGTGATGTCTTTTGAAGATTGTGCTTCAGCTTTGAAGTCTGTTCTCAATTGTATCTGTTTATGACAGTGGCTGCATTAAGAGGTACCTGAGTCCTAGATCTAAGGCTCTGCCCCAAAACTTTAGTTGTTCAAAACCTAAATATTTGAATTCTTAGGTGGTCAGTTCCTATGCAGATGTACTTAATGATGCGGCTTTGGCTTCAGACCTTGAAGCCAGCTCTCAAGAGCATCCTTTGTTATGTGACTGAATATGAAAGGAGGTAACTGACTTTTCCTAAGACTTTCTGGCACCTAGAAAACAAAAGGCCTTACTAAGGCCCTGCTACTTCCAGGATATGACAGACTAAGATAATGATATGAATACTTGAGATCCATTCCTTCCGTTCCTTTGTCTCATAGCTCTATAAAAACCTTGTCCTAAGAATAATAAATGGAGTTCGTGGTTCTTCCTGGCCTGGTCATTTCTTTATTCACGTCTCTGGATCATGCTAAGTGCTGGGCTGCATGGTGCCCATGCAGGACACATAGGAACCTGAAAGGAAGGTCCACAGCGGAGATGACCCTTACAAGCAGAAGGAGCTCCAAAAATCACAAGTCACAGGGTAAGGGAACTTTTTTCAATTAATTCTTAGTCATTCTATACCACCAGGCTGATACAGGGATTTTTAAGCTTTCTATCACCATGGGTCAAACGCACAGGGTACAGTTCAGAGATTAGGAACAATATTTTCAAGTATTAAAGAAAGTAGTGAAAGAAAGAGGGTTTGTTATTATGAAGGAACAGTTAGAGGAATTTTATTTAGTGTTTTTGGAACAGTGTAGCCCTGTAGCAGCAAGCACCCCAATATCCCCAGGGTGACTGCCAACACAGGTTCTTAGATCTGCTTTTCAAAAGGAAAGCAACTCAAAAGGGGTTAACAAGCTTACTTTAATCAAACAAACATATATCATTTACCTAGTTCAGGGGAAAGAGGTCAGCACCCCAAACTTCAGAGTATACAAACAGTAGTTTCAAAACAGAGAAACAAACAGATCAAGCAGACAGGCTTCCAAACTGTCCAACCATTATATCAATATCAAATCACAGTTACCAGAGAGGGAAGCATCAACATCTGGGTTTTCAAAGACAGGGGGTGGGGGTGGGGGTGAGGGGGCTCTCAACAACGGCTTCCCAGAGTCTCATCTGGTCAAATCACACAACACTTCTCAAAGTGAGCCCCAAAGCAAAGCCTCAAATCAGGGATTATATAGTCTTCTCCTGGCTCAGAGAATGTAACCACCCTCTTGACCCAATGCCCAATCACACAGCATCAAGGTGTGGTCATTCCTGAAAACCAAGCCTCCTACCACAGGCTCCATGTGACCACATTCAGCCTATTAGGGGGCAGAGTATATTTTCAAATCAAGGAAGGTTCTCAGAGTCACTTAAGTCAATCAAAGGGCCTAGGGGCAGGGAAGATCTTCAAATCTGCATTTCCATTACAAGCCCTGGGTTCCCAAAGGGTGGTGTAATAAAATGGGATACAGAAGGAAAACAGATAACTAAGAAACTAGGAAAAGAAGGAACCCCAGCATTTCCCAATTTCTGCCTTTTTTTCTATGGAATATTTTAAAGATATGTTTAACATCAGGAATGAAAGTGCCAAAGGTGGCACAAACAATTAGGTGTAATGCAGCTGTCTTTATACAGTATTTATAGCAAGTCAAAAAAACTATACCAAAAAATATCAGGATAAAAATTAGAAAAAATAAATTTGCATGAAAAATGTGAACAGAAGTTTTAAGGTTTAAGGGCCTCCTTTCCTCCAATCCAACTCTAGCCAAGTTCAATTGTGGGAAAGGCTGTTAAAAAATAATATTAATCAAAATAATAAAAAGTAAAATGGGAATTTTTTTCCTCAGATTAAAGAGGCAAGACTAGCAAGCATTTAACCATTCTCCTCCCTCATCTCAAAAGAGAAAAGTGTTCTGTATCAGGATGCAACCAAAAGTTAATTTTATTTGGCAGCAAGGCAAAATTAGAACATATAAAGGATCTGAAAAACTTTAGGAGTAAAGGGTTTTAACTCTAGCATAGTCTGGAAAATTGGTGCCAGGGGACTCTGTCCAGCTTTTCCATACTGTACCTGGACGTTAAAAGTCTTTTGCTTTAAAAAAAAAAAAAGACATCACTGAAGTTCACAGTACAGGTTAAATTAGCTAAAAACTTTCTATAAAAGTCTCTTGCCACTAGAGGAGAGAGTCCTGAAGGATTTTAAATCACCCTCCTCAATCTAGATAAAGGGAGGATGAATGATAAAGGGCTCTACATACAGCAGCCCTGGGGCAGAGCATGCTGCCCTACACTTATTAGGCAACCTGAATCCACAATTTAGACTTTGCAACTCTGAAAAGAGGAGACAAAACCTCTGCAACTCTGAATAGAGGAGTAAAAAGCCTAAATTCTCTATCAATTATATTTCATGTGATGATTTGAAAATTCAACTAATATCATAATGTCATTGTGTTATTGCGGTCTCTCTTGAGTTGTGGTACAATTCTGTTATATAGTAAAGATTGGATAATCGTTGTTAGCCAGAAAGTGTTAGATAAAACAAAAATTTTATCTGATTTTTATTTAAACTAAAAACATAGAGGAAAGAAATTTGTGTAGAAACAGTCAAGTCACTTTATCAGTTCTGCTAAAATCTGTCTTATAATGTTTTTATTTGCCATATAGAAAACCAGGTAGTTACAAATTTACCTGTAGTTATAAAAGGGGGTTAGTTCCTCCCCCCTAGAGTCTAGAGGGTACCTCAATACAATTGTATTAACTTCTTTCATCCTAGATCAGATTAGGAAAAGAGAGTTCCACCTTTCCCCTACACTTGCAAACTTCACCTTCTCCCACTGGGCAAAGGAAGGAGGGGAAAGGGACCTCAGTTACCTTGGGGTAACTCAGGTACAGTGGGGGCTGTTAAAAGTTTTGAGCCCTGTCACTGAAAAGAAACCAATAATTGTCTGTACTGGATAAGACAATCCATCCTTTTTATTAATGATTTTATATGATCTAGGAATACAACTGACTTCATCTGAAGTTTAATGTTTTTGCTACATCTAAAATAATTTGGCTGTCACTTATGGAACTTGTAAAATTGATCATTTTAGTGTCAATATTAAAACCTAGAATTGTTAATTGATTACCATATGTGGAAAAGAGGAAACTAGGTAAAATCTTTATTACATTCCTCCTGCATGTATGAGATTTAGCAAAGCAGGAGCACCACTTAAAGCCCCTGGTCTATATCAATTCTTCTTATTTTTTAATAATCTAGACCCCTAGAAACCATCTCTATAGAAAAAAAAAATCATCAGACTAGGATAGGAACTTGTTTTAGTAATGCAATTCTTAAATAATGAGCTTAGCCTGCCAAAAAGTTGCAAAAGATTAATAACAATTGGCTGTTACACCAGGATGTTTAAATTTGAGAAAGAAAAATGTTAAATAATATCCCTTATGTATTAAAAGACCTAGTAGATCTTTATTGTTTATTGCAGCTACATGAGAATAAAATTAACTGTAATTAGCTCTAAGCAATGATTGGTAAAAACTGCTGTTTAAGATAAAAAAAGCATTTAAGACCATATTCACATAGTTCTACTTTTTTTCTGCTTAGATCTGATTCCTATGATCAGACTAAGTAAGCAGTAAAGGATATGAACTTTTTATGTTAGCTTATTGGAAAATTTAATATTTTTACCTAAAATTAGAAAATGTAGAGAAGTTTATAAAAATCACTTAAAATTCACCTTAAGATATTCCCATTGACTAAAGGAATTTTGGAACTAATTAATAGAGCCAAAAACATGGGATTTGGATCCAGGGAACCTCAGGTCAGATCATAGGCCCGTTGCTTACTACCTATATGACCTGCAACAAGTCCTTCAACTCTGATATCCTTCTGTTTATCTGTAACACAACAGATTTGGTCTCGACCATCTTCAAGAACTCCTCCAGCTCTAGATTTATGATCTCAGTCTGATCTCTTCAGTATTGTGGCTACTCCCTCCAATAATCAGGACTGTGACAACTATGTGTCTTCTCCCTTGTGATTCTTGGCCATTTCTGTCCAGAAAATATGGAGGACTTTCCTCTAGATTTAGAGGGTCCCTCTAAATATAGAGACTTTACTGTAGTTTGTTTCAATATTTTATAAGGTTATATATACTCCTTCTTGACCAATTGTTATGATAAACCAGTAGCTCTTCTGCTTTTCTAAGCCCTCACACCCTAAATAATGTTTTAATATAATTTTCATGTACAAACCATTGTTGTTTCTAGTTTATTATAAAACAAGGATTCCAGTATGAGTTCTTCCAGAAGTGTGTCAATTTGGTCCTAGATCAAAGGTTGCAAATGAAAAGTATATAGTCATAGAATAAGATATAGATTTAGATGGTATATAACTGTAGGCATAGGTGTAGGTATAGGTAAAGGTGTCAGTGTAAAAAATAACTATCTAGACAAATTTATATTTGTAAATGGTCTAAAACAAAGTCTATATCAGTGAAGTGTTAATGAAATATAAGATCTTCCCTGTACATTTATAGGGCTATGTGACTACATAGCCCTTTTCTCCTTGGAACAGGGAGTGTATTCCCAGATCTAAAGGCTGATTCTTCTCTCTTGAAGTATTAGCCACCTCTTGGAGGAACATATGGAATCAACCCTGTGTCCTTTAGAACAAAGGTATTTTGCCTTGTCGATCACAGATGTTTTACTTCTTTGAACTCTGGCCCAGTTCATAGCTTTAACACATCTGGTACTTAGTCACATAGTCTTTGTCACCCTTTGTCACTGAGCCAGTCAGGTACTGAGTGACATGGGTGATGGTGTCTTCTAGATCTGAAAAACTATATATAATAACTATATATATGTATATATATATATATATATATATATATATATATATATATTTATATTCTTGGTATTTTGCCTTGGGAACCCTTGGAGTTGAATGCACAAGTTGCAATGCTGTGTGCCTTGACTGGCCCCCATCAAGGCTTGGAGGGAATCTGTGTCTGCCTCTACAGGCTTCCATTGAGGCTTGAGGGGATTTACGGGAATGCACAAGCTGTGCCTGTCTCAATTGACCCCATAGAAATGTAGGGGTAGCTGTCTGGCCGGCCCCGCCTTCTTTGGTGTCTTTCCTATCTGAGCAGATCAAGAGTGAACCTGTGCTAGAAGCCCTCCTGTGTGCTAGTGTTTTTGGTCTTATAAAAAGTAAACTATATATGTGGGTCAGACACAGTTTTTACAAGGCAGAACAAAAGTGGCCTTTTTTTTTCATTTTAAGTGAAATAAAACCTTATTTTAAATTGTGAAAATAATTCTTAGCTTCCAATAAAAAATGAATAAAATAATCAGCTGCTGAACAAACTTGTAGTTATAAGCTTCTCTGTCGAAAATTAGGCTACACCTCTGATACCATGCATTCTAAAATATTTTATATATATCTATCATTTTTAAAATATTCAAAATTTTTCCCACATTAGTAAAAAACTACAGGACCCTTATTTTGTAGCATTTGCTTGGAGACTATGGCATCATAACCCAATGAGACATCATAGGAAGAATTTTGTGGTGGACACAACACTTTATTGAAATAGCTGTTGTATGTAGAATTGAATTTTTATAGTTATTTTATATTTTCTTTTTTTTAATGCTATTCCACTTTGAAATTAGTAAAAAATATTTTAATAGTATTGTTTCTCAATGTATTAAGTTGATAAATGATATTAATTTTTCTGGTGCCTAGGCATAGACCCTTACTCTAGCTGAGAGATACCATGGTGCAGTAGAGAAGACACTGGACACACAGCTTGGAAAAACTGTGCTTATGGCTTGCTTTATACATTTAAATGATATGTGTTTCAGATACATATCATCTGTATGACCAAGAACAAGTCACTTAAGTGCTCTGAGCCTGCTTCCTAGTTTTTAAAGTGAGACTAATAATATACTACAGTACTTGCTTCATATGGTTATCATGAGAATGAATGAGAAAATCTGATGGGGGAGGCTAGGTGGCACAGTGAATACCTCACCAGCCCTGGAGTTAGGAGGACCTGAGTTCAAATCAGGCCTCAGACACTTGACACAAAAACTAGCCATGTGACCTTAGGCAAGTCACTTAACCCCAATTATCCTACCTCCCCCCCTCCAAAGAGCAAAAAGAGGAGGTGGGGAGAAAATCTGATGGAACTCTACTCTCATTCTTTGGGGAATTCCATAATCACAATAGCAACCCACCCAAAGTGTTTCAAAGTTGTGAAAAACTTTTAAAATTGAACCAAGGAACTTATCTTTGATGCTCAATATGAAGGCAACAAAATTAATTTAGTGTGTATGGAGGGAGGGGAGATGATATAAACAAATCTATGCTTTAGGAAAATCTTTTTTGTTAACAGTGTGAAGGATGGTTTGAAATGAGAATAGCCTCTAGGCAAGAAAAACAATTAGGAGGCAATTTTAGTACTCCAGGCAAGAAATTAAGGGAGCCTGAATTAAGAGTGATGACTGTGGGTAGAAAGAAAGGTATAGATATCTATCTATATCTACACCTACACCTACACCAGCTCCTAAATCTACAACTCTATCCATATCATTTTTATCTACTTGTATGTCTCTATCTACATTTCAGATCTGTATCTATGCTACTTTGATATATATGTGTATATCCAAAAATATCTCTCATATATAAAGATGATAGAAATTAGAGACAGAAAAAATCAGGGATTTTTCCCCTTTATTTTAGAAAAAAAATAAAAGATTATAAATTAAATACACTGGAAGAATTTGCTATTTAAATAGTTACCTATTTGGAATCCTTTACAAAACATACAATTTTATTTTTAATGGGAATGAGTCCTGCATAACTAATGTAGTACATTATTTTTTTTTAATACAAAAAGAAAAGGGACTAGTTTAAAGCAGGAAAAGTCTGACATTTAGATATTGGTGCTTTACTTTATTCCTCCCCAATTTCTTTGCTATGGCCCTAGAGAAGGGAGGTGAAGGGTCCCATTGTTTCTCTGCCTTTCAGAAAAGTCATGCCATTATAAAGCCCTCTTTCTTCTATTTCTTCCATATCTTTGTGATTATTCCATGAGATAACAGATATTCAAATTCTAGGGCTTTTAATCCTCTTTCTGGGCTTTTTGGTGGTTTATCAAGATGACAATTCTTATTCAGACTCTGTGGTAATACCCTAAACACAGAGAGATTCAGGGATATGATCTTGGGGCATTGATTCTTGGCCATTACTTTCTTCTGTTCATTTTGTATAAACTTTCTCTCTTATCTCCTGGCTCCTAGAATCTTTTGAAATTTACAGACTTGAAAGCAAAAACTCTACACTGAGTTTTTGAACATTTAGAGTTCTTGGATGTTACATAACCCCAAAATGTACTTAATTCTTCTTCATTTTCTTTTTTAAAACTACTTTTGTTTATTTTTTCATATTTTTCAGGTAATAAAAAACTCAATAAAATACTATGCTTGAATGTGATATTTGGTTAAAATTCTGATATTCTCTTCCACTGATGTGCCCCTCTCTTTGCCCTGTCCATTCCAGGATTGTTTATTTATTACTTATGAACAATTGAAATAAAAACAAATGCCTTTTTAAAAGATCTATTCTTTTTTCCTGTTACATGGTGGAAATCATACAGCATTTGGAAAATGAAGGAATAGGGCTGAAATTTTGGTCTCCACATCTTAACTATGTAACCTTGTGCAATTCATGCCCCCCACTGGAATTCAGTTTTTTGTTTTGTTTTGTTTTTTTGGCAAATGAGAGAGTTGGGCAAGATGATCTTTAGAATTTCTATTTGCTTTGAGTCTGTGAACCTATGATCTTGCTACATTGGAAGAGAAACTTCTAGAAGTTAAAGGCCACAACTTTAGTAAATTCTGAACAAAACTTACACATTTTTGGTTGTCTAGATAGGTAGATTAAAAAAAAATAATTTGCTTACCTTATTAAGGACTAAATAATATTAGAATAGCATTACTGAGAATCAGGAAGTTATTTTAAATAACTGTGGATATAGACAGTTACCATTTCTCTTTGATGAGTTCCATTATAATTTCCAGATATGAATAAAATTGATTATACTTAAGGAAAGATTGAGAACCTGCCTCAGTAGGATGATTCAAAGATTACTGGAAAAGCATATTTAACCCATAACCCAAAATCCTGTGCCAGTTCCAAGAGATTCATGAATTCACTGTACTAGGTAATACAATAGTTAATGACTAATACTTTCTAACTACTTGAATCAGATTTTATATATATATATACATATATACATATATATATATATATATATATATACACTTTTAGTCCTTAAAGACATTCTCCAAAGAGATCATAAGATAAAAACAAGGACTCTATTGTCAAACAGGGTAGGACCTTCTCAGTTGAATTCCCTTGTCCTGAATAATTCATATTAACTAGACTGAAGTTGATTTTAGGTTATGTCTCTTTAAATTCCTAAATGACCTTTTACTTAGCAGGACTTGGGATTGTCTCACTCATTCATTCATTGGCAGTGAGTAAGAGAAAAAGTTAAAAATATATTGTCTTGATTTTCCTGTTGGACAGAAGGGAGGTACAAGGGTAGGAAGTAGATTTTTCTTCAAAAAAATTATATTAAAAATGTAGGACAGCTGGGTGGCACAGTGTATGAAGGACGAGGCCTATAGTCAAGAAAACTAATCTCACTGAGTTTAAATCCAGCCTCAGACACTTACTAGCTCTGTGACTCTAAGCAAGTCACTTAACCCTGTTTGCCTCAGTTTCCTTATCTGTAAAGTGAGGTGGAAAAGAAAATGGAAAACCATTCCAGGATCTTTTCCAAGAAAACTCCAAATGGGGTCACAAAGAGTTAGACACAACTAAAACAATTGAACAACAATAACAACATATAAAATATATTTGTTTATTTTTGCTTAGATTAAATAGAGGAAGGACTGGAAGCATGTAAAATGGTTTGATTCGAAATAGTAGGCCTATAGCCTCTTCCGGATTCTTTACTCTTGATTTTGTTTCCTATTTTTCTCTTCTCTTTAGGCTTGTGATAAGATCAATTACCTCTGGTTCTTACATATCCCTTCCCATCTGGTAGTCCTAAGGAGTGGCAGCCCTTTTTTGAGCTATAGATTTCCTTCCCTCCTTGTTGGCAGGAAGTAAACGCTATAATTTGAGTTTATTCGCAGTCCTGGATCTGTTCCAAATTGGATGTGAACAAACAGGTGTATGTCTTCTCAGCAATCTATTTTTTTTTCTTTCTTTTTCATCCTTTCGAAGGAAAGGAGGTAGGAAGTCTATATGGCTTAATGTTCACCTAGACCCTACCAGGCCAAGGAGAGGTATCAATTCAGTTTAACCTTCTTTCTTACCTTTCTTATATTGTTATGACTATTATTGATCATTCTATTTTCATTATATAGAAGTCATTTTCGATAGATTAGTCTGTTATTTTTTTCTTAATTAATAGATCACCTGAGAGTCTGTGTGCTCAGTGGTTCACCCTATACACAACCGGTATGTTCACTACTGCACTAAGAGCTCCACTGTTGTCTATATGTTGATATTTCCCACCAAATCAGTCTTTCAAAAAAATGTGCAGGAATTTGAGGGTTAGGAGTTTAACATGTGTTTCATGCTCTGGCCAGGCCCTAAAATTTCTAGGAATATAACTTTCTAGACATCAGCATGGAAGCTGTCTAAACAGTTGTTGAAATCTAGGGATTCCTTTCATCTAAAAAACAGCTAATAGAGTTTCAAAAATATTTTCTCATTAAATGAGTTCATTGACCTTTTTTTTTTTTCAAATACCCATGTTTTTCACCTATCCACTGAGCATCTTGCTTATATAGAAGTTCTCATGACTTATTATGGATGACAGGATTGAATCAGAAAAGTTTTATCTCATATTAAAATGGCAAGTAAAATCTTCATTACTGTGACCTTTTAATAGAACATTTCCACTCTCTGGAAATTGGTGGGAG
This sequence comes from Gymnobelideus leadbeateri, assembly GCA_011680675.1. Lineage (NCBI taxonomy): Eukaryota > Metazoa > Chordata > Mammalia > Diprotodontia > Petauridae > Gymnobelideus > Gymnobelideus leadbeateri. The sequence goes on along the minus strand of WOXC01005631.1, from coordinate 90,313 downwards.
AAGGCTTAGGCTTTACTAATGCAACCACTCCATTCAAACAGTTAGAAGATAAGATTGATTAACTTTGAAATTACCAAGGAAGAAAATACCTGAGGCACTTACACATTCTGAAATTCTCTTAGCAAAAACCTTTCAAACTAAAAAGTCATATGATTGAAGAGATGTCTCACTTGAAAAAAATCATATATCTTTCTGACATTAAAAAAAGAATTATTTAGACTTTTTTCCAAATTATTTTAATTTTTTTTATTCTTAAAAATTATTTTAGGTCGGGAGGTGAAGCCAAGATGACAGAGTAGAAACAGCACTACCAAGGTGCTCTCCCAGCAGACCACTTCCAAACCATGTAAAAGGGGACTGTGAAAAACTTCTGGAGCCCCAGCACCCACAGAACGACACAGAGAAGCTAACCTCCTGCTGGGGACAGCCCGGTGGCCCTGTGGGGAGCCAAGAGCGCAGCCTGGGGGGAGCTGAGCCCAGGTCCGGTGAGCCGCAGTTCTAGCCATAGGACTGCCAGGCCAGCAGCCAGCTGGAGGGACCCCAGAACACCAGCAGCTGTGGGGATTCCAGAATTATCAACATGGACATGCCTGGGACAAAGTGAGAGGTTAGTGCCCTATGGACTTTGGGACCAGTATTTGGGGAATGCGTCGGCTTCCTCCCCTGGGGGCTAGAAGCCACTGAGGAAACAAGGCACACTCGCCATTCTGAAGCTCCAGTGGCGGTTTCAGCTCCTGGCCTGTGAACTGTAGGGAGATCTAGCGATCAGTCTTGGGGGTTAATTGCTCTTGCTTTGGATCTGGATTATGATCTGGGGGGGAGGTCTGGGGTGGGCATCCAACTTGCCAGAACTGGAAGTGGTGAAGACCCCAACATTCTGGACGGAAGCTCCCCTGTCTGGTGGCAGAGCCTTACTGTGGCAACAAGCCCAAAAGTCAAGTAATTAAGTGGCAACATACCTAGGCAAATGAAACAAACAGAAAAATGCAACATTAGACTCCTATTTTGGGGGCAAAGAGGTCTGAAGCATGGAACAGGACTATGAGGTCAGAAATCCTGGTCCAAAAGCCCCAAAGGAAAATATGAGTGGGTTACAGGCCATAAAGGACGTTAAGAGGGACTTTAAAAATCAAATAAGGGAAGTAGAGGAAAAATTGGGAAGAGAAATGAGAAGGATGCAGGAAAAGTATGAAATGAGGGTCAACAGCCTGACTGAGGAAAACAACACCTTAAAAAATAGACTAACAAAAACAACACCTTAAAAAATAGACAAACTCAAATGGCAAAGGAGGCCCAAAAGGGCAATGAGGAGAAGAATGCCTTAAAAAGCCGAATTTACTAGATGGAAAAAGAATCTCAAAAGCTCACTGAGGAGATTCATTCCTTCAGAATTAGACTGGAGCAAATGGAAGCTAGTGACTTTATGAGAAATCAAGATACTGTTAAACAGATCCAAACAAATGAAAGAATAGAAGGCAATGTGAAATATCTCATGGGAAAAACCACTGACCTGGAAAATAGATCCAGGAGAGATAATTTAAAAATTATTGGACTACCTGAAAGCCATGATCAAAGAAAGAACCTAGAAATCATCCTTCAAGAAATTCTCAAGGAAAATTGCCTGATGTTTTAGACCCAGAGGGCAAAATAGAGGTTGAAAGAATCCACAGATCACCTCCTGAAAAAGATCCCAAAAGAAAACTCCCAGGAATATTATAGCCAGGTTCCAGAATCCCCAGATCAAGGAGAAAATACTACAAGCAGCCAGGAAGAAACAATTTCAATATTGTGGAAACACAATCAGAATAGCCCAGGACCTGGCAGCTTCTACACTGAGGGATCAAAGGGCATGGAATATCATATTCCAGAGGGCAAAAGAGCTGGGATTGAAGCCAAGGGTCACCTACCCAGCCAAACTGAGTACCTTGTTTCAGGGGAAAATATGGTCATTCAGTGGAATAGAGGACTTTCAAGCATTCTTGAGGAAAAAACCAGAGTTGAATAGAAAATTTGACATCCAGACACAAGAAGCAAGAGATTCCTGAGTAGGTAATCAGGGAAAAGAAATCAAAAGGAACTTATCAAAGTTGAACTATTTACATTTCTACATGGAAAAACAATAACAGTGACTGATGAAACCTTTCTCAATATGAAAATAATGGAAGAAGGGTGTATGGTCATATGAATACATATGTGAATGTGTGTATATATGTTTACAGTTATACATGGAAAGAGGGCATAGGTTGAATTTGTTGGGAAGGGATGATACCTAAGGGGTGAAATTATGAGGTGAGAGAGGAAAGTGGCAAGAGGAGATGGGGAGAGACAGGGTAGGGTAACTATCTCATGTAGAAGAAGCAAGGGGAAGTGACTGCAGAGGAGGGGAAGAATAGGAAGGCAAAAAGGCAAAACCACATTCTCATTGAATTTGGTTCAGGGAGAGAATGACATACATACTAAATGGGATATCTCAACCTGCAGCAGAATAGGGGGAAGGAGGATGAGAGGAGGGATGATGGATGGGAGGGCATTCTTGGGGGGAGGGGAGGTTGGAAGTACCCACTATTGAAGAGGGACAGGATCAAAGTAGGGAATGGACCAGGTGGGGGGTGGGATGGGTGGGAGGGAATTATAAGCAGCCTTTTGCAATATATCTACTATGGTAATGTTTTGCATAGCTGTACATGTACAACACATACTGAATTGCTCATCTTCCAAGAGGAAATGGGTGACAAGGCAGGAAAGGAATGGATCTGAAATTCAAGGTTTTAAAATTAAATGTTTCAAATATATATATATATATATATATATATATATATATATATATATATATACACACACACACTATTATTAATACTATTTTGCATGTAATTGGGAGATAAGATGTTCAGGCATTGGGGCACAGAGATTCACCTTGCCCTAATGGTAAAGTTGAAGGGGTATGGGAGAAGATATGGGAGAGAGCAGATTGGATGAGGGGATATCTTGTGGGACTGCTATTCTGGGGTGGTGGGTAGGGGAAAAATTGTATCTCAAAATCTGGTGGAAATGAATGATGTAAACCAGAAGTTAATAAAACATTTGTTTTAAAAATATTTTAGGCCAGCACCACTTAGGAATTGTTTTTTGTTCTTCATTTTCCAAGAGGATCACTGGCATCAGAAGGGTGAGATCTTGACTTGAAAAGTGAGTTGGATTTAAGTGAGGGAGGACTGAAAATTTCTCAACCTTACTCTCTCTTCCAGAAATATTCAGAGTCCAATGGCAAGGCATAGGTCAGGAAGACTGGTGATGGCCCTGAATGCAGTGGGAGACTTTTGCCTTTTTAAGCTAAGGTCTTTCACAGTTTGTCTGAGGCCACACCCATCTATTAATTAATGGATAGGTAAGAACTGAGACAAAATAAGGCCTAAATTCTAAAAAGAATCATTCTGGGGAGGGGTGGAGTCAAGATGGAGGAGTAGAAACAGCACTCCCACGGAACTCCAGCCTACAGCACTTCAAAATTTTGTAAAAGGGGGACTCTGAACGACGTGTGGAACTCCAGAACCCACAAAATGACACAGAGAAGCTAACCTCCCGCTGAAGACAGCCTGGCATCCTAGCAGGGAGGAGCCAGCACAGTGCTCTGGGAGCTAAGCCTAGGACCGCATGAGTCAGAGGTTTAGCCCCAAGGTGGCCAGACCAGCAGTGGGCTGGAGGGACCCCAGAACACTAGCAGCTGTGGCGTTTCCAGAATTGTGAATACATAGATGCCTAGGACAAAGTGAGAGGTCAGTGCCCTATGGACTTTGGGACTCATTAGTGGGGAGAGCACATCAGCTTCTTCCCCTGGGGGTGAGAAGATGTTGAGTAGCTGGCAGCTTCGGCTTCTGGCCTGGGAAATTGTAGGGGGATCTAGCAATCAGTGTTGGGGGTAATAGCTCTTGCTTTAACCTCCGTGGATCTGGATTGCGGTCTGGGGTGGAAGTCTTGGGGTGTGTGACCAGCTTGCCAGAGTATGTGGAGGCTTCAGAGAGGCCACCCAACTAATATCTCCAGCGGTTGAGAAAACCCCAGCATTTGGGACAGAAGCTCTCCTGGCTGGTGGCAGAGTCCTACTGTGGCATTTCATTTAAAGTTACTATAGATATTATAAAATATTTGGCATCTACCTGCCAAAAAGAAACCCAGGAACTATATGAACACAATTACAAAACATTTTTCACACAAATAAAGTCAGATCTAAATAACTGGGAAAACACCAGTTGCTTGTGGGTAGGCCAAGCTGATATAATAAAAATGGCAATTCTATCTGAATTAATTTACTTATTCAGTGCCATACCAATAAAAGTATCAAAAAATTTTATAGAGTTAGAAAAAATAATAACAAAATTCATCTGGAAGAACAAACGATCCAGAATATCAAGGGAATTAATGAAAAGAAATTCTAGGGAAGGTTTTCTAGCCATATCAGATCTTCAATTTTATTATGAAGCAGCAATCATCAACACTACTTGGTACTGGCTAAGAAATAGAGTAGTGGATCAGTGGAATAGGTTAGTTACACAAGGCACAATACTCAATGACCATAATAATCTACTGTTTGATAAACCCAAAGACTCTAGCTTCTGGTATAAGAAGTCACTATTTGATAAAAACTACTGGGGAAACTGGAAAATAGTATGACAGAAACTAGGCATAGATCAACATCTTACACCATATACCAAAATAAAGTCAAAATGAGTACACAATCTAGATATAAAGCCTACCAGTTCCAGATCCATAATTCTGTTATGAAGTGGTAATCATCAAAACAATTCAGTACTGCTTAAGAAATAAGAGTGGTGGATCAGTTAAAGAGAGTTACTAATTACTTTACCAACCTAGTGTTTGATAAAGCCAAAGATCCAGGCTTTGGGGGCAAGAACTCAACGTTTGACAAAAAATTACTGGGAAAGCTGGAAAGCAGTTTGGCAGAAAATAGGCAGAGACTAAAATCTTGCACTGTACACAATCATAAAGTCAAAATGGATAAATGAGTTATATATAAAGATGAATATCATAAGTAAATATGGGGAGCATGGAAAAATGTACCTATCAGGTCTGTGAATAAGAAAAGCGTTTGTGTTCAAATAAGAGCTAGAGTGGATTAGAGGAAGGAAAATAGATGATTGTGATTACATGAAATAAAAACTAATCAAAACAAAACCTTTTCATAAATAAAACCAAAATTAGAAGAAAAACAAAAAACTGGGAATAGATTTTTGTGCAATTTTCTCTAAGAACTTTGTTTCTTAAATATAGAGGGAGCTGAGACAAATTCATTGAAAAAAAAAGGGCCATTCCACAGGTTATAAATGATCACTGGATGTAAACAGGCTTTTTTTAGAAGAAGAAATCAAAGACATCAATAATTAGAAGAAACAATTCTGCAAAGTATTACTTATTAGAGAAATGCAAATTAAACCAATTCTAAGACACCACTTCATAATTATCAGAATGGCTAACATGGAAGAAAATTAAAATGACAAATGCAAGAGAGGGTGTGGAAAAATTGGGACACCAGTTCAGTGTTGGTAGAGTAGTGGACTAGTTCAACCATTCTTGAAAACAATAGGGACATATGCTCAAAGGGCTATAAAACTGTGCGTACCTCTTAACAGAGCAATATCACTGCTAGGTCTACACCCTAAAAAGATCAAAGTAAAGGGAAAAGGACTTATTTGTACAAAAATATGTATAGCAGCAATTTTTGTTGTGACTAAAATTCAAAATTGAGGGCATACTCAAAAATTGGGAAATGGATGAACAAGATGTTGTATATGATTATGATGGAATATTATTGCATTATATAAAATGACAAATAGGATGCTTTCAGAAAAAGAAAAAAAACTTGGGAAAATTTATACAAAGTGATGCAAACTGAAGTGATAGAACCAAGAGAGCACTGTACACAGTACCATCAATATTGTAATGATTGTCAATTGTGAAGGACTTATTTACTGTGGTGAAGACAATGATCTAATACAATTCTGAAAGACCCAAGATAAAAAATGCTATCCATCTCTAGAGAGAGAACCAAGAAACTCTGAATGCAGATTTAAATACTTTTTAAACTTCCATAATTTGTGTTGTTTTATTTTTTCACGTTTTCTTTTGCAACATGACTAATCTGGAAATATGTTTTCCATGACCTCATATATATAATCTAAATCAAATATATTTTCTTCTCAAGCTGGTGGGGAGAGGAGGAAAGTCAGAAGAAAAATTTTACTCAAATTTTTAAAAGCTGATTGTTAATTTTTACATGTATTGGGAAATATTTAATGATAATACAAAAAGTAAAAAAAAATTATCAGTTCCCTAAGAAATGAGATAGGCAGTGACTTTTTATCATTCCTAATTCAATTTGCCCTTTATGTAATTTTGGGTTTTGTCAGCTCCCTCTTTTTATTCCTTGGTTTCCTTGACACTTCCTATCCCGGTTTTCTTCCTTGTCATCTCGATACCTCCCTTTCCTTGGCTACATCATCCCTATTCTCACACATCCTTGGTATTTCTGTCTCCCAAAGTTCCTTCCTCAACACTCTTCCCTTCTCTTATTATGTTCCATCCTTTAATATTCTCATCAGCTCCCACTGCTTTGAGTATCATCTATAAATGACTCCCAAATCTATGTATTCATCCTTAATCTCTCCCCTGGGCTCCAGTCCTACATCATCAACTGTTTTCCAAATACCATCTCCTGAATCATCTATATGCAAAGTTATCTCAAAGTCAACATATCCAACGTGGAATTCAAGATGTTTTCTCTCCTGAATGTGCCTCTTTTCCAAACATTTCTATTTCTCCTACAGGAAACACAATCCTGTGTTTCATCTACCTTCCAGGTATATGCAACAGTGGATAGAGTCCTGTACCCAGAAACAAGAAGACGTGCTCAAATCAGGTCATTAATAGCTATGCCAATTAATCTCTGTTTGCCTCATTTTTATCATATGTAAAATATATCCAACAATTATACCTGTTTCATAAAATCATTGTGAGGATATAATGAGATAATACTTGTAAAGTATCTCATAAACCTTAAAATATCAAATGAATACTAGTTATTGTTGTTGAGGATGTGGTTGTGGTTGTTGCCTTTGTTTTATTGTATTATTGCCTATTGTATTATTATTATATCACTCTGGTTTTCAAATATGTCTGGTAGCTCTGTACTACTTAAAGGAAAAAGATAATTCATACTCCTCAGCCTGGCATGTAAAGCTTTCTACATTTCATCTTTGAATTACCTTTCTCATCTCACTCCATTCTATCTTCTTCAAGCACTCTGTTTCAACCAAACTTGATTATTTCTTTTACTCTAAACTTGACATTCTATCTCCCATTTCTTTGTATTGGTATAGAGATTCTGTTCCTAATACTTGCAATGCTCTCCCTGCTTATTATAACTTGCCTCTTAAGTTCTTTTCTTTATTAGAGGTTTGGCTCAGGTTGCTCTTATTAAGGCTAATCTCAGTTTTCTTCTTGTCTGAGAATCTTTTCTCCCCCTTCACAATTACCACTGATTTCCTCTTTGAATTGATCTATAGTGGGATCCTCTTTTATACAAAATGTGTCATCTTCCCATCCATTCTTCCCTCCCTTCAGTAAAAAACAAGCACTTTTGGAGTGGAGTTTTTTTTCCCTTTTCTATTCCCTGTTTCTCCCATTGTGCTATATCTATCTATCCACGCATCTATCTCTATCTTTCTTTCTATCATCTATCTATTATTTATCTATCTCTCTATCCATTCATCTATCCATCAATCTATCCATCCATCTATCCATCTATCTATCTTTCTATCTATCATCTATCTTTCTATCTGTATATCCATCTATCTACTATCCATTTATCCATCCATCAATCTATCTAGCTTTCTATCTATCATCTATCTATCTATCTATCTGTAAGTAGATGTTGGCTTAAATCAATTCAATATAATTTTTCAAGGATTTATAATTTCATTCATGTGGGTCCTCTCTTTATTGATGTAGCTCATAATTCCTCTTATGTTTGTCCTTCATTTTTGAAGAGGGCCATGGCATCAGGAAAATGATGACATGACTTGCAGTTGACTTCAATTTGAGTGAGGGAGGGCTATGCAAGGTCACCAGCCTCACTTTCTCTTCCAGAGCCATCTCTATAATTCCTCTATAATTTAATAGATGATCTTTTGGAGTTGCTAAGGACAAACAATTATTCACCCTTCAACTAACCTGCATATGTATGTCTCTAAATATAGCTTTCCTAGTCTCTGGGAGAAGAAACATATGGCCCTTCTCCATTCTCAGGGGCAAAGCTTTTCCCACCCCAGAATACTTGCTAGAGTTTTCCTTTTCTATAATGGGCTTAAAGAACAGAGACATGCATTGTAATGAGGATTTTAGTGCAGTGATTTTCAGTGATAATAAAACTAACACTGAGTAAAGCTGCTGGTCTTATCCAAAATCAAATGGAAAACCAGTAGAAGAGTCAGAATAGGATGGGAACTTCTCATCCTCAACGTCTCAGACAACTACAGACCTCTCTGACTCTCAGCTGCCTCGTTAGCATGCAGTATCCATTCATCCGTGGGGATGCTGACATTTGAGAGAGATTGTTTTCCTAAAGTCTACAACAATCTAAAGGGAAAATGAAATAAAAGGTGCTAAAATAAGCAGTAAGGATCCACCTTTGTCTTTCATCTTTTTTATAGAAAGTTGTATAAATGTCACTTCTTTTAATCATCAAAGTGAAAGTGACTAGCAGTGAGGGGTTTGAATAGAGGAGAAAATCAAATATTGAAGAACATCTAAAATAGGAAATGCAGAAGAAATGGTAGCTTTTTATGGGGAAGGTGGTCTGTGTGTGTGTGTGTGTAGAACTAAAGCCTACGAATATGAAATTCAGGACTAGCACAGTCCGGTGGACTAATTAGCAAGTTTCCCTATCACTTTATGCAATGATACCACACCTTGCTAAAGAAAGCATAATCATCTTTATAAAATGCCTGTGTTCTCAGGTTTCCTGAGAATGAAAGAGACATCATAGAAGCTTCACAACATTCTTTTAACTTAAATCCAGGTCATATTTCAATATTGCTTTTTTAGAAAGAATAAAGGATGAAAACTCAGGGAAGTTGAGAGAAGCTTACCTCCTTGTTACCAGATGGTTTGTTGGAAGTAAAAGAACACATGATGTTGAGTCAGAGGACCTCAGGAGTTATCTGGCCTCTCCTACTTATCAATTGTGAAACCCTAAGTAACTCCCTTGCTTCTCAGGGACTGGGTGGAGTGGATGTTCTTAAAATCCATCCCAGTTCTCAATCCTTTCAGCTAGTAGGCAAGTTGTCTTGTATACATACAATTGAAATTTAATTTTAACTACTGATTTTCCTCTCTTTTGTACACAACTATTTTATTTATATGAGTTAATATTATAACTGCATATATGTGTATATGCATTATGCATAAGGATTGCCAGTCTAGACATGAAATGTCATCTATGTGGTTAGTTCCTTGTGATAACCTACCCCTCCCAACGCAGAATAGCACCCTCTCTAGGTCTTAGTCTTAGGAAATCGCCAGTGCACACTAGGAAGTTAAGCTTGAGTGTCACAGAGTTGAGACTCGAACCCAGACCTTTGAAAATTCTATGCCAGCTCTCTATCTACAACTTCTAAGCCAGCTCTCTCCATGTTTCCAGGTCTCATTTGATCTTTATCCATACCCACTCATAATCCTCCATATATCATATCCCCCAAATGCTTAAGGTCTTTTTCTCAGTCTTCTAAAATGCCAAGGTGCTTTTGCAGCGCTCCCATTTTTATGTGTCATTCCTTCAATTTTGTTGCATACCTGACCCATCTTCTTTCTTTGATAATATGAATTTGTGCCTTTCCTGAGCACAGGTGACATTCTATATTAAGCTAAAGTGTGCTTACACCTGTCATGGCACATGTTATGATTTATGTATTGTTCTCAGGAAACAATTTCTTATAAACTGTTTTTATGAGGTTACAGTATAAACTGTTAAATCACTTAACCCCTGCCTCAGTTTCCTCAATTGTAAAATGAGGAAATACTAACACCTACCTCCTAAGGCTGTTGTGAGGATCAAATGAAATAATATTTTTGAACACTTAGCATAGTGCCTGGAATAGAGCCAGCATTTTTTTTCAATAAATGTTTCCTTCCTTCATGTGTTCCTTTATTGTCCTCTCAGTAAAGCTTAGTATTTAATTTTGGGGCATTTTAGTGTTCCTTTCTTTGCACTTATAACACTTCTGGAAGAACTGCTACTCAAAAGATGAGTTTGTTTTTTGTTGTTGTTGCTGGTTTTTTTGGGGGGGTGGTCATGGTATGATAGTATGGGGTCATTGAAAGTGCTAAACAATTTCCCAAATATAGTCTGGGAGGCTCTTATTCAATTTTGGCTCCAACTAAGAATCACAGAATTTCAGAGTTGGAAGACATGGAAGCCTTCTAGTTCATCCTGGTCACATAAGAAAAAAAAAAAAGGAATGGATAAGAGAGAGGAAGAAGGGAGGGAAGGGGAAGAGAGGAGAGGAAAAAGGAAAAGGAAAAAAAAATCAGCCACTCACAGCATAAATGTAGTTCCAACTTTTTGTTGAAGATTTTCAATGTGAGAGAAGCCACACATAGAGAGAGCCCATTGTACTTTCTGATAACTAATTATCCAAAAGATTTTTCCTTACACCAGGCCTAAAAGTCTCTATTGACATTGCCCAACCATTGTTACTATTTTTACTTTCTGGAACTAAACACATCTCATCCTTCTTATATATCACACACCTTCAAGTAATTGAAGACAGATGTTTTAGACAATTAATCTTTTCCAGTCTAAATATGTCAATTGATGCTCATGTGGCCTGAATTCCTCAACCATGCTGGCTGTCAACTTCTGGATCCTCTTCAGAGTATCACAGAGGAGAAGTGAGGGATAGTCACAGTCAGTAGTATCACACTGGTTTAGACTACAAATGAACATGATGTATGTTCTATTGTATTTTAAAATTCATTTTCTTAAACATTTGCCTGTTACATTATAATCTGTTTCAGACTATGAGTTTGAGAGAATTGGAGAGGCATACAAGTACCAAGCTCCATTTCTCTCCTATTTCTAATGATGCCATAAATCCAGGGAATCTTATGGACTCATATAATAGGATTGTAGATATTGAACTATAAGGGATATTAGACATTGTCCAAGCCTATCCCTTTGCACATGGCTTGGTTAGAAGATCATCCCAAAGTCTTTGGGTAGTAAGTGACAAAGATAGAATTATGCACCCTGATCCTTTGACTTTAAGCCTTATGTACTTTCCACTATCCCACTTGGGCTCCCCGTCCTGCAACGTCAATTAGTCTGACACCGTGAATAGTTTATTGGAGATAATATTACTTACAACAAAATAATCTCTTCCCTAGTTTGAATCAAAGCATGTGAAATTTACTTTTTTAATTCCCCCACGGTTCAAAAGAGAGAAACAAAATAAATAATCACATATCTGTAGGTGCATGAACCATGTTTAATTATTGCCAAATGTTTCCAAATGTCCATGAGGGCTGAAGGTTAGACCCACAGTATGAGACAAAGTCAGTTCCCAAGGGGTAACCATTCTGGAATATCAGTGCCAAAAATCTGAAATGCCCAGCCTTGTGCAGCAAACTCAATCAATTTTATCCCCACTTTAGTAGTGATATCTGCTTCTCCTTTATAGAACATAGGTTTAGAATTTAAGGGAACTAAAGGTCATCGAGCTCAACACTTTGATTTTACAGATAAAAAAAGACAAAACAAAAACCTGCAGCCTAGGGAGCTTAAACAGCATGCTCAACTTTGCACAAGTATTAAATAGCTGAATCCTCTGAATTCAAAATAATGTTACTTACCACTGGAGTTCACTGTCTTCTTGCATACCATCAAGAAAAAGACTATCCTATACCATTTAAAGAGAGACTAAACTTAGAAATTCTGTCTCTGAAGTCTGTGTTGGTAAATATCAAGCAAGAAATACCACAAACCTTTGAAATGACGAATGATAAAGAATGTTTACAAACATGGCCCTTACATACTAGAAATCTTTTGTCTTTCAGCAAGAATCTAATAAGTGAATCTCTTGAAGCCCTTATAGTTCTTCAGTTGTATCTGACTTGTCTTGATTAAGTATAGAGTTTTCTTGGAATGATACTGGAGTGGTTTGCCATTTCCTTTTCTAGTGAATTGAGGCAAATGTCTTGCATGTCATACAGATTATATCTGAGGACAGATTTGGACTCAGGTCTTCCTGACTCCTGGCATAATGCTCTATCCACTGATTTACCTACCTGCTTTCTAGAGCCATTATTGAAATGTTGTCATAACCAAACCATTATGCCCATAGGATACAATTTCACTCACCCACATACTTATATGGATCCATGGATTTTGCCATTCCATTCTCTCCTACTACTGTTTCTTTCCCCACTTGTAGCTTAGCCCCAGAAACAAGACCCCTGAAGATAAAGTAGGAGAAAATAAAAGCGGGGGCCGGGGGGAAGAACCACCCATCCATTTCTTGATTCCTCCTAGACAGGTCTGAATGCCTTTTAAGTCTTTGCTAAACTTCTCTTTTCTGATTTTCTTGATTATGTTTTATGAGCAAAGTAAATACAACTGCCTTGTGTGAGTGATTATGTGTAGGCAGTAGGAGGTGGCAATGATATCATGGCAAGCCAGTCTTAATGCAAATATTCAGGCCGGGGCCCTGTAGGAAGGCATACATCAATTTGCATCTCCAGTTCCCATTCTACTTCCACATGTTCCATAGCTGTAAAAAGTGAGGAATGATTTTATATAGCTGAAGGCTGCTTTTCAATTATAGTGAAATTGGTTTAAATTTGGAATCAGTGGTCCAGTTTCAAAAGAAATTCACAACTTCTCACTCTCTTACTATTCTGCTGAAGCAAATCTAATATTTACAGATTTTCCCCCTCCAGTTTGCCTTGTGTATATCTGTCTTGTCACAACCTAGACTTTTGTTCAATTTTATAATGCATAATTATTGGAAATCAGATATTCACACAATTATTAGATAGGGCAGAATTATAATGCTGATTTCTCATCCAAAAAGAAAATTATGTAATTGGTTTCAGGACTGGACTTAGGAATACTTGTTTAGTTTTGGTGAAGATTGTTGCTTTTGGTGGTGGTGGTGAAGATAAGAACTATCAAAATGATTTTTTTTCCAGAAATCAAAACTAGAAGCATCATAGCCTGTAAATGAAAGAGAACAAACTAATAGAACAAACAAAAAAAAATCACTAAATATGAACATTTCCATTTTCTAGACTTCTTGTTAAAATGGAATGGAAAGAGTTATATGTGATTGAATTCTACAGTAGACACCCCAGCAAAATGTGAAGAGGTACCAGATAAAACAATGGTCATCAGTAAATAAGATGAGACATTGGAAAGGTCCTCCAGGTACTCAAGGTCTACACAATTAGATGATTAAGAGCTTGCAATAATTCTGAGTGCTGATGTCTAGGGGGCCTGGAGCTAGCCAGTAAAAATAGGGCCTAAGTTCTGAGAAGGAGGAAGAGTCATGTCAAGCCCTGGTTCCTGCACCAGCAGATGGAGATGGAATGTACATGAGTCACAGTTCTCTTAGAAGACTGGAAGTGAGATGCATTGCAGGAGAAAGGCCTGCTATCATTATGGGACTGCCAAAAGAGAGAGAGAAGATTATCCTGGAAGCCCTAGCTATGAAGGCCTCCAGGAGACCTGAGAAGAATATGTAATTTTTTTTCAGGTCATGGCTTGTCAGAGCTACAGCATTCAAAGTAATCAATGCCTGGCTGATAATGGCTCAAGGAGAAGGAGACAGAAGCAGGACAAAGTTCAGCACCCGCTTTGGCCAATAGGGTATGAAGATAGAAGAGATAGCTGTAGAGTATGAGGACTAGATCTGATCACCCCATCTCATTGCCAAATTCAAGGCTTTCTGGTCAAAGAAAACAAACTTCAGTCATAATAAGTACAGAAACTCTGGGAGTGGTACCACCTCTAATACCACTGGTCCTCTTTCCATTTCAGCTCTCATAGTTATCATCTAGGGAATCAACTTCTCTGGGAAGAAAGGCTCACCATCCCTATTAACTGCCATCTAGAACCTTGGCAAAGCAATGGCAGAATGGTATCAAGAATACAGGGGGACAAGAGGATGCAGAGTCTACCTATTATACCCATGAGTGTGGAGCAGAGTAGGTCCTAGCTCTTACACAAAGTTTCATTCCAAAGATTACAATTGAGTGAATCCAAAAAAATGAGTTAAGGGTTGAAATGAGTAAACAGAACACAACTCTAGCTATAACCATATATATAAAGACTAATTCCATGATAAGTACAAGTATGTCTTCAGTAAAAAAGAATAACTTAGCTGTTAAGTGGTCCAAAGAGTTTGGAAGAAATAACCCAAGAGATAAAACAAGAATTTAAATGTCTTGAGGAGAAAATGAAAGAATAGCTCATAAGATATCAAAAACCTTGCCTACAAAGTGTAATACAGAATGGAATGTGCAGAAATAAATGATTCAATGAGATAACAAAAAGCATTAGGATAAGTCAAAAGGCAGTGAAATTAGAACAGTTTTTGGAGGAAATGGGAGTTAAGTGACTTGCACAGGGTCACACAAATACTAAGTGTCTGAAGTTGAATTTCAACTCAAGCCTTCTTGACTCTAGGGCAGGTGCTCTGTCCACCCTAGCTGCCTTTAAATTAGAACATTTGAAGTAATCACTACTTCTAAAAAACAACAACAACAACAAAAGACTTGAAATAGGAAATGAGGATATCTTGTTCATATTCCCTCAGAATCCCTGAAAACCATGACCAAACAAAAAAACCTTAGAAAACAAATTTCAAGAAGTCATTTGAAAAATAGCCTTTCTAGACTTATTATAATTAGAGGACAAAGTGACAAGAGAAAGAATTAACAAGTAACTTTTCTCAAAATGAAAATACCCAGGAATGTCATTGCCAAATTCAAGGCTTTCTGGTCAAAGTAAACAAACTTCAGTCATAATAAGTACAGAAGCTCTGGGAGTGGTACCACCTCTAATACCACTGGTCCTGTCTCCATTTCAGCTCTCATAGTTATCATCTAGGGAAGCAACTTCTCTGGGAAGAAAGGCTCACCATCCCTATCAACTGCCACACACATGATGGCAAAGTCAGCATAGCTAAAGCAGCAGGGCATATGAAAGATAAGACAAGAGATAACATGTGTCAGGCCAGTCAGAACATTACAACATCACTATCCCCCCTCATATCCTCATAGAGACAATGCAGGACTCTGAACCACAAAACTTTTGGAATTGCAATTTATTCAACCCAGTGCCCTTAACTCATCCTGTCATCCAAGAGTATGCAGCCACCACCAAGAAGAGAAGATCATGGAAGGGAAAAATTAAAGGTAGAGGTCAGCTCAAAGTAAAAGAAAAAAAAAACATCTGGCTATTAATGACAACCTCTAGAACTGGGTATAATCTTTGAGGGACAATATAGATATGTAACAGAATAGATTACTTTGAATAATTCCAGATGAAAGCAGAAGCATGAGAATAATTTATACAATGATTATAATCATGCAAAAGAGAAGAACTTTAGAATACTCAGATAAAAGTGATGACCCTCCATGACTCCAAAAGACTGACAATTCCCTCTGTTTCCCATCTCTTGGCTAAGTGAGCAGAATATGATAGCCATTTCCAAACAAAGGCAAGGTGTGGGTTTGTTTTGTTTCACGGTGTTAATGAGATACAAGGAAAGGATCTTAGATGTTTGTTTTTCCCCACAGAGGTAGAGAATGGGAGAATTGTTGAACAGCCTCCAAGTCAATAGTTACAGTAAGGAATAATTATAAAAAAAGAGAAGAATGAAAAAAAGTATCAACAATATAATCAAATAAATAGATGAGAACAAAAGAAATGTCAGAAAGCAACATAGAAAAGAAATCCATTTTTAACCATTGTGTAAAATTTAATAAAGATTTTTAAAAATGAATAGAATTTAAGTTTAGGATACAATTGTTTTTTTTTTCTGGTCTTTTAGTATGTTAAAGTTCATGCATACTGAAATTTGTTAAGTTCATTTTAAAAAATAAAAATGACAATTATTTCAATGACCCATGTTTCTTCTTTGGAATTGGAACGTGCTGTCCTTGTTGATCACTTGTTTTACTTTAGGAAAATGCTTTTAAAAGACAAATTATACAAAAACAAAAATCTTTAGAGTTAGGAGATCTTGTTGGGTGTCAGTCTCAACTCTGTTACTAACTAGCTGTATGACCCAGCAGAAATCACTCCATCTCACTGAAGGTAAATTTACTCTTGCAAACAAATCCAAAGCTCTCCTATAATAGTCTAGTTTATCAGACAAGTATGTATGGAACCCCAATCATGTATAATCCACCATGGATGCAAAAAAAATGAAATGTAGTTCTTTCTCTTAAGGAGTTTACATCCTGTTGGGAAGATGTAGCAGACCTCCTTCTAGTAAACATGAATTAAGTGTATATGTGATAATTTCAGGAAGCAATGGTCAACTGAGGACATCAGGAGAGACCATTATATGACATGGCAGGAGCTAAGCCCTGAAGGAAGCTAGTTATTTTAAGAGATTTGGATGAGAAAGGAATATATTGAAGGTATGAGGGATAACTAGTGCAAACATACAGAAGCAGTTGATTAAATGTCAATTTGAGGGAAAAAGGAAATAGCCAAATTTTATTGTAATGTAGTTTATGAAGAGAGATAATGTGAAATTAGTCTAGAGAGCTAGACTCAGGCCAGAATGTGCAGGACTGGAAAATAGTATATTTTTGGAGGATGTCACCTCCAAAGTCCTTTCCAAATCTAGAACTCTATGAATTTGATGATATAAATCATTGAAATGAGCCAAATTTCCTATATTTCTAATAATGATTATTCTCAAACACTTTCAATAAAACTGTTTAGATAATTCAAAGCATCATTCATTATGTAGTCAGGCTTCTCAACAATCTGAAGTAGATTACTATGTTTACCCCCATTTTCCAGATGAATAACTGATAACACTACTCAGTAAACCATTACCTTAGTGCACTAAGTGGCATAAATAGCAGAGTGCCTAATTTCCTCCAAAGAAGCAATATGCAAGAGGAAAAAAACAACAACTGTACTAACAGCTCAGTCCTCCCTGGATGGATAATATTCATTAACTCCTTGAAGCATTCAACACTGGCAAAGCATTCAAATAATTACAAGGTAGTGGCTATAAAAGTACTCAGAAATTAAAAAAAAAAAGAATAGAAATGAAAAATAAATATAGTTTACATAGTGTTCTTCACTGTTCCATACTCATTTTCATTGTTCAGTCATTTTCAGTTTTTTTCTGACTCTTTGTGACCACATTTAGAGATTTCTTGGTGAAGACACTGGAATGTTTTGCCATTTACTTCTCCAGCTCATTTTTACAGGAGAGGAAACTGAGGCAAATACGGTTAAGTGACTTCCCTATGGTCACATAGCTAGTAAGTGTCTGAGGTCAGATTTGAAATCAGGTCTTGCTAACTCCAGGCTGGCCAATCTACCCACTGTGCCACCTTGCTGCCATATCCTCTGCCTAGACTCAGCTTTGTATTAATGTCTTATTTGAGTCCATATGTATTGCAAAATCCTGGAAAATAGGTATCATAATTAAGGGATAATTTTTTTTCCCCAGAAAGTAAGATTGACATGAAATTCTACAAACTAAAAAAAGAGAAAAATCTTAAAGACTGGGAGTTCAAAATTACTAATTTATTGTGAGGTGTGGCCAAAGAAACCTAAGTAGATTTCTCTACAAATTGATTGGCATGTTTGAATACTATGCAGGGAATTTATCCTATTAGCAGTATGCTACAGTGGAAGAAGACTTAAAATTTGATGAAAGAAATTAATCAATAATTAAGCACTTGCCACACACTAATCACTGTGCTAAATACCAAGAATATAAATACAAAAAGAAAAATAGTTCCTGTCCTCAAGAAGATTACATTCTAAAGGGGAAGACAACAGATAAGTAAGAAGTGTTGATAGGAGGGGTATTCTGGTCGTGAAAATTTGGGGGACAGTAATGGATGTGAATGTATTAGATTAAATCATGCCATTTAGGAAAAAAAGGCAGAGTTGATCTGATTGTTGTCTCTAATCTGTGAGTACAGGTTTGGGAATAGAAAGGAACTTATAAAGAAAGGGAAGGAAAGGAACAAGGCAGTTTATAAGAAAGAAAAGCCTACAGAGAGTTGGGAGTGAAATGAAATGTGACTGAAGAATTTCCTGAAATAGTGGCCTTGGTGAGTTATTCATCGATAAGAAGAGCAGTGCTTCCCTGCATAATTTTTCTGCAGGATATGAAGGAAGATAACAAGGAGGAGGAGAAGATAGAGGAAGCCAGGGAAACAGGGATAAAGTGAAGCATTCTGGGACTTTCCTAAAATAGATGTCTAGGAGAGGCAGTCACCAAATGAGGACATGGCCTTGGGTTTGTAGTGTCCCTAGAGTGGAAAAAAGGCTCCAGCTTCTTGGTCTAAGTACCTCGTTAAAATCTTGGCTTCACTATGTATTACTTCTGTGACATTAATCAAGTTACTTAAACTCTGAACTTTAATTCTTCATCTGTAAAATGCAGGTATTGAACAAGGTGACTTGTGGGGTCCCTTTCACTCTTAAATCTAAGATCCACATGATTGGAAAGATCTATTATCCTACCTGTTCCTTATGCTGATTGAGACTACTCCTAAAATCTTATAACATCCAATTGCATAGAGTTTGCCCCAAGACAAAAGCATCTAGCTTCTAGATTATATTTTTCTATGTATTTGTGTTTTTCCTTTTTGACTTCTTGCTAATGACTTCCTTTAGAATATTTTTCTTTACTCTTTTACTTTCAGGTGGTCCTGTGTGTTATATCTAAAAGGAAGATAGTGTTAGTAAATGCACATGGTTTGCAAGGATGATAATTACCCATTTCTTTGGATAAGGTAGCCATTGACAAGGTGGGACCAAGATGGAAGAGGAAGAAGAAAGAAGACAAGACTGCTTTGCAGGAATTGTGCAATGAACCAAGTTTCTCCAGGAAGCAAAATTCTACCTTAGGAATCTTAACAACAATATTTGTCAACTGATGCTATAAGGCTATGAAGCATAGAATACTGGAAATGGAGCATTTGGAATAGTCCAAAGAGTTGAAGTTCAAGGTCACCCAAAAGGCAATGCAGACTCATGTGGCCTGCAGCACATTACCAATTAAGAATTGTGCAAGAGTACTAGAGTAAATGATGTCATCAGAGATATGATTAAAGATTCAGATGAGTTAGTCACTGTATGACTGAAAGACAACCAAAAAAAACAAACCTCACCTTCCATTGGTTTTCTTTCAAAGTGAAGAGAACTAGAAAAAGCCAATGAGCATATTGGGTGGACACTCGTGGAAGTTTTATGTGAGGATATGAAGGACAGAATAAGGGTATGGATGTATTTCAATCTGTATTATTAAAGAGATTACCCACATAAATAAAATAACAACTGTCAATGTATGAAAAAAAGAAAAATATAACTATATAATTACATATATGTATATATATATATATGTGTGTGTGTGTGTGGTGTGTGTGTGTGTGTGTGTGTGTGTGTGTGTGTGTGTGTAACTTGCTTTGTAGATATTTGTTTGCATGTTGCCTCTACCATTATATTGTAAGCTCCTTGAGGGCAAGCATTATCTTTTACCTTCTTTGGTATCTCTAGTACTTAGCACAGTACCTGACACATGGGAGGTGCTTAATAAATGTTGTTTGTTTGCTTGATTATGTCCATCACAGATTTCCATGCCATTTTTTTTCCATACCATGCCGTCATCTATATGCTCCCTAAGCCCCATTCTCCCCACTTTCTAATTCCCTTCCTTCTTCCAGTAAAATAAAAGCCCCATGTGGACATGGACTGTCTTCATTGATTCTACTTACATCAGCAGTTTTAAGTATACATATACCGAAAGAATTCTCTCCATGAACTGATTGCATGACTAGGCTGAGACAAAATTATGAATATGGCAAAATTTCAAGATGGTCCTTACAAGTTTCTACCTCTACATCATTCTCCTTCTTCCTTCCCTCTCCATTACTCATTCCCTTAACCATATGTTTACCCAGATCATTTTATAACAATGGTGACTTGAGCTGAAGTTTAAAGGGATAGATAAAATTTAGCAGAAAAGTTGTGAGTGTGTTTAAGACCCAAAGGACCTTGAGCACCAAGGCACTGAAGCTGGAATGAGCAAGGGGCATTTGAGAAGTTTAGCAAACTAATGTGCCTTCAGGAAAGGATACAATGTTGCTAAGGTAAATTGAATCCAAATGGCAGACAAAGGTACCCAGGATTTTTTGGTAGGCAAGGGAGAACCATTCAAAGTTTGTAAGCAAGTTATGACATGCTTAATATGGCAATTTGGAAAATCTCGTAGGGTAGTGTATGTAGGGGAGGCTATAAGAATGAGACACCAGAGCAAGGAAAGTAGGTAGTAGCTGATAGAAATTGTCTTATTTGTGTGCTGATAAGAATGTATGGGAAAGTACATGTATGAGAAATATTAAAAACAAATTGTTAGAACTTGGTTGACTGAATTGACTTGGTTAACTGATTGACTGAAAATGAAGATGGTGAGGGGAGAGGGAGAGATGTGTCATATATAATTCCAGTATATTTAGCCTGGAGGACTACAAGAATATTGGGTCCAGTTAAAACCAGAATAGAGATATTTAGAAAAGGGAATTAATGTTGATTTCGCATACAATGTGTTAAATTTTAGCTACTTTCACTTTTCAGGGGTCAAAGTACTACTAAAGTGGAAATGTTTAGTGAAACTAGATACTTCATCTCATCAGCCTAAGTCAAAAAAAGTTTTAAAAATTAGTAATTTAGAAATCAGAGCTTAAAACAAGAGAGTAAATGGATTTTGAAGTAGAAAATGTTGAAAGTAGAAAATGTGAAAGACTGAAAATGACAGAAGAGAAGAGGGCACAGAACTGAAATTTGGAAAATGATATTGATGGGGGAGGAGATGAAAAGATTTCATTAAAGGAGAAAGTTAATCTACATACAAAGATGGCCTGAATAACGTCATTGATGTTAAGGGAAGGGTGTTTTGAGAAAGAAGTGCTAATCCTTAGCATCAAATACTTCAGAGAGCTTATGGAACAAAAAAGGATGAATGAAGATCAGTGACTCTGGCAGAGGTTGAATTGGAAGAATGCAGTTGCTGAAATAAATGGAATATTGTTTTTCAGAGCCAGAGGATCTAAGTATAGAGCTTGTCTGTCCATCTTGAATAGAATACTACCTGTGTGACCTATAATCTTTTGACTATTTCATTCCTGTTAAAAATAAGGAATAGGAAAAGATGGTTTTTGAAGCATAGTTGAGGACGGTGGTCTGCCTGGAATCAACCTACAATATTTTGGGATTGCACAGCCTGCATATGTTAAGATAAGCACTTGGGTACAGGTTGTTGAATATTCCAAATACATCCACAATGTAGTTCCTGTCATATAGTAGTTATTTTGAAAAGTATAGTTGAATAGCTGACTGGTTTTAGTAGAGCAAGTTCTTCTGAGGATATGTAATGACAAAAGTCATACATTAAAGTACTTTGCTGCTTGTTTCAGCTATTCAAGATCCTCACTTTTGATTATATCAAGAGTCTTTGTTGGAAATATACATTGTGTTGCCCTTAATAGGCCTAAGGGAGTTTGAAGACCTTCCCTGCCCTTAATAGGCCTAACATAATAACATGGTCCCCATGGTGGGAGAAGTTTTCTGAAAGAGTGGAACAGGAAGGAACAGAGCAGAGAATAACTCAAGTAGACCTGGGAGCAGGCACCACTGAGAGAGAAAATGCTTGTGATTTTGGTGCTCTGTTGATCTGTGTTACTTTCTGAGAGGTTTGTGATGTGCTCTCTGTAGCACTCTGTCTGTTCTGTCAGACAAAAGCCTTGTCTATTGTTCTGTAAGACAGAAGTACCCTGTCTGTTGTTATTACACAGAAGTCCTGAAAGAGGACTCCACTCTTGATTTGTGTTTGATTTCTCAGACAGAAGCCTTCTCTGTTGATTTGTGTTATTTTGTCAGATAGAAAGTGAACTGAGATGATAGTGTTGGTAATGTGTGTAAATCAAGTTTAATGTGTGAAGATATTGCTGCAGCTCTGTTAAGCTTTGTCTTCCTAGAATCAGAAACTGTGAATGGCTTGTAGTGGAGCAGTCAGTATGAGCTGAGATACAGAACAGGAGTGGAGAGTTACCTATGTGTGAAACCAGGCAAGAGCTGGGAGCAGTCAGTCTGCCTGTGGAAGAGGAGTCAAGGGGTTTGGAAGCTAGCCTTGAGTCAAGATGAAAGAATACTTTACTTGGGTACTCTGTATTGACTGATGAGATTGTGACTTACTGTGACCTAGGGTGGATAGTGTTTGTATTTTCTGCTACCTTTTAAGGATTTATTGGCTTAAGTATGATTGGAAGCCAGCCTTGAGTCAAAATGAAAAAGGACTTTACTTGTATACTATGTATTGATTGAAGAGATTGTGATTTACTGAATGATATGTTTTATTTAAGATAATGTGGCCACCTTAGTAATAAGTTATGTTCTATTGTTGGGAATATTGTGCTTTAGTTTCTTGAATATTTTCCTTTAGTTTATTGCTGAATAGATAGAGTTCACTATACTATATGATTAGATTCTTAAAATTATTCCCAACAGCAGTCCTCAGGAGAGTTGTTTATGATTGGCTTTACTGGACAAAAGTGACCCCACACTGCTCCATTATAGGTACCACCTGTGAAGTTAGTCAAAAGAGCAAATAATGAGTCATGATGAATGGAGGAAATGAAGGAAATGAAGGAAAAAATAATCTGAATTCTAAAAGGTTAAAATTTTCATTTTTAATTGTATATTAGTCAACATAATTTATTAAGCATGTAGTATGTGTCAGACACTATGATAGGCATTGGCTATTACCACTGACTTCAATAATTATTGTACCTCAAAAGATCTTCATTTTGATTCATTTGAATAAATCCACAGCAGCTTAAATCTTAAATCTAATCAATGTGTCTAGGACCAATACAGAACTATTAGATTCAACCTCTTCTTGCCTTTCTTCACCTATTTTTGTTACATAAAAGAATTTGGAGGGCCCAGAATTATAGAGTTAGGACTAGAAATAATTTTAAAGGTCATCTAGACCAGTTGCCTATTTTATACATGAAGCAACTGATAGTGACATTTTGCATTTGACAAAGTGATTCCACATGCCTTGTCTCATTTGATTACAAAAAGCCTCGAGGTAAGTGTGACAGATATTAAGCAACTCATTTTTGGATAAGAATAATTAAATTATGATGAATTGTGACTTATCCAGTACAACCTTTAAGATTCTGTCCATTTCTACATCTGTTTTGCCATGATCCAATGTTCCTTTCACCACACCACACTATATCTTCTGTGCTAAGTTTGTTCTATTCTCTATAAAATCATGAATGAGCCTTCATAAAAGAGGCAAATGGACTTGCATAGGGAAGGGAAGAAAGGAAAACCTGCTGTGGGCTTTAACTCAGTAGGAGAATGGAAAAGTGGGGATTTTCCTAAAATTGGATTTTACTGAACTACTGAATTTCAATCAGCTTAGTGCTAACAACTGGCAGCTGACCTGAGGAAAGCATGCCTCTCATCCAGTTGATTTAAGCCTGCTTTGTCACTACCCAGGAAGCTAAAATATGTGCTATTTCAGACAACCATCTGGCCCCCTAAATTCAAACTTTACTTGACTGTAGTCCCAGGAAAATGAGACTCCTTTTCTCCCAAATTTAAGTCATGCTTTACTCTGTTGCACATAAAAAAAAAGTCTTGCAGTGTAGAAAGTGATTTTTTTTCCAACAAGAATAATATCCCTCCATCATAAGGACCAATTGAGAGTCAGCTAGAAGAACTTGTGAGAAATCAGAGGATGATGAATGACAGAACATATATTCTTTCAAGGGGGGAAATAAACATTTGAAAAGGCTGAAATGTTCATCTCATTATAAATCAATCAACAAACATTTAGTAAGAACTCCTTATGCTCTAGGCACTGCACATGTTATGAAGCATAGCCAGGGCTAGACCCCAAATAACCTGTTGTATATATAGATGGGAGCACATCTGTAAGAATGCCAGAACTCTTACAGAAACAGGATGTTCAAATATAGCAAACACTGGCATTCATAGGAACTCCAGTCTTTACCATTTTCAGAGTGGTCCTGGCTATGCTTCATTCACTTTGGTTGGACTTGTCATCTGGAAATCTCAGCCTGAAGCACTGGGCAGTCTAGTAGATAGAGTACTGGGCTTGGTGCCAGAAAGACCTGAGTTCAAGGATGTCCTCAGACAACTTACTAGATTGTGACACTGGCCAAGGTACTCCACTTTGCCTGCCTCTTTTTCCTCATCTATAAAACAGAGACAACAATAGCACCTGCCTCTCAGGGTTGTTAGGAAGGTTAAACGAGATAATATCTTTAACGTGCTTAGCACGTGCCTGGCATAGAGTAAGTAAAGGTTACCTATCATTGGTGGTGGTGGTTATAGATTGCCGTTGTTGTTGTTGCTGTTATTTATAAAGAGAGGCTCTCATTGTGCCTGACACATAATGGGTACATAAGCAATAGCATTGCTTATTCCCTTCCCTTCCTTGCCTTCTTACCTGCTATCTTCCCTTCCTCAAAAATCTTCACCCTGAGACCCACTGAATATGAGTTTCAAGCCCTGGGATGTCTTTTCATAGAGGAAAGCAGCTATGCACCCATCACTCCTGGCACAATTCACTTGCTATATTTCATCTCCATTACCAACATGCAGTTGTACCCAGGTCCACCTCCCCTCCAAATTTCTAGCTACTTTTTATGTATTGTCTTTTTCCTTTAGAATGCAAACTCCTTGAGGGTAGAGACTCTTTTGGTTGCTTGGCTCTCAGTGCTAAGCTAAACCATTGTCTGGCACAGAGAAAGCACTTGATTACTGCTTTATGCATCTTTCTGTCCCCATTCCATTACTAGATGGCCATATGTCAATGTACTTGAAACAGAGGATCAATGAGAAGAGACTTGAGAGCTACCCTAGTTTAATCTTCATACTTTATAATTTTGAAAACTGAGAACCAGAGAAGTTAGTCTTTAATAGAGACTAGTTGGGTTTTTTGTTTGTTTGTTTGATTGTTTGTTGTTGTTGTCTTTGTTTTTGTGAAAAAGAATCATATTGGGGATCATTGTTCAGCAAGAGTTCATAGCATCATAGTGTAAGCCTTAAATACTTTGAGCATTCTTATCCCAACTACAGCTCTCACAGATGAATTGGATTTGTGAGGAAGTCAGAAAGAGGTCAAGGTAACTATTATCTAATTTCAATTGTAATTATTTTTTTAAAATTCATTCAGACTTGTTCTTTCCATTATGAATGGACAATTCTAATTATTATTCCTCTTATGTTATTAGTTCACTCTAGTGATTAGCACCTATAATTTAACCAATTAACATCAATAAGGCTATACAAAGGTCTACTAAGTAAGAATGTCAGTAGAAGTATTTCCTCCCCAAATACCTTTTGGTTGATGTTCAGTCATGTACAATTCTTCATGACTTCATTTGAGGTTTTCTCAGCAAAGATACTGGAGTGGTTTACCATTTCCTTCTCCAGATCATTTTACAGAAGAGGAACTGAGGCAAACAGGATTAAATGATTTGTCCAGTGTCACACCGTTAGTAAGAGTCTGAGGCCAGATTTGAACTAAGGAAGATGAGTTTACTTGACTCCTTGACCAGCATTCTATCCATGAGCCACCTAGCTGCCTCCCCATCAGAGTACACAGAGATCACATTATCCTCTTTCGCAGATGTATCATTCCAACCAAAAGCAGATTAAAGAGAAATATTTAACAATATAAATATACAAGAAATCATAGAGAATGTTGATTTATAGTTTTCTAAATCACTAAGTGGCCAGGAGGGATCCTTATTATGTCTTAATGACCCCATTTCTATCTGTTTGACACCAGTACTCTTTATGACCTTGGCCTCTGAGAAGAAGGGACTTAAACTTGTAGAAGTTTCTACAAAGCATTTGCTCCACCAAGGTCATAACAAAGCCTTTGAATTGTTGGCAGCTTATGATCAACTTTTATCCTCACTGGGGCCCAGTTTACAGTGAATCTTTCATGGCCTCTAGTGCCCAGACCTGTGAGGGGTGTCATTTCCCCACCTCTTGAAGCCTACAAGGTTGAAGACGAGGCAAATACTACTTTCTGTAAGATCAGGAAAGAATAGACACAGTGGATACTAAATCAACAATAGGTCACACACAGTTCTTATTGACTGCTCTTGTGGAGAGATAAAGACTCAAGGTCTCTTTTAGAAAACAGAAGGTCACAGCCTTCCTTACCTGAATGCAACCAGGAAGGAAATAGGGCCAAGCTATCTGCTTCAGTCCTCTTTTAGTCATTTTCAGGTCTGGTTCAGTAGCCTTTTGAAAGCCTCTTCATCTTTACATAGTAAGGAGAATATAAGCAATGTCTGAGAATGCCCTCAAGTGCACACAGGCATTGCATGAACAGACCTTTTTATGTATGATCACAAGGACTGAGTTGTTGAACAAGATCGCCCATTACACAATTCCTCCTGCTTAAAAAAATGTTTTGTTGTTCAGTCTTTTCAGTCATGTTCTACTCTTTGTGACCCCATTTGGGGTTTTCTTGGCAAAGATAAATAAGAGATTTGCCATCTCTTTCTCCAGATAATTTTACAGATGAGGAAATTGAGGCAAATAAGGCTGAGTTATGTGTCCAGGGTAACACAGCTAGAAAGTGTCTGTGACAGGATTTGAACCCTGGGAAAGGAATCTGCCTGACTCCAGGTCTGATAGTCTATCCACTGTCCCACCTTGCTGCTCTATTAAAAAAAAATTGCTATCTTCCACAAACTGGTCCAGGGGGATTTAGGGCAGATTGTATCTGTCCCTAATCTGAAACAGTTCTCTTGGGTCTCAGAGAGACAAAAGTATTGCCATTCTTAAATACTTGCCCCACAGTCAAAAAAGGAAGTCTTAAAATAACTGATATTGGCAGAGACCTTAGAAGGTTCTTTATTGGAGACAAAACTCACAACTGCCCCTAAAAATAGTTGGACACACTCAACAAAGAACATTTCACATAATTTACCAAAGGTTACAGCTTAGGACTTAACAAGGTCCAGTCTTGGTGCTAGAGATAACAACAAAGAAAAGTTTTAAAAAGAGAGAAAAATCTTCCTATCTCAGAAGGAAACTTTAGAGATTTTCAGACATTCTGGACTCTCCCACTGGGATTGGAGGGTCCTGGGGTTAACTGACAGTCAGCCCATTGCACTTGCATAAGAAGCTAAACCAATTTACCTTAGCGCTTACTTACTGGCTCTGCATCCCAGGGAACTAGGGAACTTTGTCCTCTGCCTTTCCCATTAAAGCACCCCCCACCACCACTGTGGACACACACTCTTAGAGTAGGTTTAATGTTTAAAAAATACTCTTGATCACAGAAATAAAATAATTCACTTAAGATTTATTCCAAACATCCCCAGAACACATAGGGAATCCAAGTGAAGATCTGAACAAAATCTTCATATATCTCTTTCTAAATGGAGCACATCACAAACCTACAAATGGAGGCTACCAGTGAAATGGCAATTAAAAAAGAATTTTAAGATCTCCCCAAAATAGACCAAACAAATTTAATTTGAGAACAGTCTCAGGCAGGTCTCTAAAAAATGGGGTTCCCCAAAGGGATGTAGAACTTAACTGAGATTATTTACTTTTTCCAAGTCAACAGGTAAACTTTACACAATAGATTTGCAGTAAATAAGGACCTTACAAAAATGCAAGCAATCTAGAGCTAAATGATGAATATTTATAAGCTAGGTAACAGCACCTACAGGCCATAATATCAATATCTGTGAAGGATTCAGTAGTCTAGAAGTTATCAATACTTAAGCATACACTTTTGTAAAAGTTATTTCAAAGAAACTGCACTGTCTCATAAGAAATATATTAGAAAATTTTTATGATTAATATTAATGATAATACTCATAAAAGTCAATATTCATGTAGCACATATTACATGCCAAGTATTATGATAAGCACTTTAAATTATCTCATTTGATCCTCAAAACAACAAGAGGAGGCAGGCGCTATGACTATTTGGCAGATGAGGAAACTGAGGCAAATGGAGTAAGTAACACACCCAGAGTAACACAGCTAGTAAGTAATTGAGGCTAGATTTGAATTCAGGTCTTCCTAACTTAAGGACCAGATCTCTATCCATTATGCCTCCTCATTTCCCTAAAACAGTCTAAACTCTAAAGCAATGAAGGAAAGGAGAATGAGTCTTTTTCTAAACCATAATGAAAAAACAGAGTATCTAATAATGAAGCATTGGTGGAAAATCTCCCCAGGGGTAATCACAAATGTGAAGAACTCAATTTTATTCCAGTCAAATATCTACATGTAACCATTCAACTCTAAGGCTCCTGGCCCCCTTACCCCAGTCCCCAGTCTCACAGATTAGTTGTTTCCCTGAACTAGGCTAAATTGAGAGATCGTCTCTTCTAATCTTTGGCATCACAGAAAGGATCAGATCAGTCTGATATTTCTTAAGAAGTATCAGGCAATAAAGAATAGAGACACACATTAAGTCTTTATGTTGGGAGAGAGACCTTAGACTTCTATCGCCTATCCTCAAACACACACGTGTATATGTATGTGTACGCAGAGTGTATATGCAAATACATGCATACATACGTGTATATGTGCAGGCAATGAAAGCCTAAGGTCTCTCTCCCAACTCAAAGGCTCATATATGTATCACTTATATGTATCCAGGAAGGAAAGAGAAACAAATCACATTATTAGTGTCTTTTGTAAGATTTCTCAGAGACCTTTTCGCAATCTTTATCATTTTTTACACTTCTGCAGCCTTAATGCTATTTGTCACCCTCTTCATTGATAGTCTTCACTCTGAGTTTTCATGATGCTGTTCCTTCCTTTTTCTCCTCCTTCTAATTCTCCTATACTAGTTACTTGTAGGTTATATCTGTTAAACATGTTTGTCCCCCAAAGCTCTCTCCTGGGCACTCTTCTATCCTCCATGTATATTATTTCACTTAGTGTCCAACTCTTATCTCTATGCTGATGATTCTCAGATTTACTTATCCAGACCTAACCTCTATCCAGAACCCTAGTCTCACATCTCCAATGATCTATTGGATATTTAGACCTAGATGTCTAAGAGACATCTGAAACTCAATATGTCCAAACTGAACTCATTACCTTTCTCCCCAAACCTACCATTTCTAATTTCTCTATTATTTTCCTAGTCACCCCGACTGACAACCTAGGTGTTTCTTTTGATTTCCCACTCTCTCTCACTCCCCTATTCCAAATCTGTTGTCGTCTTATCATTTATATCTTCATCACATCTCTCATGCTTCTTTCTCTCCTTTCACACTCTTACACCCTGATGCAAACCCTCATCATCTCATGTTAGAACTATTATAATAGGCTTCTGGTTAGACTCCCTAACCAAAATCTCTCTCTATCCAACCAATTCACCATTCATTTATCAAGCTGATTTACCTAAACCCTAAATTTGGACAGGTCATCTCCAACCTCCTTTCAATCAAATGCAGTGGTTCCCTATCACCTTCAGGAGAAAATAAGAAATTATCGATTTGTTTTTTTTTTTTAAGCGGGGTTCTATAAGCTTCTCCCTTCCTAATTTTCCAGTCTTTTTACTCATTATAGCTCTCTACCCATATATTCTGGGATCCAGAGACATTGGCCCCCTTTCTATTCTTAGAACAAGAGTCTCCATCTTCCCACTCCATGAATTTTCACTAGCTGTTACAACTGCCTGGAATTACTTCCTTCATTACCTGGATTGAAATCACTCTTTGCCTTCTATTGCCACAATAACTAATTATGATTCCAAAGACTAATGTTAAAGTATGTTGCCCACATGCTGATGGATTGATGTTTTATAAAAATACATACACACATGTACATACATACATACACACATATCTGTGTATATCTTTGTGTATATATTGCATATAAATACATATGCATATGTACATATATATGTGTGTGTATATATGTATGTATATCATGACCAATTCAGGCATTAGTTTTATATGACTAAGAATATTTTCTACAAATATGGAGAATAATAGAAAAAATAAAACTGTGTTTGTTAAAAAATAAGTAAAATTTAAAATAGAATCCTTGTTCCCTTTAAGGTTTGGCTTAAGTATTACATTCAATATGAAGCCTTTCCTAATCTCCCCAGATACTAGTGCCTTCTCCCCAAAATCACCTCATGCTATTTTTCTTAAAATAAATTTTTATTATACATTTTCCCCAAGATAAGAAGCCTAAAGCAATTTGCTTAGAGATCATTGTCCAAAGTGAGCTATGTGGATTTGTTTGAGACCTGCACTGGCATGAGAAATGGTGATTTGGGGGGTAATGAAGGAAATAATATAATTGTTTTTAATTCAGCTAGCATTTATTTAGTTCCTTTTATGTGTAGGGTATTCTTCTAGGACAGGGTAAAATATAGAGGGTTTTTTGTTTGTTTGTTTGTTTGTTTTAGATGACATTGTCCTTTCTTAATTGGAATTTATAGCCTAGAAGAATGGTAAAATCTAGAATAATGGGATCTCTGAGTCAAACAGGAACTCAAAGCCTTCTTAGTTCAAACAATACCGAAATTGGAATCATCTCTGTATATGCTCAATAAGTAATGCCTTCAACTTAACAGTCTCCAGTGGAGGGGAAGAAACCCATGATTACCTAAATCAGTTCATTCCATTGAATGAATCAGTTCCATCCCATTCTAGCTCTTATTATTAGGAAGTTCTCACTACTGTTTTATAATGCTTTGTACTGTAGAGATAATTTCCATTTACTATCTATGTGTCTTGTAGATAATTATTTATGTGCAGGTGATTTCCCCAATTCTAATGTAAGCTCCCTGAGGGCAAGACCTTTTTGTTGTTGTTGTTCTTTTCTATTTATCTTCAGTACTTAGCATAATGCTTTACTAACATTCAGTGCTTAACAAATGATTGTTGATTGATGATATTCCTGATGAATGAATACAGGGGCTTTAATGAGAACATCAACGGAAAGAACTTATAGAAAGAAAAGAGAATGCTCAGTACAGAGAAACAGGAAACTCTTAGCAGGTGGGAAGAGGATGTTAATCTAGCAGTGGAAATAAGAAATAAGAGTCAGAGAATTTGGAGAAACACCAAGAAAGAGTCATGTCATAGAAGTTAAGGGAAGAGAAAGAGTACAGGAGGAGCCAATGCTTCCTACTGTGGAAGGATGAAGAGTGAGGGCAAAGCATTTGGATTTAGCAGTTACTGTAAGGTCACGCTATATGGCAAACAGTTGAAAGACGATCTTAGACCAGAGAAGAGAGTTATCAAGAAGGACATGATAACCATCTTCGAGTACTTGAAAGGCTTCCATGTATAAGAGGGACTGGACTTGTTTTTTCAGTCCACAGTATGGGGTGGGGTGGGGGACAACTGGGAGCAATGGATGAAAACTCTAGAGAAGTAATTTAAGTTTGTCGAAAGGGAAATCTTCCTAATAATTAGAGCTGCTCCTATGGGGAAAGAGCTACCTGGGAGGGGTGGGCCTGGGATGGTAGTGGAATGATAAGTTCCCCTTCAATGGGTGTGATTAAACAAAAGCTTGATGGTTATTTCTGGGTCATGTAGTAGAGGATATGTATTCTTGCTAAAGTATACTTTAGATTAAATGACCTCTGACATTCCTTGAAATTCTGAAATCTCATGAAGCTCTGGTATTTGGAAATCTTGAATTAAACCTTATTATATATGTCTAGGGAATTATTTCCTGCTCAGTTAGTTGTTTCTGAAAGCCAGAGAGTGTATCCATCCTAGGAAAGAGGGTTCAGGGAATTCAAATGGCCACTCCCACCTTCAGCCAAGGCAGAGCAACATGGATCAGGGACAATATTTTAACAAGAAAAATAGTAATGATTCAAATCACTGCAAAGTTCAGCAGCATTGCTTGGGCCATACCTGCAGCACCCTTACTAAGGTGTTTCCTTTTCCCTAGCTAATAGTCATAGCAAAGTAACCCAATCCTGCCAGTGCTGACATTCTGGGGCTCTGTGTCCTGGAATGCTGGGACAGGATTTGATTCACTTCTTACCTTAACAAGGTATCAGCATTAGAAGCTGGTCCTTCATGAGATGGACAGTCACTTTATAATGTATTGAGCATGAACAAGTAGGAGAGATAGAGTATGGCATTCTTTCATCACCACATAAGACTCAGTCTTGTAGAAAACCAGAAGGATGTGTTGTGTTTATCTTAAACTGTTTCACAAAGCCTCTGTGTTCCTGTTATCATAATGAATTCCCTCCAAGATTGCCTTGCATTTACTGTATGCACCTATGTAGTTGGAATTGATTTGGACTACACTGCATGAAGTATTTTTCTTTTTTCAATTTTCCATGCCCAAGCCAATCTAGGGCACATATTGACACAGTGCTGAATGCCTTGGAACTTTGGAATGATGCATCAATACCTTGTTCCCTCTCACACCAGGAAAGGGAGGGGCACAGCAAAGAGAACTGAACACATCCACAAAGAACTACCAACTCAGTATACTTTAAAAGGAGAAACAACTGTATTCTTTTAGAATATATGGATGAAATGTTCTCTCTGGGGTTTCTGATAAGGGCCAGGAGGAGGGAGCCTCATCTGCAACACCTCTTCTTCACCCTGAAACCTTTGGGGGCTGTGTACACATGATAGAGCTTGGGATCCTCTAAGTGAACCAGAGATCCAATATCCAGACACTGACTACAACTTCTACTTTGTGTTTCTTCCCCTGACAACAGACAATCAAACAGTGATTCTGAATGGAATGTATCCAGCCTAGAAGCCAACCTCATGAGACTGAAAACTTTGGGTTCCTTAAGTTGGTGTTGTCTGTACTGTGGGAAGTGATATGTACAGCTATTGTAATGTGTCTCAGAGCAAAATTAGAGACCATTAGAGAGGAGGATGAACTGGCCTTAGCCTGGTTTTCCAGAAGACACAAGCTCTGAGGAAATTGTTCAAATGGTGCAAAAAGGACATGACAGTGAAATGCGAATTGAATAGTCTCACTAAATGACACATGTTTTTATGTTTTATGTATCAACTCCCAAAGAGGCTATAAGATGCTGTGTCATGTTTAAATTCTGCAATTGTGAAATTCTAATTCTTCTATTTTTTTTAGCATTTCTTTCATAGGGGAGGAAATGAATAACTGACCTATATTTCATCTAAATTTTATAACTAGCACTAAAAAGAAGATTCCAGATTTGAGCAATATGTAAGACATTGTGCTTTATTTTCATTTGTTTATTTGTTTTTAGTGATCTTCCCTAGTGGTTGATGAATACAACACATTCCATGACTTTTGGCCCTTTTCACATGACATCAATTATTATTAGTGCTCCAATGTATTTGTTCTATCCCAAAAGATGGCATTACATTTTGCTGCTTCCACACATGAACTCTGGTAAAATACTTAGCTTTTAACTAAATAGTAATTGTCAAATATAACTATTTTCCTTACTGTAAGGCATTAGAATTTATCACTAAATGATTAAATAAATGTAAAATACAGAAGTCTGCATAGTTATTGTAGATCACTCTTGGCTTGTCTTGGCTTGTTTTGTTTTGTTTTTTTACAGACAAGTCCAAACTTTATTTAAAACTATATTTTAAGTTTTACTTAACACTTTACACTAAAGAAATCACAATAAAAAAATAAAGAGAATAGTGCAACAAGCCTAGGATGTAGTGAGGTAGTGAGGATCCCGTCTCCAATGTGTGAGCTGTCCAAGCAGAAGGAGTGAGCTTTACCTATTCTGAAAGGCAATGAATCAGAAACTGATTTATGCTTGTATTTGGATGGAAATAAGTTTATTTAGTGCCTATGGAAGATAAGCACTGGTGGAAGAGCAGGGTGAGGAAGGCAGATAGAGATCTCCCACATGCTCATATATGTTCCTCTCTCAAAATAATTTCATTTTGACCATGAAGAGGACATATCATACTTAACTGAAGTCCTAGCCCACTATCTCATTGCAATGTGGAGATGACTTTGGGTTTCCAAAGGATATTCTGAAGAACAGCAAGTGTTAGCATACTGACATAGTCTACAGACTGACTGGAAGGACTTGGTACACAGATACTGCGGTGGCAGTTTTCCAATAAGAAGCCTGGTAAAGTGGGAGAGTTTAAGTTATCTGAATGTGAGACACACACATACACACACACATACACACACACACACACACACATACACACACAGAGTTTGGGCCTAGAGAGAGGAGGACACGAATTCAGATCCAGACCCAGACTCTGTTTTTCTTTATGTCCCTGGACAAGTCTATTAACCTATATTGACCTCAGTTTCTTCAAATGAAAAATGGGGATAATAATAGCATCTACCTCTCATTGTTGTTGTGAGGATCAAATGAGATATTTTTAAAGAACTTAAAATAATGATGAGCACATAGTAGATGCTTAATAAAGGATTATTTCCTCCTTTCTTCTCTCTTCCATCCCTCTTTAATTCTCTTCCCTCCCTCAGTCTTTTCTTCCTTTCTTCTCCCTCTTTTCCTCACTGTTTTTTTTTGCACTTTCCCATTTCCTTCCTTCCCACTTCCCATTTACACAAATATTTGGCCAGAGAAAAAATTCATTTCTTGAAACTCAGAGTTGTATAGGACACCATCAGCCACCTAATTTAATGCATACATGAATCAAAATCCATTCTACAATATCCTCAGCAAGTGACTATCCAGGTATCCCACCATAGTCTCAAACATGTCAGTGAAGAGTGGTCCATAACCTCAGAAGGCAACTCTCATTGTTGGGAAACTTTTTTTTTTCATTTTCCCCCTAGTTATGTCTATTATAGCCAAGTAAAAAATGGGAAACCTAGGTCCCTATGATGTTTTTTCAGACCATCTATCAAATGATAGAAGAACTGAGTTCTACATCATTATGAGAGGTATTCACATCAGCAAAATTACAGATACACTAAAATATGACCAGATGAAAAAAATCATGGTCAAAGGTTTGAGGGATTATCTCTATTCTTTTTTTTTCAGATTTTGTTCACCCATTTCACGTTATCCATATACACAGCTTCACAGGCATAGCTGCTTTAGAAAGGGACACAGAAGATTCAGGAAAAATTACCTGATCCAGTGATTCTACTACTAATCCCTGATCATGACCTCCCATGAGAGCAGGGCTGGGCAGTGAATTCATATCATCATCATAAAGGACAGAAACTATGTGGAAGTAAGTTGTGACAGACAAAGTAGTTTCCTTAAACCTCAGTAGAGAATACATTCTAATCTCCATATTGAATAACCCTGCTTAAAAATCTTTCCCCAACTTCCATTTTCTATTTCTACCTCAGCTCTTTGAATTTTGGTGTCCTAAGAATACCTGGAACCTGAACTGGTTTGTGCTCATTTGGATCTGAATTTGATACATACCTCTATTTCACAACACAGAAACTATCTACATTCTCTAGACCTTTTCCCCTAAATATCAGCATGTGTCTAACAACTACTTTCATGCCCTGCCAATAGACAATATGGTATATGCTCTCTCCTCCCCATCACTTTAAAATTGCTGATGACCATGTTTTTCTCTTCACCTCTCCAACCTCCACACCTCAAGCCTGACGCCAGAACATGATTTTTGTTAGTAATTTATATTATATGGTATGGGGGTTGTTTTGGTGTTATTGTTGTTGTTTTTATAAGATTCAATTCCTAGAATCCTGAAATCATAATGATAAGAAAAACTCTTGCATGTGATTAGGGATGATAATACATCACAGGTGAGAAATTGATGGGTTGATTTTAAGTCATGAACTTGTTTAATATAACTGGAAAGAGGGCAGCTAGGTAATGCAGTAGATAGAGTGCCTTATCTGGAGCCAGAAAGACTCATCTTTTTGAGTTCAAATCTGGCCTCAAACACTTAGTAATGGTGTCTCTCTGGGAAAGTCACTTAACCCTGTTTGCCTCCATTACCTTATCTGTAAAATGATCTGAAGATGGAAATGGAAAACTAATACAATATCTCTGCCAAGGAAAACCCATGGGTTATGGAGAGTCAGATATGATGAAAAATGTAGAACAAAACAAACTGAAAAAAGTTCCCAATTACAGAGACATCTATCTCCTACCCTGGAAAAAAAATGCCAACTATAAGGTCCACTAAAACTGTTTCAGTAGTTTTTGAAGTCACATATTATACTTATATAGGCAGTCATGCACTCAAAAATATTCTCTCTCTCTGCCCCCCTCCCTCCCTTTCTCTTTCTCCCTCTTTCTTTCCCCGAATCTCTCCCCCAATTTTTACTTTTCAATTTTAATTGAATGTGCTAATAAAACAACTGGGTCGTTCAATGGGCATTACATGTGAAGCAAATAGTTCCCAAAGAATTATATTGGAAAACTGATCTAAGGAATGAAACCTGGGAGTGTGGTTTAATGGATATTATTTCAAAAGAAATAATTTAATCAAATATTAAAGATTTAGAAAGTAAGATTATGATTACTTTTCAGCTTTGTGAAAATGGTCTAAAATTATTTTGCAAAGCTTGCACTGTTCCACAATACAAGAAAAATCATCTGAATCCTTTCTTCTATAACATATATCTAGCGGAGAAGTTATCCCTATTGTTGATATACAATGCCTAGCTTTCTAAATGGAGAGAACCAATATTTCACAAGAAGCTCCATTTATCTGCTAAACATTATAAATGGCCACTGTAAGTTTGTCCTTTGCAGTAGAAATCCATCTCTCCTAATGTTTCCATTGAAAGTTGAACAAGGAAGTTAAATTACATTACTTGGGTCCTGCCATGCTGAGGTATCAATGGCCATGTTTACTTCATAAGTATCAAAGGTAGACTTAAAGATTTTAAAATGTAATTCACCCTTCCCTTTCAGCTTTATCTCACAATACTTTCTTATACTCTAAGTGAAATTGATCATTCATGGCTCATGGACTTATTTCTTTCATTGCCTCCTGTAATGTGAATTCTCCACACCCAGAATTTGCTACCCTACCTCGCTTTTGCTGAATGATTATAATTTCCCATTTCTACAAATTGATCTCAAGATTCATATACTCCAAGAAGGCTTTCTTGATATTCCATTCTAGAAGTGGTCCCTCTAACATCTTCTATTATTCAGTATGAAATTGGAGAAAGGATGATGTGTTGGAAAAGAGAAAAATTTGATTTGAAACATAGCTCTTTTTGTTTCTTTTTTCCATAACAATCCCCTGAGCAAATCACTTAAGCAGACTAGGCCAAAGTTTTCTAGTATGAAAAATGAAGGAGTTTAACTAGATAACATTAAAGATAGGCATTTTTAATGTGGGGACCACAGATTCCCAAAGGATTCATAAATAGATTTCTGGAGCTTCATGGACTCCAATGGAGGAAAACAGCAACTTTATTTTTGCTTCTTTCTTTCCTTCCTTCCTTCCTTCCTTCCTTCCTTCCTTCCTTCCTTCCTTCCTTCCTTCCTTTTTGTTTTTTTGTTTTTGGAGGGTAATTGGAGTTAAGTGACTTGCCTAAGGTCACATGGCTAGTAAGAGTATCAAGTGTCTGATGCCAGATTTGAACTCAGGTCCTCCTGACTCTAGGGCTGGTGCTCTATTCACTGTATCACCTTGCCACCCCAAAGATAAGGAATGAAACTATATCTCTTTCTCTTTCTTTCTTTCTTTCTTTCTTTTTTGGAGGGGAAAGGTAAGGCAATTGGGGTTAAGTAACCTGCCCAAGGTCACATGGCTAGTTTTCACTCCTTTCTTATAATCATGATTGTAGGTTAACAGAAAAAATTCCAGAATGGGGCCCACAGGAGTCTATTCCCCAAATTTCTGAAGGGATTCCTCTCTCTCTCTCCCTCTCTCTCTCTCTCTCTCTCTCTCTCTCTCTCTCTCTCTCTCTCTCTCTCTCTTCCCTGTCTGTCTGTCTGTTTGTCTCTCTCTCTCTCACACACACACACACACACACACACACACACACACACACACACACACACACACACACATTAGCTATGTTCCAAGACAATCTTGAAGGATTTCTGATAAAAAAAATTCTATACAACCCCAAAGGAAAAACTGATGAACTGAGTGCAGATTAAAGCATAATTTTTCATTTTTTCTTTTTTCTTGCTTTTTGTAACATGACTAATTTTAAAACATGTTTTACAAGAATTCATATATATAATTGATATTACATTGCTTGCCTTCTCAATATGTAGAGAAATGAAAGTTAAAAATGGATAAATTTTGGTCAAACCATAAAAGAGGTACAAAAGCTCAGTACAAAATCATATTTCAAGAAAATTTAAAAGAAAACTAACCTGATATTCTAGATGCAGAGAGGAGGGGCACAGAAATGAAAAGAATCAACTAATTAGCATTTGAAAAAAAAGACCTACTAAAATGACAACTCCCAGGAATATTATAGTCAAATTCCAGAACTCCTAGATAAAGAATAAATATTGCAAGCAGCTAGAAAGAAAGTATTTTGATAATTGTAAAGCCCCAGGCAGGAACACACAAAATTTAGCAGTTTCTATATTTAAGGGCTGGGAATTGTAGAATATGATGTTC
Source organism: Gymnobelideus leadbeateri (assembly GCA_011680675.1). NCBI lineage: Eukaryota > Metazoa > Chordata > Mammalia > Diprotodontia > Petauridae > Gymnobelideus > Gymnobelideus leadbeateri. The sequence goes on along the minus strand of WOXC01005631.1, from coordinate 51,409 downwards.
TGGAAGACAAAGGAGTTAGGATTGCAATCAAGAATAACCTACCCAGGGGGCGGCTAGGTGGCACAGTGAACAGAGCACCAGTCATGGAGTCAGGAGGACCTGAGTTCAAATTCAGTCTCAGACATTTCTTAACACAAAACTAGCCCTATGACCCTGGGCAACTCACATAACCCCAATTGCCCTACCTTCCCCCCTCCAAAAAGCAAAAAAAAAAAAAAAAAGAATAAAGTAGGTAGTAAAAAATTAATATGTCCCTTCAAGGGAAAAATATATATTTAATGAAAATGAGTCCCTTCAAGCATTCCTGATGAAAAGATCAGAACTGAATAGAAAATTTGATTTTCAAATTAAAGGCTCAAGAATAAAAAGATAAACATGAAAGAAAAATCATAAGGAACTCAATATGGTTAAATTGTTTATATTTCTACATGGGAAGAGGATACATGTAACCCCTAAGAATTTTGTCATCACTGGGACAGTCATTAGGAGCCTGCATATATAGAGAAAAAAGATGTGAGTTGATGATGTTGGGATGATGTCAAAAAATAAAGAGATGAGAAAAAGGGATATAATGGGAAAAGTAGAAAGAGGGAAAATGAAGAAAATCATCTCGCATAAAAGAGATGTACAAGAAAGATTTTATTACACTGGAGAATTGGTTCAAAGACAGAACAATATATATGTATGCTCAGTTGAAAATAGAAATCTACCTTATCCAGCAGAAAGGTAGGAATAAAAGGGGGAAAAAAAGAAATCAGGGGAGAAGAGTCATAAAAAGGAGGGAAGGTTAAGGGAGGCATGGTTAGAAGCAAAACAGTCTTTTAAGGAGGCATAGGAACAAAAGAGAGAAGAATAAACAGAATAAAAGAGGATAGGGGAAAAGGCAGAAATAATAATTTTAACTGTGGATATGAATGGAATAAACTCACTTATAAAGCAGAAATAGATGGTAAAATGGATTAGAAATTAAAATTCAAAAATACATTGTTTAAAAGAAATACACTTTAAATAGAAAGACACATACTGAGTTAAAATAAAGAACCAGAGCAGAATCCACTAGGCCTCACCTAAGATTAAAAAAAAATACAGTGGTAGCAAATAGAGAAAGCAAAGACAACAGAGCTACTTAAATGAGATAATCAGTAAACTACATTTGACTAAAAGGTACTATATAAAATGAAGTAATATATATACTAAACCTAAGTACATATGTGCATGTATGTAAATTTTTTATTAAAATTATTTTTTAAATTTTTTTCTCTTTTTTATTTTTTTGTTTTCCACAAGATTTTGAGTTACAAATTTTCTCCCCATTTTTCTCCTATCCACCACCCCAAAACAGTGATCCCACTGAATATCCCCTCTCCCAATCTGCTCTCTCCTAAATCTTCCCCCATACACCCTCTGACTTTCCAGTAGGGCATGGTGGATCTCTATGCCCCAGTGCTGTATATCTTATTTCCCAGTTACATGTAAAATACTACTACTACTACTACTACTACTACTACTACTACTACTACTACTACTACTACTGTATATTTTAAATGTTTGATTTTAAAACTTTGAATTTCAGATTCTTTTCCTTCCTCACTCATCACCCACCCTTACTGGGAAGATAAGCAATTCAATGTAGGTTGTACATGTGTAGCTATACAAAACATTTCTATAGTAGATATATTGTGAAAGACTGACCATATTTCCCACCATCTTATCCCACCTTCCACTTGTTCTATTCTCTACTTTCATCCTGTCCCTTTTCAAAAGTGGGTGCTTCCAAATTCCCTACCCCCCAGCCTGCCTTCCCTTCCATCATCCCCCCTATCATCCACTTCCCCCCTACTCTCCTGTAGGGTGAGATACCTTACTTAATGTGTATGTCATTCCCTCCCTAAGCCAAATTCAATGAGAATAAGGTTGACTCATAACTTTTTGCCTTCCTGTCCTTCCCCTCCATTGTAACAGTTTTCCCTTGCCTTTTCTATATAAGATAATTTACCCCATTCTGTCTCTCCCCATCTCCTCTCATTACATTCCTCTCTCACTTCTTAATTTCACCTTTTAAGTATCATCCCTTCCTATTCAATTGGTCCTGCGCCCTCTATCTATATATAGCTGTGCACATATATACACATATTCACATATGTATTCATATGCCCACATGCCCTCCTAAAGAGACGTGTGTGTGTGTGTATACACATCTCTATTCCCTTCAACTATTCTCATACTGAGAAAAGTTTTATGAGTTACAATTATTGTTTTTCCATGTAGGAATGCAAATAGTTCAACTTTGATAAGTTCCTTATGATTTCTTTCCTTTATTTATCTTCTCATGCTTCTCTTGCTTCTTGTATCTGAATGTCAAATTTTCTATTGAACTCTGGTTTTTTCATCAAGAATGCTTAAAGTCCTCTATTTCATTTAATGACCATATTTTCCCCTGAAACATGATACTCAGTTTTTCTGGGTAGGTGATTCTTGGTTTCAATCCCAGCTCTTTTGCCCTCCAGAATATCATATGCCATGTCCTTCAGTCCCTCAGAGTAGAAGCTGCCAGATCCTGTGTTATCATGATTGTGTTTCCATAATATTGAAATTGTTTCTTCCTGGCTGCTTTTAATATTCTCTCCTTGATCTGGGAATTCTGGAACCTGGCTACAATATTCCTAGGAGTTTTCTTTTTGGGATCTTTTTCAGGAGGTGATTGGTGGATTCTTTAAACCTCTATTTTGCTCTCTGGTTCTAAATCATCAGGGCAATTTTCCTTGAGAATTTCTTGAAGGATGACTTCTAGGTTCTTTTTTTGATCATGGCTTTCAGGTAGTCCAGTAACTTTTAAATTATCTCTCCTGGAACTATTTTCCAGACCAGTGGTTTTCCCAATGAGATATTTCACATTGCCTTCTATTTTTTTATTTGTTTGGATCTATTTAATAATATCTTGATTTCTCATAAAGTCACTAGCTTCCCTTTGTTCCAATCTAATTCTGAAGGAATGATTCTCTTCAGTGAGCTTTTGAGATTATTTTTCCATCTGGCAAATTTGGCTTTTTAAGGCATTCTTCTCCTCATTGCCTTTTTGAGTCTCTTTTGGCATCTGATTTAGTCTATTTTTTAAGACGTTATTTTCTTCAGTCAGGTTGTTGACTCACATTTCATAATTTCCTTGCATTGTTCTCATTTCTCTTCCCAATTTTTCTTACACTTCTCTTACTTGGTTTTCAAAATCCTTCTTAAGCTCCTCTATGGGCTGTAACTGCTCATATTTTTCTTGGAAGCTTTTGGTACAGGAGTTCTGACTTCACTGTCTTCCTCCTGTTCCATCCTTTGATCCTTTTTGTCCCCAAAATAGGAGTCTAATGTTGGTTTGCTCTCCTTTCTTTGCTTCTGTTGCTTGCTCATGTTGCGACTCAATTACTTAACTTTTGAGCTTTTTGCCACAGTAGAACTCTGCTACCAGAAAGGGGAGTTTTGTCCCAATCACTGGGGTTTTTGCAGCTGCTGGAGTTATTAGTTGGCTGCCCTCTCTGAAGGCTCCACACACTCTGGGAAACTGGTCACACACCCCAAGACCTCCACCCTAGAAAGTCATCTAGATCCAATCAGGTTAAAGCAAGAGTGATTACCCCTCAGACTGGTTGCTTGGTCCCCTTACAATCTGCAGGCCAGGAGCTATGAAGCAGCCACATGGAGGCAGCTGCATGGACACGTTGCCTCAGTGGCTTCTCCCTCCAGGAGTTAAAGGCCAGACCACACTCCTAAACTCCCAGATCCCAAAAGTCCACACTGACCTCTCACGTTGTCCTTAGCTTCTATGGGTTGATAATTCTGGAAACCAACACAGCTGCTAGTGATCTTAAGTCCTTCCAGCCTGAGGCTGGTTGTGGCCACCGTGAGGCTAAAACCTCTGGCTCACAACACATTGTGCTGGCTGCTTCCTGCTGTCCTGCTAGACTGTCTTCAGCAGGAAGTTATCTTCTCTCAGTCATTTTGTGGGTTATATAGCTCCAAAGTTTGTTTAGAGTAATTTTTTATATGAATTGGAGAAGGTGGAAGCCAGAGCCATGTGGAAGTCCTGTTTCTACTTTGCCATCTTGACTCTGCTCCCCCCCCCATGTATGTAAATTCTTAAAGGAAATTTAAATGAGCTGTATATGGAAATAGACAGTAGAAGTATATTTAACTTTCCCTTCTCAAAACTAGATAAATATAGCCATCAAATAAATAATAAATTAAGGTGATAAATAGAATTTTAGAAAAGCTACATGAAATAGAACTCTGGAGAAAATTATATAGGAATAGAAAGGAATAAACCTTTTTCTCTGTTGTATGTGGAACAGTCACAACATATCTGGGCATAAAAAACTCACAAAGAAATGAAGAAAATCAGAAATATTAACTGCACCATTTTGGAAGACTATATGATAAAAATGACATCAAATATGTGGCAACAGAAGCACAGATTAAAAATTAATTGGAAAGTAAGCAATCTAATCCTAAAGAATGAGTTGGTCATAGAATAAATCATAGAAATAAGCAGTAATTTCATTAAAGAGAATTACATAATGAGACAACATTACAAAATGTGTGGGATACGGTCCAAGCAGCATTAATGGAAAATTTATATTTAAATTCTTATATTGGAAAGAAAGAAAGGAAGAGAGAGAGAGAGAGAGAGAGAGAGAGAGAGAGAGAGAGAAACAGAGAAAAGAGAGAAAGAGAAAGAGAGAAAGAGAAAGGAAGAGAAAAAAGAAGGAAGGAAGGACAGATTAAAAAATGGGGCATGAAATTTAAAAATATATAAAAAAATAAAAAATTTCCAATTAAACATCAAAACAGAAATCTTAAAAAATCAAAAGAGAAATAAATAAAATTCAAAGTAGAAAATCATTAAACTAAAAAAAAGAGTAGAAGCAGATTTTATGAGGAAAATACCAATAAATTAGTAGAACTATTAGTTTGCACTAGAGAAAAACTGGATAGAAGGAAATAGTTACCAGTATCAAAAATGAAATGAATATATTACTAATGAAGATGAAATTAAAGCAATTACTAAGAGCTATTTTTCCCAATTATATGCCCACAAAATGGACATGCTAAGTGAAATTGGTGGATATTTCCATATGTATATATATATTGCTCAGATAAACAGAAGAGGAAATAACATACTTAACCCTGTCTTAGAAGGGTGAATTGAATAAGCCTTTAATGATCTTCCCTCAAATAAAAAAAGTAACCAAGTGGATTTCCAAGTGAATTCTGCTGAATAATTTAAGGAAGACCTTTCAGTTCTATTTCTGAGTCTTAGCTCTTTTACATGTTATATCTAGAGATAAACTGAGATCTTTTACATTCACAAAATACAATGATGTCTACCTCTTAAAAGAAAAAAAGAATATTTGCTCTAAGTTCTTTTATATTTTTTTAAATTTATAAGATCATAATTTTTCTTAATTTTAAAATATATAAATTTGTGTATATGTCTAATAAAATAAATTGAGAATGAATGGGGGAAAACACAATTCAGCATTAACTTGTTTATAAGAAACATACTTGAAAAAATAAAGATTCACATGGAGTTAAAGGGAATCACATGATTTAGGGAAACTCAAAAAGGCAATGGTAGAAGTGATGATTTCAGACAAGGCTACAGTAAATATAAATATGATAAAAAGAGATAAGTAGAAAAATTATATTATGCTTAGAGTTACCATAAAAATTAAAATCAATCGATCTTGTAGGTAAGGAAAGGGAAGTGTAGGTAGTAATAGTTAGCATATTAGCTTATTAATACCCAAAAAGGAAGTAATAACTCATAAAATTTGGAGTAGATGATTTTTTTGGGTAATCCACAAATTGATTCTTAGTATTCCCTACCCTTTTAATACACTCAAAAACTCCCAGTAAAGAACATAGAAGGGAGTCCCACATGTGAGAAGACCATTTAAAGTCTTTTTTGTTTTATAAGTGGATAGTGAGCTAGTGGGGGGCTTTTCAAACTTAACTAAGTTAGTATTCAAGCTAGTGGAATTTGTCATAGATTTGTAAAATGCTGTACAATGAAATTAACAAAGGTTTAAGTGGTTAGAACACAGAAATACACATGTTGAGGAGTAACTCCATTTCATTTCTAATCTCTCAAATAATACTCAAACTAAGGGAAATGAAGTAATTAGTTCAAGGTAACAGAATGAGAAGTGCTAGAGTCAAGATTTTAACAAGGTTGCTATGATGTTCAGTTCAGGGTCTAAAGTTAGAGATACAGATATATACATATATTGACTCTATATGTGTGTTTATTTGTATGCATATACAGTATAAATGAACGTGTATCCACATTTATACCCTTTCAGTGTTGTAACACCAAGTAAAAGCAACTTCTAGGTTCAGATTACAAATATAGAAAACTCCATTTATTCAGTGACAGATTAAGGCAAAACAATCATAGAAAATCAAAATACAGCATTCACCATGTGTAACTCAATAATTAAGTAAGTCCTCAATTCAATCACAAAGTACTAAGGCCCAAGTACTCCACCTGGGCAGTACATTCATTTAGTCAATCACTAAATCTTCTCTCTATTCAACTGGAGATTAATTTCCAATCATAAACAGAGTCAGTCACAAAGCACAAAACTCAAAGTACTCCATCCCTGGATCACAACTGAATTACAATTATCATCAGTTACCACCAAGCACCTTCTCAAAGGGGCAGTTGGGAGCACAAAGGCCATCTACCCCCGAGATACAGCAAGGTTAAGATAGCATCACAGTATTTAATAACCAAGGAGAGGTCTTTTCTTCATCTTGACCTGAGGCAAGTTCTCAGCAATCTCTGTTCCTGGGAAGACAAAGCTTAACAAAGCCACAATATACATTGCCAGAATCTTCATCAATTCACTCTCTGCCTGCAGAACAGTCTCAGGACCCCTGAAAACATCAGCAAGACCCTCCTCCAGCATTTCTGTAAACATACAAGAAAATCCTCCTTTAGGGCTTCTGAACCAACAGCAAGGGTCCAGGACCTCTGCAACAACAGCACTGTCATTTGCCATCAGACAAATCTGTCAAAGTAACATCAAAACAGACAGAAAAATACCAGCACCACCGTCATGCCTCTTCAGTTCTCAGCAGCTCTGGGTGGCAGTTCTCAAAAGTCCTGGGCAACTGCAACTGGCCCTGAGCAATCCAGGTGGCTTTTGGCTGGAAGTTTCTCTCTCTCTCTCTCTCTCTCTCTCTCTCTCTCTCTCTCTCTCTCTCTCACAACTCACCCCTGGCAATTCTCTCTCTGCCTCCATGATGCTGCTCTCAAAAGTTCTTCTTGCCTCTCTCTGCTTGAGCCTTTCTATTCACGGCACCAGCTCCTCCCAATTCAGCCCCATCTCTTCATGTCAACAAGTCTATCCCACAAGTGGGATTCATAAGCTCTGGGTTTTAACACAACCCCAAAACCAAGCCAATACAAAGGGATCTTTAAATTGTATTACCATTACAACTGTGTGTATGTGTATATGTATGTGTGTGTGTGTGTGTGTGTGTGTGTGTATCCAAGCATGTTAAAGGGAGATCATTGTAACAATATGAAAAAAAAGCCTATGATTTTGAAGTCAGAATCTAATATGTTAGGCACATCTTTGAGGATTTAATTCCTCTACTGATATCATCAGCATTTTAACATAACTTCATGCTACATATTTCAGATTATTGACCTAATGTAATGCATAACCAGGATTCTAGGCATAGTAGATCTCAGCATACTATTTTTTAGTTTTTATTCTAGAAGTTTAACTTTACTGCAGAGAACCATGGATAGCATACATATGGATAATCCAAAGAATGATGAGAAAGTGGTTTCCCATGGAAAATCTTACTCCCTTTAGGAAAATAAGGAAGTCTCTATATAACTTACTGTATGTAATCAATTCTCTATAAATAATTTACCATTTTCTAATATAAAAAATGACTCCTGAAGAGACTTATACAAACTGATGCTGAGCGAGAAGAGTAGAATCAGAAGAAATTTGTATACAATCACAGACATACCATATCTGTGATGACCAACTATGACAGACTGGACTCTTCTCAGCAATGCAGTGATATAAGTTAATCCCGAATAACTCAAGAAAGTGAGAAATTCGCCATCCAGAGATATAACTAGAAAGAACTGAGCCTGAATCCGGATGGAAGCAAACTAAATGATCTATTTCTTTTCATTGTTTGGTTTTATTTCTTCTTTACCATCTTTCATCCCACCTAGTACAATATGCCTTTGTAATTGGAATAATGTCTAATATGAATGCATTTGGAGACCCTATACTGTACTGTATGCTGTCGTGAGGGGAGGGGGGAGGGAAGTAAAGGAAATTTGAAAACCAAGGAACTATGGAATTGAATCTTGTTAACTGAAACTAAACTAATAAATTAATAAAAAAAATTACTCTTGAGCCTCTATCTTCTTTTGTTTACCTTATCTACTACCCTTTTTTGATATTTTGTTTGCTCAATGAGTATCCCAGTGTTTCTCCTTACATGCTTTGAGAAGAACCTTCTTTAATTCTTCAACAGACATTTTCCATGTTCATATAAATCTTTAATGATAAATATATGATGGTAACAGTGAAAATGTGTCATCTGTTACTTGTTTGTCAAACAATCTTATATATGTCAAATAATATGAGGAAGTCATTCATCCATGTATACATGACTGAATTCATGCATTCAGTAGTAGTGAAATGGTGAGAAAAGTTAATGAAAGAAGAATTATGATTTTATTTCCATATGATTTGATGTTTGACTATCTTTATCATCTCATCCATATGGGAACTATCTCCATTGATATAGACCACAGCCATTCTCACCCTTTCATTGCTCCTACTCTTGTTCACATTGTACTATAGATTTTGTCCATAAGATATACTCAAGCTGATGGCAGCCCAGACTTTATGAGTGACAGGGCAACACTTTATGTACTCAAAAAAAAGCATATAGCATCAACACAGAATGCTTGCTTTTTAAGAGATAGGATTTGGGTGAAGGAACAATTGGGTTCATATTAAAATTAGTACACAACCTCACTCCTTTCTTCTCATGAGATGGGGTCTATGGGCATGGAACAGTGCTTATAATACATTGAATGAAGCATGGGTTGAGTTTGCCAAACTGTTTACATTCCATTTTGTTGTTTTTGTTTGTTATACAGAACAGCTCGTAAGGTAGGGAGAGGAGGGATATATTGAAAAATCAAGATGATGGAAAATCCAAAGATGTCAATCAAACATTTTTAAGTAAAATGCCATGACAATCTTTTTAAAAAATGTAATTCTCCAAATGGGTAGTGCTTACAACCTCCCTCTTTCCTCTTCAATTCTGTACTGAAATGATTATCTATTCATTTATTAATTAATTGACAAATTTTATTAAGCATCGCATTGCCAGGCAATATGCTGGATTCCACAGATACAAATAAAAAAATGTAGTGGAACAGTGTCTGTACTCAATAAGCTTTCATTCTATCATGAAACTATATGTATGTCTATGTTGTTGTTGATCCTTCATTTCAATCATGTCTGACTCATTGTGACCTTATTTGGAGATTTTTTGTTTTTGTTTTTTGCTTTTTGCAAGGCAATTGGGGTTAAGTGACTTGCCCAAGGTCACACGGCTAGGGTTTTTTTTTCTTTTGTGTGTGTGTGTGTGTGTGTGTGTGTGTGTGTGTGTGTGTTAACTGTCTGAGGCCAGATTTGAACTTAGGACCTCCTCACTCCAGGGCGGGTGCTCCTTCACTATGCCACCTAGCTGCCCCCTGTTTGGAGTTTTCTTGACAAACATACTAGGGTGGTTTGCTATTTCCTTCTCCAGCTCATTTTATAAATGAGGAACTTACACAAAAAGGGTTAAGTGACTTGCCAAGGGTCACACAACTAGTAGGTATCTGAGGCCAGATTGGAACTCAGGGAGATGAGTCTTCTTGATTCCAGAACTGGGCCTCTATCCACTAGCTACCCTGTATGTGTATGCACATGACAAAAGATAAATATATAATTTTAAATGTATATCTTGATACACTAAATAAAGTTACTTCTCAATGAACTACATGTCAGAATATGAAAAAGAGACATTTTTCATAGGCTCCCAGATCATTGAATCATAGATGTCGAGTTCAAAAAGAACTTAGAAGTAACCTGCAATTTTACAGATAAAGAAAGGGAGATCAATGGAGGTTAAGCAACTCACCTGAGATTATACAGACAATAAAGGGTACACAACAAGGGACCAGGGCTAAGAGTTAAACCAAAGTCTTCAGATTTGAAATACAGCTTTTTTTTAAAATTATATCACATTTTTTCCCTTATATAAATGGTAAGGCAGAGATGTTTAAAGTAATCATAAATCCAATTGAAGTCAAAGCAATATTATATTATAAAGAAATATCTATAGGATGAGCCAGATACAGCAACTAATCGTGTTACTTAATGCCTTTGAGTACATATGAAAGTATTGCTGCCAAATTCTTTAATTGCCCCTCCAATGAATGCCAAAGAAACATCCTTCCATTGAACTATGATTTCTATATTGTTTTCTGGTTTGATTTATTATGAAATTGACAATATTGATGTGGTTCCCTGCTTCTATCAATACGCTAATTCGCTGACTCATGACAGAGAGTCAGCTTGGTCCAGTAAATGGAGGGTTGTATTGGGACTAAAGAACACCTGAGTTCAAATCTAGGCACATTACCTATGTGACAGTGGATAAGTCTTTTTAAGAAAGGATGATAATAGCACCCACCTCATAGAATTGAGAAAGAAAATATGCATAGTATTTAGAAAAAGTTAATGTGCTGTAAAAATGAGAGATTATTATTATTGGTCAAAGGCACCATATTTAGAATGTCAACAGCTATATTGACATTTATAGATGATCTAAAAACTGTGGTTTTGTTTCCATGTCTTATAATTTGTAGCAAAAAGTTTAAAAAAAATAAATAAATTTCTATTTTTTCAAGTCATCTAGAATAAGTCAGTAGTGGAGTGATCAAGGTCTTTGACTCTCCTTTTGTAATTAATCAACCTCCACTTGTTCATTGCTCCCTCCATTCAAAATCAAGGTATAAAGTTTGGAAAAAGAAATTCAGATGACTCAGTTGAAAATAACAGTTTGTGGAAAAGCTTTGATTTCATAACTTCTGTGAGATTTTGTTACACAATACTTGCAGCTTATTGGAGAATATGAAAGTTTGAACTTTGTTTTGTGCTGGATTATTTTTTAGTTGAACTATATCTGTGACTATAGATCATTTTGAAAGAAAGTATTGTGAGCTTAAGTCATTGAGACCCATTGAGAATTCTCCCGTTGAAGTTTCTGTAGCAGAGGTTATTTTATGCCCTCACTCTATTGTCTTACTGCTACCCTTTGCTTTAGGTGATTCTCTGAAGAGACTCCCAAGTCCTGACATATTTTTCTCCTTGGTAATTTTCACAGTTAATTTTCTCTGTCCATTTCCAAAGCCCTCATCATTGAAAGAATGGCTTTAGATGATAATATTATCTTTCTTATCTCTGCATCTAGTCATAATTCCAGTTGATTTGGACCCAGTTCAAACTGCAGCCTGGCATTGAACCTCACTATATCCTGGTTTCATTTTACCAACTGAATTTTCTCACTCTCATTCACTTCATGGCATTCCTTCTACACCAGTGTGCTTATGTCACCTTCACATGCTCCACCTACTGTCCCATGGGGTAGCCTGCCCACTCCATGTCACGTTCACATCCTGAATATTTTTTCTCATTCATACAATCTCTACAATAGGAAGGGCCTCCCCAACAAAGCACACAAGTGCTATTACCATAAAATTTCCCTCACACATTTAATTCATTTCATAAAGATCTTTGCTTAACTCAGAATTTTATCATCATAACATATGGGATCTTTATAATAGTAAGGAGCCCCTAACTATAGACAGGAAATCCAAGTCTCAGTCTTAGCTCTGCCAAATATTGGCTACATAGCTTTAGGAAAGTTACTTCATGTCTCACTTTTCCCACTTGATAAATAATGATCAGTGAAGTTTTTCATTCTACCTTGTACTTATTTCCTTAGGAATTTTCTCTTGCTTTGTCTTGTGTTTAAAAATGACAATTTATATCTAAAACCTAAAGTTTGCCAAATATTTCACCTATAGTATCTTATTTGGTTCTCTTAGTAATAATAACTAGCATTTACATAGAGATTTATGGTTTCTGCTTTACAAATATTATGCCCTTTTATCTTGCCCTAGGAGGTATGCTGTTATCATTTCCCACATATTACATAAGGCAGACAGAAAGTAAATAATTTGGCTGAGGTCAAACAGCTAAAAAATATCTAAGCTAGATTTGAACTCAGGTTTCCTTGACTCTAGGTCCAGCACTCTACTGACTGTGCTACCTAGCTACAGAGTATAATATTATTCCCTGCCCCCCTCCCTCACCAAGGTGAATGGGGGAAACACACACACACACACACACACACACACACACACACACACACACACAGCAAACAAAACAAGAAAACAAACAAAAAAAACTTCACTCAGAGCTTATTTCGAGATTCAGTTTTTCTTTATCAGTAAAATGGATATAATAATGTAATTCATTCATAGTTATACAGCTAGTGGCAGAGGCAGGATGTGAAACCAAGGCCTTTTGATATCCAACACAATATTCTTTCCATTATCTTATCCCCTTTAAATCTCTTTGAAGAGAAGACAACTGATGATTTTTCTACTCTTTTCCCTCCCGTACCATTTAAATGATGCTTGACATTCAAAGGACACTCTTAAACTACAACAGAAGACTTTTTTTCCCCCAAAATGCCTGTTGAAAGCTCTCAATTGATCTTTACTAATGTCACTTCACCTTTGATAGCACCAATTGATCTTTACTAATGTCACTTCACCTTTGTGAAGATTGCTAACAGTTATTTCATTCTTTGCATAGAGTTTTAATGCAGGTGGTTTTGTTCAGGAAAACCTCATCTGGATAAGAGCTTCTCAATTAATAAAGCAATGTACTTTACTAAAAAAAATAAGAAGGAAAATCTGAGTAGCAAAAGTGTATTTTGTTGATACCACTGGTAACAGTAAGTGAAGAACAGGAGGTAAAATTTCCTCCTCTCAGTTCTCTACTATTTCTTTTTTTTTCATGGACAAACTAAATTGCCAACTCTGACTGATAGGCATTTTGAAAGTTACCTTTCAATCTCTTCTGTGAAGACTTACTTTTAAATTTTTATTGCATCTGGCTCAGAATCAGAAATTTCAGGTATCTTTAAGACAACTATTTTCCTGCCAGATAAATTCAGATTTCCTCTAATAAGTACATGGGGTAGAAGAGTATAGCTATGAGATAGATAAATGAATAAAAAGTAAACATATAAATGGATGAAGAAATACTTAAGAAAATAAATAAACCAATGATTAAGTAAATAAATATATGAATAAGTAAACAAATAAATGATAAAAGTATATACATACACTGGAAGAAAGAGTTGGATCAGCATGATTTATTTTTATGAGTAGGGATGACTTACTATCAATCTCACATAGTGGACCAAAAGTCTCGAGATTTTCTTCACTTGAAGTGAACTTGAACTTTTAGTCATAATTCATAAGATTACTTCAATTTTTAAATCTTCACAAGTTGTATGCATCTATAAAAGCTTCTAACTTTTAGATTATTTCTTAAAGTAAAATATAAAAAAGTTATTGTGGTCTATTCCATTAAAATTGTTTTTAACACTTCATGCTAATCTCAGAATATTTTAAAAGATTTTCCTCTTTTTGGGAAAACTAATAAAAATGGGCAGCTAAGTGGCACAGTGGATATACTGCCAGTCTGAAGACAGAAAGACTCATCTCCCTGAGTTCAAATCTGAACTCATATATTTAGTAGCTGTTTGAACTAGGGCAAGTCATTTAACCCTATTTGCCTCAGTTTCCCCATTTGCAAAATGAACTGGAGAAGAAAATGGAAAAGCACCACAGTATCTTTGCCAAGAAAATTCCAAATGGGGTAATGAAGAGTTGTACATGACTGAAAAACTCAAGAAAATTTTTAAAAAGACTTATACTCTCTTTTACTCTGTCCCCTAGAGATAGCAAAAATGATGGTGACAGGAATCCATGATAAAATGTAAAGACTGAATGGAAAACCCTTACTTCATTTACATATGGCACCCCTGAAGACAGAGGACCATATTGATTGTCATTTTTGTCATCTTTTCTAATTGCTTTCTTTCTCTCTCAAAAGTTTAATCTTGTATACTCCAAAGTTTCAGTCCCTCACAAAACAGGGAACAGAAGAAATAATTCTGTATTAAGCACCTGCTATGTGTTAAGCAACATGCAAAGACCTTTTAAAAATATTACCGCATTTGATTCTCCCAACCATCCTGAGAGGTAGATCCTATTATTTTTCACTTTTTACTACTGAGGAAACTGAGGCAAAGTAAAGTTAATTAATATGTTCAGGGTCACATATCTAGTAAGTGTCTGAGGTCAGATTTGTACTTAGATCTTCCTAATTCAAAGCACATCGCTCTATACATTGGGCACCTGGTTGGTTGTTGCTGTCCTTCATGCTTGAAGAGGACCAAAATGACATTATTATGTTTGGGTCAAGGTACTGTATGTCTGACTATGACTGATAAGATCAACATGAGCACAGAACATTCTACAACAAATTGGGAACAAATAGTCCATATGAACATTTTGAGTAGAGATGTCTCTAAATTTGTGCATTTCTCATTTCTTTTGAACTACTGCAATTCCTTCTTTTATGGGGGCATGCCATGCTGGATGGTCCTGGACCAGTATCTCTCATATATCACAACTGATTTTATAGTTCTTCAGAAAGACCTTGAGAATGTCCTTGTAGCCCTTCTACTGAATTCTCTGTGGATGCTTGCCTTTTGTGACATTTATGTAAAATAGTATTTAGGGAAATGTACATTTGGTATTCTAATGTGGCCAGCCCATAAGAATTGTGCTCTCTGCAACAGGGTTTCAATGTCTGGCACTTTAGCTTGAGAAAGACCTCAGTATCCAGTACATTTTCTTTCCAGGTGAACTTCAAAATTTTCCTAAGACAATTCAAACCTCCAAATGTCCGGGTTTCAAGGATAAACAAGAATGAGGTCAGCACAATGATTCTTTAGACCTTCAGTTTGATAGTCAGTCTAATGCCTCTTCTCTCCCATACTTTTTTTTGAAGCCTCCCAAACACTGACAACTCATGTGTCAACCTCAATATCTATGTATACATCCCTGGAAAGCATACTGCTGTAGCAGCAAGCACCCCAATATCCCCAGGGTGACTGCCAACACAGGTTCTTAGATCTGCTTTTCAAAAGGAAAGCAACTCAAAATGGGTTAACAAGCTTACTTTAATCAAACAAACACACATTACCTAGTTCAGGGGTAAAGGTCAGCACCCCGAACTTCAGAGTTACAGAAGTTACAGATCAAACAGACAGGCTTCCAAACTGTCCCAACATTACATACAATACCAAATCACAGTTACCAGAGAGGGAAGCATCAACATCTGGGTTTTCAAAGCCGGGGGGCTCTCAACAACGGCTTCCCAGAGTCTCATCTGGTCAAATCACACAACACTTCTCAAAGTGAGCCCCAAAGCAAAGCCTCTCCTCAGGGCTTATATAGCCTTCTCCTGGCTCAGAGAATGTAACAACCTTCTGGACCCACTGCCCAATCACAAAAGTATCAAGGTTGGGCTTCCCTGAAAAACAAGCCTCCCACCACAGGCTCCAGGTGCACTTAAGCTAGGGGCAGGGAAGATCTTCAAATTTGCATTTCCATTACAACTGCCAAGGTAAATGAACTTATCCACAGAATTAACATTTTTTCCATTTGCTATAACTGATGGTTCAATGTATATATGGTATAGTGCTGATATGAAGAACCTGTGTTTTCTTGGTGTTAATTGTTAGGCCAAAATTAGCACAAGCAGCAGAAAATTGACCTAAGATTCATTGCAGCCTCAGAGGCTGCATTGAATGCACAATTGTCTGTGAGCAGTCATACATCAACTCTCCCTCCACCTTAGCATTGGTTTGTAGTCTTTTTGAAGATAAATCATTTACTGTTGGTTCAGTAGTTGACCTTGATGCCATTTTCAACCTGGTTGAAGGCATTCAACATCTCTGACAAAGTCATGGTAAAAAGATGGGAACAAGCACAAAGCCCTGCTTCACTCCAGTGGTGGCTGGGAAAGCTAGAGAGCATAATCCATGATCCAGAACTCATGTAAACATGTCATTTTCTGGCCAACCAAATTTTACCATGATCTTCCACAAAGCCCTCACAATCAATGGTACCAGAGGCTTTGATCAGATCAATGGATGTGTACAGACCATCTGTTCTTCTCCTGGCATTTATCCTAGAGCAGTCAGGTGGCAAATATCAAATCAACCATTCCTCAGCCCTTTCTAATCATCTGGGTGAAAAATGTGCCTATTAAGGAGGACTCTGGCAAGTATCTTGTTGGCAATGACTAAGAGGGAGAGACCTCTTTGGCTGTCAAGAGAAAACCTATTTCTCTTTTTTCCTGTATAAAGTTGAACAACGGAGACATCCTTGAATTCCTGGGGTATTACCTTCTCTTGCCAGATAGTCAACAAGATTTCAGTAAACTTTTTATGAGTATGAGGCCCCTTCCTTATCAGTCTCAGTTGAAATGGAATCAGCATCAAGTACTTTGCTGTAGAAGAGGAGCATAAGAGCTTCAAGGTCTCTTCTTCAGTTAGACATTTGGCTAGAGAGGTATTGACTTCAACCTGAGGTAAATGGTCAGTGGTTTCAGCATTGGTTGATGTTGGTCTGTGGGACTATCTAGACCATCTCTTCAGAATCATGTGTTTATCACAAATCAGTGTAGCTCCATCATAACTGAGTAGTTGAGATGAACCACAGGCTTTTGACTGGTAAGTAGCCTTCAGGGCATTATAAAAGTGCTTTAGATTATTACTATCATCATAAAATTTAATTCCATCTCTCTTCTTCCTGAGCCAACAATCCTGCATCTCTCCAGATTTTTACTTGCAAGTGATGGAGTTAAACACTTCCTTCTTGGAGATGGATAAAATATTCTTCTGATAAACCCTTTGAAATTCTCATTTTTCATTTAGCAGCTTCTGAATTTCCCCATCATTTTCATCAAACCAATCTTGATGGTTATGAGAGTTCTAAATGCAGTACTATACACCAGATTTCTGAAAGCTGTCCACTCCTTTTCTGCTCTGCTGTTGCCAAGTGTGTGTTGGCTCAGCTTTTCCTCCAAGTTAGCAACAAACTGTCCATACTCAGAGAAGTTTTCTAATCTATTGACATTAAATCATCTGGTAGTCATCTTGTCTTGGGGCTGTCAGTTTTATTGAATGAGAATGTTTAGCTTGGAGAAGATAAGTCTATAATCAGTCTAGCACTCTGCGCCATCCATCACCTTCATTACTCTCACATCCTGTTTGTCTCTTCTCCTTACAGTGAAATAGTCTATTGAATGCCAAGGATTGCTGCAAGGGTGCATCCACAAAGTTTTATTGCATTTAGGTAAATGAAAGACAGTGTTGGTAATGAGAAGGTCACAAGATGCACAAGTCTTCTGTAGTAAATGACCATTACTATTGCTGTTTCCAACTTCATTACTCCAAAATACTCACTGTCATGTCTGACAGTTTATGCCTATTCTGGCATTAAAATTGACCAGAATTATAAGCTTGTCCTCTTTTGGCACATTGATGGTAAAAATCTCCAGGTCTTGATAAACATTTGACCTCATCAGGGTTTGTCACGGAGGAATCATACACACTGATGATAGTGGTGTGGAGCCTATCTTTCGCTGCTTTTGAGGAGGACCCTGGCCCAGTATGGTAAATGGACAATGCAACAGAGTCCTGTTACCAGAGCCAACAAAGGGGTACTTGTCATCTACTTCTGACAAATTTTCTGACCCCTTTGCTATCTGTGAGCTGAGAGCTCTGCAAGCTTCCCCTGATGCAGTCACCCTCAAGGCCTACTGCTGACTTACTGGGTCATCACCTGTACTGTTGTAACCTGTGTTATACTGTGCTCCAATTTCAATGAGTAAGACAAATGTTTCCTGCTGCCTTCTAAATGGTCTTAAGTTGGAAAAGTGTTTCACTCAATCCTTTTGATGGTTCTTCCACTACAGAATTCATTTGAAGGCATCATTTACCTTTGTTTGGAGGAAAATTTGAGAGAGATGATTGCTGACTTTATTGTCTTCACTCTACCCCCTAAACACTTGGATTTAATACATAATTTGCATGTTTCTAGTAGGGGAAATAGGTTATTAATTTAAATGAATTCTTATTAAAATGTTTTTACCAGTTTAAATGCTAAAATATATTTTTATATAATTTACTCAATATAGAATATAGTCTGCTTTTGCAAAATTTTGGAAGTAATAATTCATTTTGTGAACCTACAATAACATGAAAGCTATGTTTTTTTACTTTTCACACTCATTTAAAATCTCCATATTCAAAGTTGTGTTTTAATACATCTTCATTAAAGGAAAAAATATAGTTCTTGCAAAAGTCAGAAGTAATACATATTCAAAGTTTTTTTTTCCAAATGTCTATAATCATATTATCTACATATGACCTACAATATTGACCAAAATAAATATACTTTTATTTTCAATTTGGTATTTAGGACTATGCATTGTAAAAAGTAAATAAGAAACTAATAATTTCCTATAAGCAGAAAGCTATATTTATATGTATTTATATTTAATCTCTCTAGCTACTATTCATTGATATGTTGCTAGCACTAATAGGATTTGTGTTTTGATATATTGATATTATTGATATATTTATGTGAACCCTAGAATGACTATGACAATTTCTGACTAGCAGCTATTTCCTACATCAATAAGATTCATTCTTGTCAGAAGTATATTGGGAACTTGCAAGAATAATGGTTGACTGAGAAGCCATATCTTTTCCCATCCTTTAAATATGTTCTCAATCTCAGTCTCTAAATACTTTCTCTGTGATCTCATCAGTTAACATGTACAATTATTAGGTCTATTTAAATAAATTCCATATCTTCATAGTCACCCCTCATTTCTACTCTAAATCCTACTCCCATATTACCTATTGATTGATGAACAATTCCACTTGCATATGTCCCACGTGCATCTCAAACTCAATATATCCAAAACAGGACTCATTACCATTCCCAGTAAGCCTAATGATCTTTAGAACTTTCTACTTTCTGTTAAGAATATCACAATCCTTCCAATTTGCCAGGTTCATATCCTTGAAATAATCCTTGATTTTTCCTTCCCTTTATCTCCTATATCCAATTCAAGATAGGCCATTGGATTGTAAGTCTTACTGTCCATTAAGGTCCTGCTGACAAATGCAAATAGATTACACTCACTATTTCTCTTGGAAGAAAATTGATCCCAATTCCTTGCATCTGGCATGAGTATGTAAGATTGATGGGTATGGACAAAGATGTCTTACAGAAAAGGAGATTTTAGCTGAGACTTGAAGGAAGACAGAAGATGAAGATAGGGGGAAGATAATTCCACATCTAGGGAAAATCATGTATGGAGGGAGGTGATGGAATTTCTCTTGCAAGGAACAACAAGGTTTGTTTTGTCATGTTTAGGTCAACACTGATGACTGTATAAGTATCTGAAAGTTCATTCAAAACTATCTGTTGATTGATTTCCAAAAATGCTTTCTGAAATTTGAGAAAATGTTGAATTTTGTGTCTTTGACTTCTCTGCCTCTTCAATTACATAAACTCAAATAAAGTTATTCTGTGCATCACCAATATCCCCAATTTCTAACAAATTGCAAAGAGAACCAAATCCTTGAAAAAATATTCTCAGATCACAAAGATTCTATGAATGTGGAATATTTTCATCTTTGTCAATACCTTGACCTTTATCATCTCTGTTCATACCTTGCTGAAATACTATGTGACCCACATACTTGGCAGAGTTTCTACAAAATTGGCACCTATCAAATGAAAGCTTTCAGCACTTTTCCTCCAACTGATACAAAGATTTCATCAGTCTTTCCTCATGTTCTTCCAAAGTTTTCCCTAAGACAATAAGGTCATTGAAATATACAAGTACCTGGAGGTAAGTCATGTCTCAGTCTTTGTAAAGTGACAGATGCATACAATGTGCCAAGGGATATGTGGTCAAACAGGTAAAATTAAATGGGCCAAATTAAAAGCTCTCTTCTCTGCATTACTCTGCCATAGAAATGTAGTAACTATTCAAATCCAAAATAAAAAACCACTGGCTTCCAAACAGATAATCTAAGCCATCTTCAAGTCAAGTCGAATCAAGTTAAAAATAATTTATTAAGAGACTACTATGTGACAATCACTATGCCTAGCACTGGAGACTTAAAGAAAAGTAAAAAATAGATAAATAACACATGGTTTCAGCAACTCACATTACAAAAGGAAAGATAGCATTAAAAAAAAAAAAACAGCTACACTGTAACATTATATACAGGATAAACTGGAGATCATTTGAAAGCAAAAGCACTGGTTTATGGAGGATTGGCAATGGTGTCCTTTTATTCCTGCATCTATGAACAATATTTTATTTTTCCCAACTACATGTAAATATTTTAACATTCTTTTAAAAAATTTTAGTCTCACATTTTCCCCCTTCCTCCCTTATTCCCTCCCTTAGATCATAGAAGAAAGAAAGAGAAAGAGAGAGAGAGAGAAAGAGAGAGAGAGAGAGAGAGAGAGAGAGAGAGAGAGAGAGAGAGGAAAAAAGAATGAAAGAATGAAAGACAGAAAAAGAAAGGAAGGAAGGAAGGAAGGAAGGAAGGAAGGAAGGAAGGAAGAAAGGAAGGAAGGAACGAAAGAAGGAAGACTTTCTCAGTTATTTCTCAGGAGGCGAACAGCATTTTTTTTATCATAAATCTCAGGAATTGTCTTGGATCACTGTATTTCTGAGAATAGCTAAGTCATTAATAGATGATCATGGAAAAACTTTGCTACTGTACACACTGTTCCCTTGATTCTTCTCATTTCACTTTACATTCATTTCATGTAAGTCTTTCAAGGTTTTTCTGGAATCATCCTGTTCATCATTTCTTCCATCACAATCATATACCACAACGTGTTTTAACAATATCCCCGGGGGCGGAGTCAAGATGGCGGAGTAGAAACAGCTCGTCCAAGCCAGCTCGTCCAAGCCTCTCTGCCCCCAGATTCTCCACAAACTATGTCAAAAAGGACTCTGAACAACTTCTGGAGCCCCAGCACCCACAGAACGACACAGAGAAGCTAACCTCCCGCTGAGGACAGCCCAGCAGCCCTGCAGGAAGGACCAGCGCAGCGGTCTGGGAGCTGGCAGCGAGCAGAGCGCAGGAGCGGCGAGGAGCCGAGCCTAGGTCCACGTGAGCCGAGGTTTTAGCCCCAGGGCGGCAGGGCCAGCAGCCGGCTGGAGGAACCCCAGAACACCAGGAGCTGTGGAGATTCCAGAATTATCAACATAGACTTGCCTAGGACAAAGTAAGAGGTTGGTGTCCTATGGACTTTGGGGCCTGTATTTGGGGAGTGCGTCAGCTCCCTCCCCTGGGGGCTAGAAGCTACTGAGGAGACAACGCATTTTGTAGTTTTCAGAGGCATGTCTGGCTCCCAGCCTACAAATCGTGGGGAGATCCAGCGATCAGTCTTGGGGGGTAATCGCTCTTGCTTTAACCTCCCTGGATCTGGATTGTGATCTAGGGTGGAAGTTGTGGGTGGGTTTACAGCTTGCCAGAAACGGAAGTTGCCCCCCACACGTTCGGACGAAAATTCCTCTATCTGGCCTTAAAGCCATAGTGTGGCAACAAGCCCAAAAGTCAAGTAATTAAGTGGCAACATGCCAAGGCAAAGGAAACAGAAAAATGCAACCCTAGACTCCTATTTTGGGGGCATAGAGCGGAAAAGGACTGTGAGGTCAGAAGTCCTGCTCCAAAAGCCCCAGGGGAAAACATGAGTGGGTTGCAGGCCATAGAGGACCTTAAGAAGGACTTTAAAAATCAAATAAGAGAAGTGGAGGAAAAATTGGAAAGAGAAATGAGAAGGATGCAGGAAAAGTATGAAATGAGGGTCAACAGCCTGACTGAGGAAAACAACACCTTAAAAAATAGACTAACTCAAATGGCAAAGGAGGCCCAAAAGGGCAATGAGGAGAAGAATGCCTTAAAAAGTCGAATTTGCCAGATGGAAAAAGAATCTCAAAAGTTCACTGAGGAGATTCATTCCTTCAGAGTTAGACTGGAGCAAATGGAAGCTAGTAACTTTATGAGAAATCAAGATGCTGTTAAGCAGATCCAAACAAATGAAAGATTAGAAGGCAATGTGAAATATCTCATGGGAAAAACCACTGACCTGGAGAACAGATCCAGGAGAGACAATTTAAAAATTATTGGACTACCTGAAAGCCATGATCAAAGAAAGAACCTAGAAATCACCCTTCAAGAAATTCTCAAGGAAAATTGCCCTGATGTTTAGATCCAGAGGGCAAAATAGAGGTTGAAAGAATCCACAGATCACCTCCTGAAAAAGATCCCAAGAAGAAAACTCCCAGGAATATTATAGCCAGGTTCCAGAATCCCCAGATCAAGGAGAAAATACTACAAGCAGCCAGGAAGAAACAATTTCAATATTGTGGAAACACAATCAGAATAGCCCAGGACCTGGCAGCTTCTACACTGAGGGATCGAAGGGCATGGAATATGATATTCCAGAGGGCAAAAGAGCTGGGAATGAACCCAAGGGTCACCTACCCAGCAAAACTGAGTATTTTGTTTCAGGGGAAAATATGGTCATTCAGTGGAATAGAGGACTTTCAAGCATTCTTGAGGAAAAAACCAGAATTGAATAGAAAATTTGACATCCAGACGCAAGAAGTAAGAGATGCCTGAGAAGGTAATCAGGGAAAAGAAATCAAAAGGAACTTATCAAACTTGAACTATTTACATTCCTATATGGAAAAGCAATAACTGTGACTGATGATATCTTTCTCACTATGAAAATAATGGAAGAAGGGGGTGTGGTCATATGAATACATATGTGAATGTGTGTGTATATGGTTACAGTTATATATGGATAGAGGGCATAGGTTGAATTTGTTGGGAAGGGAGAATACTCAAGGGATGAAATTATGAGGTGAGAGAGGAAAGTGGCAAGAGGAGATGGGGAGAGACAGGGTAGGGTAAACTATCCCATGTAGAAGAAGCAAGGGGAAGTGGTTGCAAAGGAGGGGGAGAATAAGGAAGGCTAAAAAGGCAAAACCACATTCACATTGAATTTGGTTCAGGGAGAAAATGACATACATACTAAATGGGATATCTCAACCTGCAGCAGGATAGGGGGAAGGGGGATGAGAGGAGGGATGATGGATGGGAGGGCATCCTTGGGGTGAGGGGAGGTTCGAAGTACCCACTATAGAAGAGGGACAGGATCATGTAGGGAATGGACCAGGTGGGGGGTGGGATGAGTGGGAGGGAATTATAAGCAGCCTTGTACAATATATCTACTATGATAATGTTTTGCATAGCTAGACATGTACAACATATACTGAATTACTTATCTCCCCAGAGGGAATGGGTGACAAGGGAGGAAGGAAATGGATCTGAAATTTGAGGTCGTAACATTAAATGTTTCAAATATATATAAATACTATTATTAATACTCTTTTGCTTGTAATAGGGAGATAAGATGTGCAGGCATTGGGACACAAAGATTCATCTTCCTCTAATGGAAAAGTCGAAGGGGGTATGGGAGAAGGTATGGGAGAGAGCAGATTGGAGGAAGCGATATCTTGTGGGACTGCTATTCTGGGAGGTTAGGTAGGGGAATAATGGGGGGAAAATGATTGTAACTCAAAATCTGGCGGAAATGAATGATGTAAAACAGAAGTTAATAAAGTATTTGTTTAAAAAAAAAACAATATCCCCATTGATGTGAGTCCTTTCAATTTTCAATTCTTTGCTACCACTAAAGGAGTTGCTCTAAATATTTTTTGTGCAAATAGGTCCCCTTTTATCTCTTTGGGATACATATCTAATAGTAGTATTGCTGGGTCAAGGGGTATGCACAGTTTTATAGTCCTTTGGGCATAGTTCCAAGTTGTGCTCCAGATGTTTGAATTAGTTCACAACTCCACTAACATTGCATGTGTCCCAATTTTCCAACATCCCTCCCATATTTATAATTTTCCTTTGCTGCCATATTATGCAATCTGATAGGTGTAAGGTGGTACCTCACAGATGTTTTAATTTGCATTTACCTAATCATTAGTGATTTAGAGCATTTCTTATCATATGACTAGGGATAATTTTGATTTTTTTTTTTGTCCAACAATTGCCTGTTCGTATCATTTGATAATTTATCAATTAGGAAACAATATGCATTCTTGTAAATTCAATACATTTCTCCATATATTTCAGAAATGAGGCCTTTATCGGAGACTCTTGCTGTAAATTTCCCCGTCTGCTTTCTGCTGTCCTAATCTTGGTTCCACTAGTTTTGTTTGTGCCAAAAAATTTTAATTTAATATAACAAAATTATCCATTTTATAGTTTGTAATGCTCTCAATCTCTTGTTTGGTCATAAATTCTTTCCTTATCCATAAGGCTGACTGGTAAACTATTTAATACTCCACTAACTTGCTTATGGTATCACCTTTTATTTCTAAATCATATATATGTGTTTTGACATCTTGGTATACTGTATAAAATGTTGGTCAGGTAATTTCTTTTTCTTGTTATAAGTAATACATGTTTCTAGTCCTGGAGAGCTTGCTGCTAAGAATCTCTGTGATATTTGAAGAACCTTCTAATCTCTACAAATTAGTTTCTTCCTCTAGAAAATGAGGAGTGAGAATAAATAAAATCTAATATCCGTTCCAGCTCTAATTTTATAATCCTGTTATTAATATATGCATTTCTATTCTATAAATATTTCAATTATTAAAATTGCAATAGTAAATAAACAAATAATATATATTTTTAACTATTAATGCATATGATTCCATTAGTTTAATTCCCTATTATGAAGGAGTTTTTCTTTTGGGATTTACCACAAAAGAGGAGTAGAAATTTTATGTTATAATATGTAATTAGAACTAGAAAAAAATAGAAAAAAGAAGGAAAAAACAGAACTACCACAAGAAATGAATAACAAAAATATAATAAATCTCAATTTATTTAGGTCAAAACATTTTGATTTTTTAAGCCACCAGCAGAAGGTGAGGGTAATAATAGTAAGGAAATTCAGCAATACATGAGCAGAATATGATGAATCATTTTTTTAATTAATAAAGTTATCATGGATAGAAAAATAAAGAGAACTAAATGGTAAAAGCTGAGAATACACATTCATTTCAAGTACACACAAATCTCACAAATGTTGATCACAAATTGTCACAATGAATCCTTACATAAATTTTAAAAAGTATAATTTACATGTTCTTTAAGACCTAAATTAAATAATATTAGATTAAATATAATCAAAACATAAATCAAAATTATAAAAATGCAACAAATTTGGCTGTGAATCTATTAAACAACTTAGTTGAAAGCACTTTAAATTTGGAGTCAAAGGAGGTTGGTGAAAATCTTGCTGATATCTTTACCAGTCATATGAACTTAGACAAATTATTTTCCCCTTCTGAATCTTAAGTTCCATCCTCTGTGGACTAAGGGTATTAAACAAGATGAACTCTGAGAACTTGCGGTTCTAAAATATAAATCTAGTCCAAGATATGTGTAACAGAGGACAGATTATTGAGGTCCTGAGAATATGTCCAAGAAAAACCTAGATCTTTAGAAACCCTATATATTATTGGGCCAAATAAGAAAATAGGAAGATGATTTGAGGGAAAAAATGACAGTAATTATATATACATACATGCATATGTCTCTATATATGTATGTATGTATATGTATGACTTATGAAGTACAGTTAATCCTATTTTAGAGGCAAATTTATATTTCTAAGACCTGCTTTAATAAAAAAAGAAAATGAAAAATTAAACAAATGAAGCTCTTTATTAGAAGCCCCTGAACAGGTGAAGAACAATAACCAAGGAATAGGAAATAAAAGTTGTAAGAAAGATTATAAAAGTAACATAAAAAATAAATGCAATAGAAAGCAAAGAAACAAATACATTTATAAATGGAGGAGCTGTTTTTTTTTTTTTTTTAAGTTTTCACTCACCTAAAAAACCTCCACAAATCCTTAACAAATTAAATATTTCAAAAGGAGGGGGAAAGGAAATATATATAATGAAAAAAGAGAGATTGCAAGAAATGAAAAGGGAACAAAGAGTATTCTGAGGAAATACTATAAAACCTATATTTGTAATGGAAATGCAGATTTAAAGATCTTCCCTGCCCCTAGGTTAAGTGTACCTGGAGCCGGTGATGGGAGGCTTGTTTTTCAGGAAAGCCCACACCTTGATACTTTGTGATTGGGCTGTGGGTCAAGAAGTTTGTTACATTCTCTGAGCCAGGAGAAGGCTATATAAACCCTGATGAGAGGCTTTGCTTTGAGGCTCACTTTGAGATGTGTTGTGTGATTTGGCCAGATGAAGACTCTGGGTAGCCGTTGAGAGGCTCCTGGCTTTGAAAACCCAGATGTTGATGCTTCCCTCTCTGGTAACTGTGATTTGGTATTGATATAATGGTCGGACAGTTTGGAAGCCTATCTGTTTGATCTGTCTGTATACTCTGAAGTTTGGGATGCTGACCTTTTTCCCATGAACTAGGTAATATATGTTTGTTTGATTAGAGTAAGCTTGTTAACTGATTTTGAGTTGCTTTCCTTTACAAAAGCAGATCTAAGAACCTGTGTGTTAGCAGCCACTCTGGGGAAGCTGGGGTGCTTGCTGCTACAATATTCTATCAAATTAAATAACTAAATTGTGCACAAAATTATACAATATCAAAATTTCTACCCCCTAATTATGTATTTAGATGTATACATCTCACAAAATTGGTTATAAGGTATACAAAATAAATTGTTTAGCTTCAAAAACGTAAACAAATGACAACAGAAAACATCTGGCCCAGAGGGATTTATAAATAATTATTTTTTTTCCAAAGATAAAGTCAGCATGACATGACGGACAAATTGCTGAACAATAATTCAATAGCCTATGTTCAAATCCCTACTCTAAGACTTGCTATTTGTGTGAATCTAAAAAAGTAAATTTTATCTCCATGTGCCTCAGGAAAATTTCCTTGCATTTACCTACTAATTCAAAAAGAACACATGCTTTGAATTCTTGGAGGAAGTTTACATACTAGGAAATAGACATGTGAATAAAATCACAGATTCATTGTCTAGCTATGTGTTCCTAAGTATAGAGAAAGCTGAACCATAATGTAAAACATTTATGATATTGCACACAGAAAGACACACTCTATAGACCAGAGCAATATGTGTACCCCATTGGTGAATATTTTACTTCCTATTTATATAAGCATGTATAACATGCACATGCAACTAGGTGGTGCAGTGGATAGAGTGTCAGGACTGGAGTCAGGAAGATTTGAGATAAAATCTGGTCTCAGGCACTTACTAGCTATGTGATCCCAGACAAGTTATTTGACCTTGTTTAGCTTAGTTTCTTCACCTACACACTGTGCCCTGGAGAAGGAAATGGCAAACCATTCCAGTATCTCTGCCAAGAAAACCCCAAAGATGATCACAAAGAGTTGGAAATGACTAAAAATTGACAAAACAATACATACATATACGTCATATATTTATCATGATATAGAAAAGTTGTTTATCATTACATTATCATTATTATTGCATAAATTGTTCTTCTAATTCTGCTCATCTCATTCTGCTTCAGTTCTGATGAATCTTCCCAGGTTTTTCTGAAACTATCCCTTCATCACTTCTCAAAGCACAACAGTATTCTACCATATTCAAATACCCTACCATCATTCTTCAGTTAACAGACCTTCCCTTGGTTTCAAATGCTTTGCCATCATGAAAATAGATGCCATGAATATGCTTTTGTCCAAATGGTCCATTTTCTTTTTTCTTTACTGGAATACAGATAGAGTAGTTTTATCACTGAGTCAAAGCAAGCACAATTTTTATTTATTTATATAGGTTTTTTTTTTTTTTTTGGAGAGGGTAGGGCAGGGTAATTGGGGTTAAATGACTTGCCAAAGGTCACATGGCTAATTAGTATTATGTGTCTGATGATGGAATTCAACTTAAGTCATGCTGACTACAGGGCCAGTGATCTATTCACTGCACCACCTGGTCGCTCCAAGGGTATGTACAATTTAATAACTTTTTGGTTCAAAATTCTAAATTGTTTTCTAGAATGACTGGACCAGTTGGTTCCACCAGCAATGTGTCAATGTGACAAGGCAAGAGGGTTAGGAAATTCTCAAGAATCAAATTTGGGGGGTGGCTAGGTGGCACAGTGAGTAGAGCGCTGGCCCTGGAGTCAGAAGGACCTGAGTTCGGATCCGGCCTCAGACACTTAACACACACAAACAAACAAACAAAAAAAAAAAACCTAGCTGTGTAACCTTGGGCAAGTTACTTAACCCCAATTGCCCTCCAAAAGGCCAAAAAAAAAAAAAAAGAATGAAATTTGGAAGAGACAAAGACAATACAAAACAAACCAAAATGTCATTGAAGAAAAGGATCATAGTTGTCTAAATACACCAATGTACCCGCATGGATGATAGCCACGTTGCCATCAACCAGCATGTATTTTTTTTTAAATTCATGTGAGAGAAAAATAAGGAAGAATAAATATAAAAAGAAGAATCAAAAGTCAAAAGTTCAGGTGATCTAAGGCTGAAACAAAAATAAGAAGAGATATTTTTAAAGTTATACTGAGGAGAAATAAGATAATTTTAAAGCATTATGGAAAGAAGGAAGAGTTTCTCAACTCTTTATTTTATTTGTATTTTTTCTGCCAAAAAAAAAAGAATTGTCATCAGATTAGGGAGAACAAAATAAAAAATGTATTAAAAGGAATTTCAAAGTCAAGATATGTAGGGGGATGGTAATAGAATGTCTTGCTGCTCTCAAGGAGTTCAAGTCATCAATTTCTAAAGAACTATTTGCTAACTGTGATGGATGAACCAATTTCAAGGATCATTGGAAGATTGGCGAACATCAGAAAATATGTATTTCTGCTGTAAATTCTCAACTACAAGCATCAAAGTAAGTGTGCGTGTGTGTATGCACACAAGTGCACATGTGTTATGCAACTCAAAATTACAGGTAATATATTCTAACTACAACTTACAGATACAAATGGATGATAAGCTACAATTTCACAAAAGTTACAAGTCTTCTTTATTGTTAGTCCTTTTGTTTTAAACAAAGCATTTTGATGATGACAAATTAACAGATACAAAGCTAGAATAAATTACTTCTGAACAATACAAAAGAGGTTGGGATTTTCTTCCTTATATTTTTTTTGTTTGTTTGATTTCTAAGACCCAATAAAATATCTTTCTTGCAGCCCCTGTGTGTGCATATGTGTGTAATAGATATGAATATATGTACATGTATATGCATACATACATATTTATTTGTACATACACACATACATACACACACACACCCACCCACCCACCCACCCACACACACACACACACACACACACACACACCCTGGAAGTATTCTGGGCAGGAAAATGGGAGAGTAGCCCCAAGATTTAAAAAATGGAAAATATGCTCATTTTCAACCAAGGAAAGAGGATTGAGTCTACAAAATGTAGGATGGTGAATTTGTGTTTGCTTCTTGCAGAGATGTAGAGTTACAAGGGAGTGTAGA
Source organism: Gymnobelideus leadbeateri (assembly GCA_011680675.1). Taxonomy (NCBI): domain Eukaryota; kingdom Metazoa; phylum Chordata; class Mammalia; order Diprotodontia; family Petauridae; genus Gymnobelideus; species Gymnobelideus leadbeateri. The sequence continues at coordinate 21,525 of WOXC01005631.1, read as the reverse complement.
CAGTCTAACCCCCTCTTTTTATAACTCCGTGAACTGAGGCCTTTGCAGATCAAATAAATTTTCCAAGGCCACATAAATAACAAATGGCAGAAGCAAAATTAAAAGTCCTCTACTGACTCTAACTCAGTGCTCTTTCTACTGAGAGTAGAGAGTATACCTAGGAGAATGGTGTTTTCTAGGAAACTGAATGGATTTATCAACATTGTTGGTACCAGACTAAATTTCAGAATAAAGAACTAGTCCAAAGTCACATGATTTTCAAATATCAGACTCAGGATTTGATCCCACACAGTCCTTATTCTAATCCTAGTATCTTAATCACAAAGTTATTCTTCCTCTCAATAATGTGGTGACTTCACCAAATTAGAAGTCTTATAAACATAGAAGGAAGAATTCATGTGGGAAAGAAAGGGGGCAGAGTCAAGATGGCAGAGTAGAAACAGGACTTCCACAGGGCTCCGGCTTCCACCTCCCCCCAATTCATGTAAAAGGGGACTCTGAACAAACTTTGGAGCTACAGAACCCACAAAAGGACAAAGAGAAGCTAACCTCCTACAGAGGACAGCCCAGCAGGCTGGTGGGAAGTGGCCAGCATAGAGTGTTGGGAGCCCAGCCCAGCCCTGCGATAGCCAGAGGTTTTAGCCTCAGAGCGGGTCTTACTAGCCACTGGCAGGAGGGACTTCAGATCCCCAGCAGCTGTGGCAGTTTCCAGAATTATCAACACATAGATACCAAGGACAAAGTGAGAGGCCAGTGCGGTGTGGACTTTGCAATGCAGTAGTTCTGGAGTATGGTTGGCTTTTGCCCCCAGAGCAAGAAGGTGCTGAGGAGCCATAGCCTCCATGTGGCAGCTTCATCTCCTGGCCTGCAGATTGTAGGGGGAACAAACGACCAGTCTGAGGGGTAAATACACTTGCCTTAACCTGCTTGGATCTGGATCACTGTCTAGAGTGGAGGTCCTAGGGTGTGTGACCAGCTTGCCAAAGTGTGTGGAGGCTTCAGAAAGGACACCCAACTCATACCTTCCGCAGCTGAGAAAACCCCAGTGATTGGGACAAAGCTTCATATCTGGTAGCAGAGTCCTACTATGGCAAAAAAGCCCAAAAGCCAAGTAATTGAGTGGCAACATGAGCAAATGAGAGAATCAAAGGAAGCAGAGCAACTCAACTTTACACTCCTATTTTGGTGACAAAAAGGATCAAATCACAGAACTGGAAGAAGACAGTGAAGTCAGAACTCCTGCACCAAAAGCTTCCAAGAAAAATACGAGTTGGTTACAGGTCATGGAAGACCTTAAGATGGATTTTAAAAACCAAATAAGAGATGTGGAAGAAAAATTGGGAAGAGAAATGAGAATGATGCAAGAAAATTATGAAATGAGAGTCAACAACATGATTTAAAAAATAACACCTTAAGCGGGGGTGGAGTCAAGATGGCGAAGTAGAAACAGGACTTCCACAGGGCTCTGGCTTTCACCTTGCCCAATTCATATAAAAGGTGACTCTGAACAAACTTTGGAGCTACAGAAACCACAAAATGACACAGAGAAGCTAACCTCCCACTGAGGATAGCCAGGCAGGCCGGCAGCAAGTGACCAGCTCACTGCTCTGGGAGCTGACCCCAGCCCCACTCTAGCCAGAGGTTTTAGCCCCAGGGTGGGCCTGACCAACCACTAGCTAGAAGGACTTCAGATCACCAGCAGCTGTGGCAGTTTCCAGAATTATCAACACATAGATGCCAAGGACAAAGTGAGAGGTCAGTGAAGTATAGACTTTGGGATCTAATAGTTGGGAGTGTGGTCGACCTTTGCCCCAGGGGTAAGAAGCTGCTAAGGCACTGCTGTGCTGTGCATGCAGCCGCAGCCACATGGCAGCTTAATATCTGGGTCTGCAGAGTGTAGGGGGACCAAATACTAGTCTAAGGGGTAATTGCTCTTGCTTTAACGTGCTTGGATCTGGATTGCAGTCTAGGGTAGAGGTCCTGGGGTGTGCGACCAGCTTGCCAGAATGTGTGGAGATTTCAGAGAAAGCACCCAGCTAATAGCTCCATTCTATTATAGCTCAGTTGAGAAAAACCCAGCATTTGAGACAAAGCTCCCCTGTGTGGTGGCAAAGTCAAACTGTGGCAAAAAGCCCAGGGGTCAAATAATTGAGTGGCTACATGAGCAGACAAAGGAAGCAAACTAAACAGAGCAACACAATTTTACACTCCTATTTTGGTGACAAAAAGGATCAAAGCATGGAACAGGAGGAAGACAGTGAAGTCAGAACTCCTGCACCAAAAGCATCAAAGAAAAATACAAGCTGGTTACAGGGCATAGAGGACCTTAAGAAGCAGATAAGAGAAGTGGAGGAAAAATTGGGAAGAGAAATGAGAACGATGCAAGAAAATTATGAACTGAGAGTCAACAGCCTGACTGAAGAAAACAACACCTTAAAAAATAGACTAACTCAAATGGCAAAAGAGGCTCAAAAAGGCAATAAGGAGAAGAATGCCTTAAAAAGCCAAATTTGCCAGATGGAAAAAGAATCTCAAAAGCTTGCTGAGGAGAATCATTCCTTCAGAATTAGACTGGAGCAAATGGAAGCGAGTGACATTATGAGAAATCAAGATGCTATTAAGCAGATCAAAATAAATGAAAGAATAGAAGGCAATGTGAAATATCTCATGGGAAAAACCACTGACCTGGAAAATAGATCCAGGAGAGATAATTAAAAAATTATTGGACTACCTGAAAGCCATGATCAAAGAAAAACCTAGAAATCATCCTCCATGAAATTCTTGAGGAAAACTGCCCTGATATTTTAGAACAAGAGGGTAAAATAGAGGTTGAAAGAATCTACCATTCACTTCCTGAAAAAGAACCCAAAAAGAAAACTCTTAGGAATATTATAGCCAGGTTCTGGAATTTCCAGATCAAGGAGAGAATATTACAAGCAGCCAGGAAGAAACAATTTCAATATTGTGGAAACACAATCATGATAACACAGGAACTTGCAGCTTCTACACTGAGGGACTGAAGGACTTGGCATATGATATTCCAGAGGTCAAAGGAGCTGGGATTAAAACCAAGAATCACCTACCCAGCAAAACTGAGTATCATGTTTCAGGGGAAAATATGGTCATTCAATGGAATAGAGGACTTTCATGTATTCTTGATGAAAAAACCAGAGTTGAATAGAAAATTTGACATTCAGGTACAAGAAGCAAGAGATGCTTGAGAAGGTAAACAGCGAAAAGAAATTATAAGGAACTTATCAAAGTTGAACTATTTACATTCCTACATGGAAAAATGATAATTGTAACTGATGAAACTTTTCTCAGTGTGAAAATAGTTGAAGGGAAAAGAAATATATATAGGAGGGTATGTGGGCATATGAATACATATGTGAATGTGTGTATATATGTGTACAGGTATACATAGAGTGAGGACACCGGATCAATTTAATAGGAAGGGATGATACTTAAAAGGTGAAATTAAGAGGTGAGAAAGGAATATAATGAGAGAAGATGGGGAGAGACAGAATGAGGTAAACTATCTCATATAGAAGATGCAAGGGAAAATGGTTACAATGGAGGGGAAGAACAGGAAGGCAAAAGGGAATGGTTTAACCTTATTTTCATTGAATCTGGCTCAGGGAGGGAATAACATACACACTATATAGGGTATCTCACCTTACAGGAGAGTAGGGGTAAGGGGATGAGAAGGAGAATGATGGAAGGGAAGGCAATCTGGGGGAGAGGGAAGTTGGAAGCCCCCACTTTTGAAAAGGGACAGGATCAAAGTAGAGAATAGAATAAGTGGAAGGTGGGATAGGAAGGAGGGAAATATAGTCAGTCTTTTACAATATATCTACTATGGTAATGTTTGGCATAGCTACACATGTACAACCTATATTGAATTGCTTATGTTCCCAGTAAGGGTGGGTGACAAGGGAGGAAGGGAAGGAATCTGGGAATTCAAAGTTTTAAAATCAAATGTTCATATATATATATATATATATATACTATTATTAATATTTTACATGTAACTGGGAAATAAAATATTCAGGCACTGGGGCATAGAAATCCATGGGGTCCTACTGGAAAGTCGTAGGGGGTATGGGAGAAGATACAGGAGAGAGCAGATTGGAGGAGGGAATATCTAGTGGGATTGCTAATTTGGGGTGGTGGGTAGAGGAAAAATGGGGAGAAAATTTGCAACTCAAAATCTTGTGAAAATGAATGATGTAAACTACAAGTTAGTAAAGCACTTGATTAAAAAAAAAAGAATTCATGTGCAGGGAAATCTTGTGAAGTTAATAGAAGGTCTATTAACAGCTAAGAAAGTATCGTCTCAATCTGATATTCTCTGCTTCAAGGCAGGCAGATCCATTGGGTTGTTAACTATTACTAAACCAAGAGGGAAAGTAGAAAAACAAAAGTAGCTCAGCACTTGTTGCTCTGAATTGAGACAGTCACCTGCTTTTGTCCAATTTTTACTTATTTTTCCTAGGTTAGGAAAACCTGTAACCCTTTTTAGGGCTTTTTTTTCCTTTAATGAATTAAGTTGACTTGTTTTTGGTAATAGCAATCAGGGAATGGGTAATGTACATAAAAAATAATTTGATAGTAGTTATACTCCTTCTACATATGAGAAACACCTATAATATCCCCCCCCAAAAAAATTTCCTTTAGACACTGAAGAATTTAAGCCCAGTCTTCAGGCAGATCAGCTGATTTTACCTGATATGCCTCAGTCCACTTGCCATTGAACATGTGAAACATAAACTTCCAATAATCTGAGGAATGGACATTAGAATCAGGCTGGATTAACTAGTTTGGGTATAGCTTGTGATACTCCTTTAAAGAGATGTGGCTCCTAGTTTGTATCTGCATTTCAAAATGTAATGTCATTAACTTTGGATAAGCACATGTCATCAATGTTTTCCACATCTCCCATTGAAGTGGAATCATCTCTTTCTTACACTGTCAAGTATCTATTAGTTCTCTGGTGATTTCCTTCACCAGCTTTTCTCCTGTCTAGAATTTTATGCAATTCTCATCAACCACAATGTGCAAATCAAATTCAGTGGCACCCATGCCTTCCTTTTTCTTTCCTTCTATTTTGCAGATGAAAGGAGATTTTGTTTTTTTTTATAAAAATTGCATCTTCTGCACAAATTGAGCTATGTTTATATTGCCATTTCTGAACAGAATGCAGTGTGTGTGTGTGTGTGTGTGTGTGTGTGTGTGTGTGTGTGTGTGTGTGTACTAGCAGAGCAATTTGATTATTTAGATATGCTGAGGTCTCCTGAGACCTGCAAGACTGAAAATCCAGGATAAAATAATACTGGGCAGATGATGCCTTCAGAGATGCTCTAAGGGCCCATTCTCTCTCACCAAATTTTCCAGCAAATATGAACATTACTGAGAAGACCTACTTTAAGAAACTGAACTGCTTCTGGTAACATCTCAAGTCTCCCTGCAAGTTGGTAAATGCCACAAGCTCTGGAAAAAGATCTAAATTATCTTTCGCTTCTGGGAAGTACCAGGAAATTTTCACCAAACCATTGGGGATTTTCCAGGGAACATTCCCAGATGGCACATCCCAATGGAGAAAGAAATTATGTTGCTGTTGGAAAGGGCTGAAAATTGTATAAAAAAAGGAATTAGAACGTTTGTTCTTCCCTAAGCACACAAAAGTGATGGTGGACACAGGGATCTGCACCAGGCTATCTTCACACACTCCCTGGGACTCCTTCAGTGAATTTGGTCCACTTCTTTCTATTGTGGGCCCTACTTCCACAGGGCCCACAATAGAAAGGTGGTACTTGGCTCTTCAGGGTTAGCCATTAAGGGAGTGCAAACTGGCACAAGGACATTTTAAAAAGGTTTCTTGCTACAGAAAACGATCTGAACAAAGAAGTGCCATGCCCAGGAGGTCCAGGAAGTTTATAGAAGCAGATGAAGTTGGGTAATTTACAATCACGCCCAGGAGATCCAGGAAGTTTATAGAAGCAGAGGAAGTTGGGTAATTTACAACCACGCCCAGGAGATCTATGAGGTTTATAGAAGCAGATGAAGTTGGGTAATTAATCACGCCCAGGAGATCCAGGAAGTTTATAGAAGCAGATGAAGTTGGGTAATTTACAACCACGCCCAGGAGATCTATGAGGTTTATAGAAGCAGATGAAGTTGGGTAATTTACAACCACGCCCAGGAGATCCAGGAGGTTTATAGAAGCAGAGGAAGTTGGGTAATTTACAACCACGCCCAGGAGGTCCAGGAAGTTTATAGAAGAAGACGAAGTTGGGTAATTTACAACCACGCCCAGGAGATCCAGGAAGTTTATAGAAGCAGACGAAGTTGGGTAATTTGCAACCATCTCATCATCAAGACATCATTGTTTTTCCTCTTCCTTGGAATTGGAAGTGTCACTTGCCCCATCACCAATGCGTGTCTTTCTACCACAGAATGAATGGTTAGTGCCCTCCTTAGAAATCTCCACGGCAAGATGGTTAGTGTTTTACATACATACAGAAGTCAGCATTGATCTGCTATATGTCCCTGAAGTGGATCTTCCAAGGTCAGTAAGGCTACATTTGGAACAAGGATTGGAGATTCCAAAATAATGCCTTCTGATCTTAAAAAATATGAGGAAAACGAAGACATGAGTCTCAGGGTTGTGGGAGGTAGATGGTCTAGCATTTTCTTAAGCTGTATGTGGTTAAAAATAGGTGGGAAATATTGCACTTAAGCCAATGATTCAGATGATTCTGGTGACCCAAAGTCATAATGATAGAATGTCCCTGCCTGGATCTCCCTTTTCTTGTACTCCTCAAAGTTGACAGATTTTCTGAATACATTTTCTCTCATGTGTTGACTGGAATTGACTTTCATGATTTTTCATAAAGGAATCTATGGTTAACTAAAGCATACAGGAGTCAATATGGATAAAAATCTTTATTAATATACATATCTATATCCTCTTTGTTATGCCTAGGGTTAGCTACAATGTGACACTGATGTTTCTGGGCAAATTTCTATGTTAGAATGATTAGAAAGCATTAACAAAATAGAAAAAAATAACAAACAAGTTATACCTTGATGGTGCTCAACAATCCTTATTCTTTTTTTTTTGCCTTTTTTTTTTTTTGTTGTTGGGCAATTGGGGTTAAGTAACTTGCCCAAGGTCATATGGCTAGGATTTTGTTTGTGTGTGCGTTAAGTGTCTGAGGCTGGATCCGAACTCAGGTCCTTCTGACTCCAGGGCCAGCACTCTACTCACTGCGTCACCTAGCCACCCCAACAATCCTTATTCTTTATAACCACAATACTATTCTTGGTTATACTTCATAGTTTCCAGAGAGCCCTATTTTACCAAGAAGATTTCACTAAGATGCCATCTCATATAAAGGCCTTTTTTTAGGTCTCATGATTTTGCAGGATTATTATCTAGTCTCTTATGCATTCCTCTGGTAACAAAAGAAGAGGTATCCCTATTATTATGATTAAGGTTCAGTCTTCTATCTGTGCCCTTTTTTTTCATTCCATCTTACCTTCTTTGGATGTTTTTTTTTTTTTTTTAAAGCAATTGGGGTTAAGTAACTTGCTCAAGGTTACAAGGCTAGTCATTATTTATGTGTGGGTGATCATTTTCTGAGGCCAGATTTGATCTCGGGTCATCCCAACTCCGAGGCCGGCGCTCTTACTCACTGTGCCACCTAGCCGCCCCTTTAGGGCAATTGGGGTTAGTAACTTGCCCAAGGTCACACGGCTAGGTTTTTGTTTGTGTGGATTAAGTGTCTGAGGCCGGCTCTGAACTCATGTCCTTCTGACTCCAGGGCCGGCGCTCTATTCACTGCGCCACCTAGCCGCCCATCTTTGGATGTTTTTTACGAAAGTTATCCAGCAGATAGAAAACTTTCCCAAACTTATCAAACTGGATGGCTAAGCAATTGTGGAATTTTATATGAGCATAACTAGTACTGTCAAAAGAAATGTCAATGTATTGCTAAAAACTATGATGCCTTTTGGTAAGAAATTGAAGCCAACAGGACAGATATTTTCTTCATTTTTATTCAAAGGAAAAGACCTTCAGAGATAAAAGTTATACTTGGGAAGGAAAGAGGTAGTTAAGAAGATAGAAATTGAATACAGATTTTGAACTTCTAGACCTTGACTTAAAAATATAGCTATGACAAGCTTCCATAGAATGAAGGAGTAGACTGAACATAGGCTCATATTAATGTATTTGCCTGGAGTTTTCAGTGTTCCACATATTAGTTAGATCTGTCTCTTTCTCTTTCTCTGTTTCTTTCTCTGTCTCTGTGCTTCTCTCTCTCTCTCTCTCTCTCTCTCTCTCTCTCTCTCTCTCTCTCTGTCACCCCCTAAACAGAGAGTCATTAGTAATTTGCATTCTTGGGTTAATGATAGTTTCATACTTTAAAAGTTAGAAAAATTAATGAGAAGGACTTCTATTATAGATTAGTTTCCTTCCAAAAAAAGGCAGACTTGGCTGCTGGGATGGAAATGATGGAAACATTCAGGGGAAGGGTTGACTCAAAAATTTTTTTGAGAGAAAAGAAAAGTAAAACTTTGCATTATTTGACTTTAGACCTGAGGAAAGCAGAAAATGTTCAGAAAATGATTGATATTAATGATGATAATCATAGCTAACATGTATAAAACACCTTAAGGTTTGCAAAGTGCTTTACAAATATTCCCTTATTTTATCATCACATTAACCCTAGAAAGTAGGTGCTGCCAGGCTACCTATAAGTATTAACTAAGGACTATAGATTTAGAGCTCAAAAGGAGTTTTTCTTCAAGGATCTGTCCTTGATCCTTTTCCCTTCTCTCTTTATTATTCTCTATCTCTGTTATCTTTTTACTTACAAAGTTTCACTTAATATTTCCATGAAGATTATCCACAAAATCCTCTATCTCTAACCTTGACTTCTCTTCTCTTCTGTGATTCATATCTGTACTTTCTACTGTCTATATCAAAAAAGTCAGTTAATCAACAAGCTAATATAATTGAAATAAATTTAAAGCCAAAAGGATAGGGAAGGGAAAAAATCACCTGGATATATCAAAAATTATGGGATACATCTCTGCCATGGCACATAATACTAAAAACCACAATTATTGATAAGGGTATGTAGCATTCTACACGAAGAATATATACCCAAGTTAACAATATGCAGGAACAAGAGGAGGAAGGGATGGAGGAGTCCAGGTGATGAAGATCCCTGGGGTCAGAAACAAACAATACTATCATTGGAGAATACTACAGACCATTATGACAGGAAGACAGAATGGATGGGAAGCTTGTAAAGCAGATCTATAATATATAGGACTTTGTACTTATGATACATTTTGCAGAATAGTTACCTGTATGCTTGCTTCATGACCCTACTAAACTATAAGATCAAAGACCTTGTCTAATTGTTGGGTTGTCCAATCATGTCTAAAAAGGTGTTCTAGATAGAGAGGGCATTTAAGAAAATATGTAAAGGAAAGTCCATGTAGGGGATGAGAGAGCTGCTGATATAAAGATTTTTTAAATAACAGAAAAAACCTCCAGTTGTTTATTTGTTTCCTTTTACCACTTACCTTGGTTTCCAGCAACTTCAGTTTCTATTTCTCCTAAGGAACTTTTAGATTCATGATATTCATTATCCTTCTCCTTTGAGGTCTCAGTACTAATAGGCTAAAAATAACCAATAACCTACAAGTTAATATATTTATCAGTGACAAATCCCAGTGGCATCCTACTAGATACTTCAAGTTGATGCTGAATCATTAATGACTACTCTTTGGACCTAGTCTTTCAAGTAGATCTAATTCCACCTAACTATTACTGGTTTCTGGACTATATCTTTACTTCTTACACAGGAAGATGGCATATGAACCGTTTTTGAAAGCTTTGCTAAAATCTAGCTAAACAATAGCTATAGTATTTCTCTGATTCTTCACTCCCATAACCTGAAAAATGCACATGAGGGTAGTCTGACATTGTCTTCAATCATTTAATCCTCAAGAATTTATTAAACTTACTATGAACTAGGGATACGTTTTTTTAAAAGAAAATCCCTTCTTTAAGAAGCTTATCAGGGGGAAAAACATGTATATGAGAATATGCTGATTATATACAAAGATAAGTTCAATGAAATTTGCGTGTAAAATACCTGGGGGCAACAGCAAAGCTCTTTTGTAGAAAGTGATATGTGAGTGGAGTATTGAAGCTAGAGATCCTATGAGGTGGAATAGAAGAGACAGACTAATCTAAGCATGAGAGATATTCAGTGCAAAAGCAACACTGTCCCTAACATCTACCCTTCATTATTGGCACTACTCTTATTTAACATTCCTCAGTATTGTAAAGGATAAAATGATATCTGTTCCAATCCAGGGCAAACCATTCAACATCATGGTGATACAAACCTATGATTCAACCACTGATGCTGAAGAAGTCAACATTGATAAGTTTTATGAAAACATATAACAACTTATAGAAATAATGCCCCTAAAAAATGTAACTTTCATCATAAGGGATTGGAATGTTGATGTAGGAAATCAAAAGATAATTGGATTAATAGGCAATTTTGGCCCTGGAATAGGAAATTAAGCATGGCAGAAACTAATAAAGTTTTGTGAAGATAACTCACTGGTCATAGCAAACACTCTTTTTCCACAACCCAAAAGAGACTCTATACATGGACATCACCAGATGATCAGTATCAAATTCATGTTGACTACGTATTTTTTTTTTTTTGCTTTTTGAAGGGTAATTGGGGTTAAGTGACTTGCCCAAGGTCACATGGCTAGTTTTTGTGTTAAGTGTCAGAGACCAGATTTGAACTCAGGTCCTCCTGACTCCAGGACTGGTGCTCTATTCACTGTGCCAACTAGCCCCTGATTATTTCGATTAAAGAAGGAGAAGCTCTATACAGTCAGTTAAAAAAAAAAAAGACCTGGAGCTAACTATGGTTCAGATTATAAACTTTTTGTTGCAAAATTCAGATTTAAATCGAAGAAATTAAAATGGACTGTTTAGGAATGGCCTAAGTATCATATCTTACAGATATAAAGTAGAGGAGATGAATTGATTTAAGGGATTAGATATGGTAGATAGTACCTGACGAAGTATGGACAAGTTCACAATACTGTACAGCAAGCATCAACCAAAAAAAATTCCAAAGAAAAAGGAAGTGCAAGAAAGCAAAAAAATAGCTATCTGATGAGAATTTACAAATAGCTGAGAAAAGGAAAGGTAAAGTAGAAAGGAAAAGACATACTCAACTGAATGCAGAATTCCAGAGAATAGCAAGGGTAGATAAGATTTTCTTTAATGAGTAATGTGAAGAAATAGAACCAAAAAATAGAATGGAAAAGACAAAAGATGTCTTTAATAAAATTAGGGCTATCAAGGGAACATTTCAGAGAAAAAATGGGCATGATAAAAGACGGGGTGAAAACTTAATAGAAGCAGAAGAGGTGGCAAGAATATACAGAAAAATTATATGAGAAAGATCTTGACATCAGTGATAACCATTAAGGTGTGGTTACTGATCTAGAGCCAGATATCCTGGTAGATAAAGTTAAGTCAGTCTTAGAAGCATTGCTAACAATAAGGCTAGTGAAGGTGATGGAACTTGAGCCAAGTTATTTAAAATCCTTTTAAAAAAAGTATGTTGTTAAAGTGCTGCATTCAGTATGTCAGCAAATTTGCCTCAGTAGTGGCCACTGGATTGGAAAAGATCAGCTTATGCCCCAATCCTAACGAAGGGGAATGCCAAAGAATGTTAAATTACTGAACAATTGTGCTCATTTCACATGCCAGCAATGTTATGCTTAATGTTCTACAAGCTAAACTTCAGCAATATATGCATTGAGAATTACCAGATCAGACTGGTTTTCAAAAAGGTGGAGGAATTAGAGACCAAATTGCCAACATTCTCTGAATTATGAAGAAAGCAAGGGAGTTGCAGGAAAAAAATAACCAAAAAATAATCATTTGCTTGTACTTCACATATACATACATACATACATACATACAGATAGATAGATAGATGTATATATGACTAAGATCATGACAACTGGTCCTATCATTTCCTGGCAAACAAAGGGAAAAAAGTGAAGCAGTGTCAGAATTTACATTCTTGGGTTCAAAGATCACTGTAGATAGCAAGAGAAAGATACTGAAAGATACTGAAAGATACTCCTTGGAATGAAAACCGTGGCAAATCTGGACAACATGCTAACACCACCTTGCTAACAAAGGCCTGTATAGTTAAAGCTATGGTTTTTTCAGTAGCAGTGTTTAGCTGTGAGAGCTGAACTATAAGGAAAGCTAAGCCCCATAGAATCAATGCTTTCAAATTGTGAAACTAGAGAAGATATTTGAAAGTACCTTGGACAGGAAGGAGATTGAATCAATCAATACTTTAAGAAATTAATGAGGCTATTCATTGCAAGGTCAAATGCCAAAGCTTAAATACTTTGGCCATATATTGAGAAGATGGGACTTATTGGAAAATACTTTGATGCTGGGAAATATTGAAGGCAAAAGGAGAAGGGACAGTAAAGGATGAGATATATAGATAATGTCATGGAAGCAATGTACATGAATTTGAACAGATTTTGGGAGATATTGTAGGATAGAAGGACCTGGAGTGCTAGAAGAGTTGGATACAACTGAGCAACTGAGCAACAGATAATTTGTGAACTATTACTTGCTCAAAATTTCTAATTGCTTCTCAAGTTAATCTTTTTTCCTCCAAAATACATAAAGTTCTTGAGATCAGGAATTATATAATTTGCCTTGGGGTGGAGAAAATCAATCTCTGTCTGTCTCTGTCTCTGTTTCTCTCCCTCCTCTCTCTCTCTGTCTTTCTCTCTCTGTCTCTCTCTCTCTCTGTCTCTGTCTCTCTCTCTTCTGTTTCTGTCTGTTTCTCTGCTTTCTCTGTCTCTCTCTGTCTCTGTCTCTCTTTCTGTCTCTGTCTCTCTCTCCCTCTCCCTCTCTCTCTTTCTCTCTCTGATGGATAACCTCTTTTCCATAATATTGTATAAGAAACCTACATTAAAACTAGCTCATAACATATATGATTAGAACTATAAAGGACATTAAGATCCCATCTGGTCCAACTTCAACATTTTATAGTTGCCGAAAGTAAAGTCCAATGAGGTTAAGAGACTTAACCAATACGGGGCGGCTAGGTGTTGCAGTGAGTAAGAGTGCCGGCCTCGGAGTTGGGATGACCCGAGATCGAATCCGGCCTCAGAAAATTAGCACCCACACATAAATAATGACTAGCTGTGTAACCTTGAGCAAGTTACTTAACTCCAATTGCTTTAAAAAAAGAGAGAGACTTAACAAATTATGTTCATAGGGGCGACAGAGGTGGACTTTGAACCCAAGTCTCCTGACACTAAATCTAATACCCTTTTCATAATACCATGAAAGACCCTGACCTATTAAATTTAGTGATTGTTGATTATATAATATAAGAAAATTACATTAAAACTAGCTAATAGGATTATTATTAAAACCTAGAAAAGTCACTAGGATCCCAACTGGTCTAACCCACAAATTTGATAGATGTTATTCTCTGCTCTCATCAGGTCAAATATAAAATATATTATCTAAATCTGTGTGCCAAATATAAGGACATCCATAAACTGGAGGAGGACAACAAAGATGTTGAAGGTATCAAGTTAATGTCAATTCAAGAGGAGCAAAAAGAAGTGTTTATCCTGGGAAAGAGAATTAGAAGACAAACACCAGCAGTCTTCTGGAGCACAGAGACATTTGTGTGGAATATCTGTTCCAACTGGCCCAATATGGTACTAGACTCAATGCATAGAAGTTATAAATAACAAAATTGAGGTTTGAAATCAAAATAAATTCCTCATACTTAGAGCTATTCATAGGATCATAGCTTCAAAAATTAAGAGATCAACTAATCTAACTCATTTTACAGATAGGAAACTGATGCATAGGGAGGGTAAGGAACTTGTTTAGGGCAAGGAAGCTAGTGATTATGAGAGTCAAGATGTGAAACCTAAATCCCCATGAATGAATCCAGCATGCTGCCTCTCAAGGTCTTTCCCCTTCATTTGTGAAATGGGACAACTTAGGAGATCTTCCAGCAAAAGCTGGATGATTATTTGTTGTATATGAAGCAAAACATCCCTTAAATTCCTTCAATGTCAGTTTTCTCATTTGTAAAATGGAAATAAAATAGCATCGATGTCAAAGAGCTGTTGTGAGAATTAAAAGTAAATAGTAAATTATTATATAAATACTAGTCAGTAAATAAGTATTTATTAAGTACCTACTATATACCAGGCACTGTGATAAGCACTGAGGATACAGAGACAAAACACAATCCCTGCCTTCAGAGAAATAACAATCCAAATGATGGAGAAAATAATGAAATAAATATGAACAAACAAGTGATATATAAGAAAAATAGGAAGTTATTAGCAGAAGGAAAGCCCTAGAATTTATAGAGATTTTAAAAGCCTTCCTGAAGATTGTCATTTATTCACCAAGAACCAGGAGGTGAAGGTTAAGAGCAAAAGGATTACAGCTGAGAGATGGATTGTCTTGTTCATAGAAGAATAAGGAGGTTTGTGTCACTGGATTGAAAAGTACATGGTGGGGTTTAAGCTGTGAAAAAGAAATGGAAATGTTATGGGGAAGGCTGCTTATGAAGGGCTTTGAATGGTAACTAGAGGACTATATATTTGATCTCAAGGAGAAGGGAAGCCAGCTAGAGTGTGGACCTAGAGTAAAAAAAGACATCTTTGTGAGTTCAAATCCAGCCTCAGACACTTAATAGCTGTGTGATCCTGGACAAGTTAAGTGACTTTTTACCTCAGTTCCCTCACCTGTAAAATGATCTGGAGAAGGAAATGAAAAACTCTCCAGTGTCTTTGCCAAGAAAACCCCAAATTGGGTCAGGAAGAGTCAGACACAACTTAAAATGAACAGCAACAGTTGGAAAGTAAATCACTTGAATTTACTGGGGAAGAGGGGAAGGGGGATGAAATGATTGGACCTGAGCTTTAGGAAAATACTTTGGAGGATGAATAGAAGATAAATTGGAAGATGGAGAAACTTTTGGCAGATGGACCAAACAGCTGGCTACTACAATAGTCCAGATGTGATGGATGAAGGGCTTTCCCAGACTGCTGGCAGCATCAGAGTAGAGAATGGGGGCATAATCAAGAGAAATTGCAAAGGTGAAATTGACAGGATTTGACAATAGACTGCTATGCGGAAGTGAAAAAGAATGAGAAGGTGAGGATGGTAACCTAATTTACAAGTTTAGGGGACTGGGAGAATATGCTGCTCTTAACAGAGATAGGGAAGTTTGGAAGGAAGGAAGGTTTGGGGGTGGGGAATGAGGGCTTTAGTTTTGGCATGCTAGGTTTAAGATGTTTTCTGGATGCCCAGTTTGAGATGTCTATAAGGTAGTTGGAGATGTGAAACAAGGTCAACAGAAAGGTTAAGCAGATTTAAGAATCATCAACATAATTAAATCTAGGAAACCTTAAGAGATCATCAAGAAAACAGCATCGGAGAAGAAAATATTATTGTTATTACTACTGCATAGAGATAGAGAATCAGGCATGATTGAAAATCAGAAGCAATACAAGTCACTTCCCCTCCCTGGACCTCAGTTTCCTCATCTGTAAAATGGGAATAATAATAGCACCCACCTCCCAGGGTCCTAGTGAGGATCAACAATGATTGTAAAGCACTTAGCACAGTGCCTGGCACATAGTAGGTACCAAGTCATTGTTAATTATTACCTGTAAAATGTTGGGGTTGGACTTGATGGCATCTAAAGAGGCTTCCAGTTCTAGATCCATGATTTTGTGAATGTTTTGGAGACTTGACTGTTGATTGCAGTCCCAAACTTTTCATATGGGGAAATGTAGCCTTTGGCTCTAGGATGATCCTATCCAAAATCATATCTTGGGGCAGCTAGGTGGTGCAGTGAGTAGAGCACTGGCCCTGGAGTCAGGAGGACCTGGCCTCAGACACTTGACACACTTAATAGCCATGTGACCTTGGGCAAGTCACTTAACCCGAATTGCCCCTCCAAAAAGCAAAAAAAAAAAAATCATATCTTTTTGAAGACATTCTAAACAACCATCCTTCAAATTTATATTATTCTATTTGTGTTCTTCCTTAGAATCAATATTATCAACAACTAGATTTGGGTGAAAGGCAGAAGGTATTCATGCTGTACAGGTCTGATATCGGAGCTATTACACTTGTTGAAGAACGACTGAATAGTGTTTCTCTTAGGATATTCCCCCAGGAGCCTAGCTGTTACCTGCCTTGGTATTTATTTGGAGCAGATTATTCTATAGGCACGGCTGGGTGACATAGGATGGCTTGACTCAAGGAAGAGAAATCCCCTTTTTCTTCACAAGAAAATGAAAATTCCTTAAAATCCTTCTCATAGTCCAGGGGGGCAGTTCATTCTAAGAGATGCTTCGAGAAGCTCGCTGTGAGTTATTCCATCTTTTGAATAGCCCTGATGTCATTCTGAAATGAGTGCTTGCATAGGGGACATGTAGAAATACTTGCATCTGTGTTTTTTTCTTGGTTCTCATAGTGATGGGTGATGTAAGCCTGGCAGAAGGGAAACAATATTCACTGACTTTCTTACAATATCCTTACAAATAGACCAAGCTGTGATCTCTGGGATTGTGTTCCTGGATACTGGAGAGGCCATTGTTGGGTTCCCACAACTCCTACAATCTCCTCTTGAACCTCAAGAAACTAAAAAAAGTTAGAAATGAGAAGCTAAATACAAAGTCAGAGGAAATAGCTCAAGAAAAATTATATGTTTTCTCATCTATAGAAATCAGTGAAATGATATTAAAATATATAGGGTAATTGGGATGAATGGAATAGACTATTCTTCACTCTCTTTAAGATCTCTCTAGCCTTACATCTGATCAAACCCTCTGAAGCCTTTCTGCTCCTATGTTATTCTACCTCCCCCACAGCAGTTTTCATGAGTTCATAATCCAAACATCTAATTTTATAGATTAGGAAACCGAGGGCCAAGAGGTTGAGTTACTTATTTATAGTTGCTCATTTTGTTAGCATCAAAAATACTATTTGAATACCTGGTCTTTTCCCCTACTTTGCTGCCTCCAATGTTTCCTTTGTTAACTCCCTAAACTGAGTACCCCAACAATTAATTACTGATACTTTACTTTTCTCTTACTATGCATATTTTATTTTCACATGCCATAAAATGTAAATTAATATTTTATAATTATTTTCTTATTACTTCTCCTCTCTCATAGATTCAACTATTACTCCTGTGTTTATGATTCCTAAATTAATATGGTCAGTCTCATGATCTCACCTGAGGTATAAACCCAGAAATCCTGCTAGAGGTCCTGCCTTCATCTATTCAAAATATTCAAAAGCAAACTTATCACCACACTTATCACAAATAGCTTGTCCTCCCCTGACATCTTAATTATTTAGAGTCCTATCTATTCTCCAATGAATGATTCTGGAAAATTTTAAATCATCCTTGACTCCTCTCCCTCATACCTATCCCTCATCAATCACCAACTTCAATTTATCTTTAAATGCTATTTTATTGATGCCTTTATATAACATTTTTTTTACATACAACCCAACACCTCCACCCCGCAACAGCTGAGTCCTTCCTTTTAACAGAGGAAGGGTAATCCAAAGTAATGCTCACAGTGCCTTCATTTGACAGTATATGCTTCTATCTCTCCCCATGGTCCTCTCTTCTATGCCCAGAGGTGACAGATCTATTTACTCATATCTCCTCTGGGGTGAAGAGGGCATTAATCTCACACTCAGCACTGCTTTCATATTTACAGTATCAGTAAAATCATGGTCTGCCCGGCTCTGCTGTCATTACTCTGCATTAGTATATATAGGTCATGGAATCACTTAAAGTTTGATGTGAATCTAGCCCAACCACCTCAGTTTAGATATGAGAACAGTGAGGACCAAAGAAGTTAAGTGACTTGCCAACAGTCACATAACACTGGGAAGTGGAATGAATGTGAAATGTGAAGTCCATATGCCTGGATTACTATCACGATTTTGCCACTTAACACTGTCTAGCCTTTGTGCAAGCTCCTTAACAGTTCTGGCTTTCGGCTTCCTTGTGTCTAAATTAATATGGTTGGACTAGATGAACTCTAAGAACATTTTCAACTCTAAAGCTATGAAACTATGAATTTCTTGTATACACTTATTCTTACGACAAAGTAAAATTCCTTTATATTCACCTGTCACTGTATATTCAGCTATTCTTCAATTTACAGTCATGGGGATTCGTTCCCAGTTTTTGGTTTTGTCTTGTTGTCTTCTTTACCTTTATGCTTGATTCCTCCCAAGGTCAGTACTTCCTATTGCTAGATCTACACCCAGACTTCCACTGGGGGAGGGGTCATATGGAAAGGGTGTGTTTATGATCTTGTGTCTAATACAGCAGTTCCCCTAAACCTTGATTCTGTATTGGAAAGCATGATAGAGAAGTAATGTTCAAGATGTGATCTCCATAGAACAACGTAGAGTTAGACTGTCAAGAATGTCTAGGTAATGTTAGTCTATCTTCTGATTTATCTTGGCTATCAACTTTCTGGGACAGCTAGGTGGCAAGGTGGATAGAGCACTGGGCTTGGAGGAAAGAGGACCTGAATTCAAATCTGATCTCAGACACTTACTATCTATGTGACCTTGGACAAGTCACTTAACCATGTTTGCCTCAGTTTCCTCATCTGTAAAAATTAGCTAGGGGAGAAAATGGCAAACCACTCCAGTATCTTTTCCACAAAAAAAAAAAAAATTCCCAAATGGGGTCATGAAGAGTCGGACATGACTAAAACGACTGAACAACAATGAACTCTCTAGACATTTTTTTTCCTTCTATCCTTTCCAATCTAAAAATCATTGTCCTTGTCAAACAGAAAAATAAGAGTTGAATTGAGCCTGTTTCTATCACTGCTTATTGATCTGTCCAATAGAAGTTCCCTCCCTTTTATCCAAAATATAACTTAAAAATAAAGGAAAATATATATTTTTGTTTGATTGTTCATCCTTAGCTTTCTTTATCAGCCTCAGATCATTGTGGACTTCAGCAGCCCCAGACAAATGTTTGCCATATTTTTAATTCATCCTCTGTTATCTGCCACTGTATTAAAACATTTTTCCAATTTCACAAAAATAGTAAATTTGATTGGAAACCAATTCCTCTAACTCTGGAACTTATTTGTTATTCTTGTACCACATTTTATTTGTTGTTTTAAGGGAAAGCAAAGCCAAAAAGCTAATAGGCTGCCACACTCATCTGTCATCCACAGGTTCCAATCCCCACTTTTTTTTTTTTTAAAGCAATTGGGGTTAAGTAACTTGCTCAAGGTTACACGGCTAGTCATTATTTATGCGTGGGTGCTCATTTTCTGAGGCCGGATCTGATCTCGGGTCATCCAAACTCCGAGGCCGGCGGCGCTCTTATTCACTGCGCCATCTAGCCGCCCCTTTAGGGCAATTGGGGTTAAGTAACTTGCCCAAGGTTACACGGCTAGGTTTTTTTTTTGTTGTTTTTGTATGGATTAAGTGTCGGAGGCCGGCTCCGAACTCAGGTCCTTCTGAGGCTCCGAACTCAGGTCCTTCTGATTCCAGGGCCGGCGCTCTATTCACTGCGCCACCTAGCCGCCCCTCCAATCCCCACTTCTTCACCTTGGTCTCATCTTAGATTTAAATCTGAAAGAAGGCAGAGCAGAGGAACTGAGAAGAATGGAGGAAGAGAAGGTAAAAGAGGAGAATTTGGAAGAAAGGAGGAGGGATAGGGTAAGGAAAGAAAGAAGTAGTGGCAAGATGAGGAGAAGAGGAGGAAGGGACATGAATGAGAAAGATGGAGATGGGGAAAAGGGAGGTAGAAGATGGATGTAGAGAAAAGAGAAGGAGGAAAGATGATGGGGAAGAAGACAAGTGGAGTAAGAGCTGGGGAAGAATGAGGGAGGGGAGGCATGTGGGGAAAAGGAAGAGGGAGAATTGAGAGGTAGGAGAAGAAAGAGTAAATGAAGATTTTCCCATGAAGACACACTCCTGCAGGGGTTCTATAAGGATATTAGAGAACCTGGAGACAAGGCAGCATTAAGTGCCAATCTCCACCCCACCCCAAAGTCCAGCCTCCTCCAGGCAGCCTTGCCTTTAGCTCCATCCAGGCAGGGCTGGACAGTGCTGCAGTTTAGAGCAGGGGCAGCCTGAAGATGCTGTTTTGTTCTTTCTGATCTGGGCAGAACTCTTTGCTCTCCAACCAGTGTCACCAGGGTTGCCTGCCCAAGGCTCAGACAAGGGGCCAGCTGGTACTTACAAGGCTCCTCAGTGCTCAAGGTCAGAGCAGCAAAGCTAGATGTCAGATTACCTTTGTGATCAAAAGGCCACCTCCAGGGACACACCTTGGGCTCTTGGGGCTTACTCTGATATCTCCTCAGAAAGGAAGCTGCTTTTTTAAAATTAAACTTTATGTTTACTTTTAGTTTACATCATTTATTTCCACAAGATTTTGAGTTATAAATTTTCTCCCCATTTTCCCCTACCCACGACCCCAAAACATCAATTCCACTAAATGTCTCCTCTCCCAACCTGCTCTCCCTCATATCTTTCCCCATGCCCCCTCCACCTTTCTAGTAGGGCACAGTGGATCTCTATGCCCAACATGTAATGTAATAATAATTATATATAATATGTGTGTGTATATATATATATATATGTATACACATATATGTGTATATATACACATATATATTAAACATTTGAATTTAAAAATTGAATTCCAGATTCTTTCCCTTCCTCTATCATTAGCCATCCTTACTGGGAAGATAAGCAATTCAATATAGTTTGTACATGTGTAGCTATGCAAAATATTTTCATAGGGGATATATTGTAAAATACTAACTATATTAACCTCCATCCTATCCCACCTTCCACTTGTTCCATTCTCTACTTTGATCCTGCCCCTTTTCAAAAGTGGGTGCTTCCGCCTTCCCTCCCACCCAGGCTTCCCTCCCTTTCATCATCCCCCCTATCATCCTCTTCCCCTCTACTCTCCTGTAGGGTGAGATACACTATTTAGTGTGTATGTCACTCCCTCCCTAAGCCAAATTCATTGAAAATAAGGTTGACTCATTCCCTTTTGCCTTCCTGTTCTTCCCTTCCATTGTAACAGTTTTTATGAGTTGCAATTATCGCTTTTTTTCCATGTAGGAATGTAAATAATTCAACTTTGATAAGTTCCTTATGATTTCTTTTCCCTGTTTACCTTCTCATGCTTCTCTTGCTTCTTGTATCTGCAAGTCAGATTTTCTACTCAGCTCTGGTTTTTTCATATGAATGCCTGAGAGGCCTCTATTCCACTGAATGACCATATTTTTCCCTGAAACATGATAGTTTTGCTGGGTAGGTGATTCTCGGTTTTAATCCCAGCTCCCTTGATATCCAGAATA
>WOXC01005630.1:62500-86132 GCA_011680675.1 Gymnobelideus leadbeateri | reverse complement strand
AATATATGTGGATCTAGCTGCTGCCAAGATAGCTGTGGGACCGGCTGCTGCCAACAGGGAGGCTGTGGGAGTAGCTGTGGGGCTACCTGTGGGACCAGCTGCTGCCAACAGGGAGGCTGCGGTATCGGCTCTGGGATTGGCTCTGGGGTCAGCTCTGGGGTTGGCTCTGGAGTCGGCTGTGGCACCAACTGTGAGACCACCTGCAGGACCAGATGCTATGTCCCTCAGTGCTGTGGAGGCGAGAGCTGCCGCACCAGGTGGTGCCGCCCAGACTGCAGGGTTGAGGGTACTTGCCTGCCACCTTGCTGTGTGGTTAGCTGCACTCCCCCATCTTGCTGCCAGCTCCACCATGCCCAGGCTGCTTGCTGCCGTCCATCCTACTGTGGCCAGTCTTGTTGCCGTCCAGCCTGCTGTTGCCCCTGCTGTGAGCCCACCTGCTGAAGACCAATTTGTAATTTTTGAAACTAAGTACTCACAAACCCTGGGATTCCAAATAAATTTCAAAAGTCTAATGATCTCCTTCTAGCCTGCAACCTCTAACTGATATCCTAATCTCTGCTACTGAAAATGTTTTTAAAGACCAAACCTGGAATCCTTGAATATACTGAGATGCTTGGAAATAACCAAACAGAAAAAGAAATAAAATATCTCAACAACTCATTAGAATAACGCCTCTTCTTGATTCAAAAATATACTTTAAGTTCTCCTTACACAGTAATCTTTGTTTCATAATTTCTTAAATAATACTTGTCAATAGAGAATTTTTTTAAAAATCTAATAAATATAGAATGCCAAAATGGTTTCTTTTTCTAGTTATTCTTCTGGAGATGCTCATTTAATTTTTTATTTTATTTAAAGTGGAAATTTGTTTGCTTGAATATGCTTATCTGTTACAAAGGTTTTATTTTTCTTTTTTCTTTTCCTCCTCTAGGGGAGAGGATGGGAAAGAGAAAAAAAGAATGTTTGTTAATTGGATAAAAGTTTATAGGCAGTAGAGAAGCAGCTGGTAGAAAGGGAGAGATGAAAGACGAATTCAAGAGTATGAATGATAGAGGTGGCAATATGCTGAAAAAATAAAACCAAATAGCATGTGGAAAGGTTTACCTTGGCAAAGAGAAGGGCTATCTCTTTGTGTGAGAAAGAGGTGAAGAAGAGCATGGTGGCAGAAAGGATGTAGGTAACATGAGATGAGGTGGAGGGGAGAAGAGAGATCTTTCAACAAATCGTCTCAGTTTTTTTTTGTTGTGTTTTTTTAGTAAACTATAAGATAACATTTTCATCTGAGACAGTGGCGGAGGGTGAGTCAGGGTGGTTTGGAGATATGAAAAAGTGTGGAAGATCCACAGTGACTCACCACAATATCCATCCCTATTCCTGTTGAGAGTCCCACCATTTTTTTTACTTTATGTTTAAATTTTGAAGTTAAATTTCAAGCAGCATGAAAATTTCTCTACCAAAAGAACAAAAACAATGATCTTATCTGAATCTGTGAACTTCTATTTTATAAAGTTTGTATTTTTTTAATATATATTAAGTTGAACAGTGATAATACTAGCTCTCCCCTGCTTGATTATATCCACTTCTGAACTTACTTTTGGTGCTCCTGTGTTTATTTCATTGATGCTTTTGTTTTCTTTCTCTTATCTTTTTTTCTTTAAATCCTCCTCTGTAACAAGGCATAGTCCAGCAAAATCAACTCACACAATGGCTGTATCTGAAAATCATTCAGCATCCCTAGTTCACAACCCTTCTGCAAAGAGGTTTGGGGACAGAAGGTGAGGGTGGAGGGAAACAACCATTCCTTAAGTCACTCAGGTTCCAAAATGAAGAATCACTCTCAATCCCCTTCACCCCCTCCTCAATTCAACCAAATCTTGCTAGTTCCACCTCCTTAGTATTTTTTTATGTCTGGACTGTTCCCAATCACAACAGAGCCATTGTGCTCTTCACCTCCTCCCTAGACTATTGGAGTATCTCCAAACTGGTCTCCTAGAATATAAACTACCCCCTGTCCAGTCTATCTTAAGCACAAGTATGATTATGTCACTTCTCTGATCAACAAACCTATTACCTTTAGGTTCAAATAGAAATGCCTTTATTTGTCATTTAATCCTCTCATAATCTTCAGCCTCCCTTTCCAAGCTGATTACATCCTCTATTTTACATCTTCCTGTCAACCTGACATACTTACTACCCTTCATATTATGACTTCCCATTTTCTGCCTCTATGTCTCTCTAAAGGTTGTCTCTAATGCTTGGAATGCTCTCCTTCCCTGTCTCTGTCTCTTGAAAATCTTATCCCCCTTCAGGATTCATTTAAGTGGCCACCTTCTTTGTGAGACCTTTCTAGATTCCCCTAGTTGTGAGAGTCCCCTCCTCCATCACTTTGAGTGCATGTGTATTGAATTGTCTTCAGAAGATTCTGAAGATCATCTCACAGGTAAGGTACCAGACACTGAGGTCCTTTCTTGAACTAAACTGCCAAGCATTCAAACTCTATTTCAGAGAACACAACTCCAATAGGCTGGCCATGTTGTTCAAATGCAAAATGTATACTTGCCAAAAAGACTATTTTATGGAGAATTCACATAGGGCAAGTGTTCACATAGCAGTCAGAAGAAGCAACAAGAGGACACTCTCAAGTTCTCTTTTAAGAACTTTGGAATTGATTGTGTAACATGGGAGACACTGACACAGGACTGCTCAGCATGGCATGCCCACATCAGAGAAGGTGTTGTGTTCTATGAGCAAAGCAGAACTGAAATAGCACAAAATAAATGCAAGATGCACAAATTTAGAGAATCCGCTTCAAATGTTCCCATGGATTAGTTGTGTTCAACCTGTAGTAGAACATCCAAATTCACTTTGGTCTGATCAGCCACACTGAAACTTGACTCTGGCATAGTCATTTTGGTCCTCTTCGAGAATGAAGGACAATAATCAACCAAACACATGTACACACACATACCATATGTGTGTATACACATGTACATATGTATGTATACATATGCATGTGTGTCCTATATTTACTTATCTGTGAGTATGTTGTACTCCTCAATAGAACATAATCTCTTTGAGGACAAGAACTGTGTCATTTTTATATGTGCATCTACAATGATTAGCCTGATCCCTGTGTACCTCTTTGCTGTATGATTAGCTTCAGACTCTCCAACCCCTCCTCCTACCAGTTCCAATATGGCCAGGCCTTTTGCTACCACTCACCCTATTGTCAACAATTTCAGATTAGTCACTAGTGAAGTATAAGGAAATATATCTGGTGCATACTAGACACTTCATGATTTATTAATTGATTGACTGAGTGCAATGGATAAAGGATTGGCCTTAGGGTCATGGAGATACAGCTTCACAATTCACAAGCCCTTCCACCATTAAATGCTAGCTGGGCCATAGACAATCACTTACTCTCTAAAATTGAGTTGCAGAGGAGTGACTATCTGTGTCTAACTACATAGGTTCATGGGTCCATGAACTTAAAATAAAAAATCATAATGGGATTTCAATAAAATTCATTTCTTTTGCAGTATTATATATTTTAATTTATTAATTTAAAAAAAAACATTCTGAGAAGGGTTCCGTAGACTTCACCAGACCAAAAAGGGCCCATGACACAAGAAAGGTTAAGAAACCCTGGTAAATAAAAATGTATTTTATAGAACTAGGAAAAATAATAATGGGGCAGGTAGGTGGCAAAGTGAATAGAGCACCGGCCCTGGAGTCAGGAGGGCCTGAGTTCAAATCCCATCTCAGGCACTTGACATACCTACTAGCTGTGTGACCTTGGGCAAGTTACAATCTAAATTGCCCTGCCTTCCCCCCTCTAATAAGAACAAAAATAAAAATAATAACAAAATTCATCTGGAAGTTCAAAATATCAAGTGAATTAAGAAAACATAATGCAAAGGAAGGTGGCCTCACTGTGCCAGATCTAAAACTGTATTATAAAGCAGCAGTCATTGAAACTATTTGGTACTGGCTAAGAAATAGAGTGATAAATCTATTAGTTATAGATTAGTTATACAAGACATAGTAGTAAATTACTATAGTAATCTATTGTTTGATAAACCCAAAGACTCCAGTTTCAGGGATAAAAACTCTGTATTTGACAAAAACTGCTGGGAAAACTGGAAAATAGTATGGAAGAAACTAGGCACAGACCAACATCTTACACCATGTAACAAAAATAAGGTCAAAATGGGTACACAATTTAGACATAAAAAGTGATACCATAAGCAAATTAGAAGAGCAAGAAATAGTTTACCTGCCAGATTTTTGGAGAAGGGAAGCATTTATGGCCAAACAGGGGGTAGAGAACATTAGGAAATATAATATTAATAATTTTTATTATAATTAATTAAAAAGTTGTTGCACAAAGCCTATGCAACCAAGATTAGAAGAGAAACAGAGAGCTGGGGAACAATTTTTATTGCCAGTATCTCTGATAAAGGCCTCATTTCTAAAATATAGAGAGAACTGAGTCAAATTTATAAGAAGACAAATCATTCACCAATTGATAAATGGTCAAAAAAATGAACAGGCAATTTTCAGATAAAAAAATTAAAGCTCTCTATAGTCATATGAAAAATGCTCTAAATCACTATTGATTAGAGAAATGCAAATTAAAACCGCTCTGAGGTACCAACTCATACCTATCAGATTAGCTAATATGACAAAAAGAAAGAAAATGATAAATGTTGGAGAAAATGTGAGAAAAATGGGACACTGATGCATTCTTGGTGGCATTGTGAGCTGATCCAATCTTTGTGGAAAGCAATTTGGAACTATGCCCAAAGGACTATAAAACTTCACATACCCTTTGATCCAGCAATACCACTATTAGACCTGTATCCCAAAGAAGTCATAAAACAGGGAAAAGGATAAATACACACAAATATATTTGTAGGGAAAGGAAAAGAGAGGAGAGGAGAGGAGAGGAGAGGAGAGGAGAGGAGAGGAGAGGAGAGGAGAGGAGAGGAGAGGAGAGGAGAGGAGAGGAGAGGAGAGGAGAGGAGAGGAGAGGAGAGGAGAGGAGAGGAGAGGAGAGGAGAGGAGAGGGGGACCTGAATGAGTGTGTGTAGAATAAATGTGTGAGTGGAGAAAAGCAGGCATTATGGGAAAGACATGAAAGTAGAAACAAGATATGACAACTGATTTAATATTTGGAGTGAAGGGAAATGAGGGATAGATGATATGAAGATTATGCTGCAAATGACACTAAAAATAATCATCTTGCTGACTGAGATTACAATGTCTTTAATTGTCATTGAAAAGTCTGCAAGAAGGGTGGGTTTGGGGAAAAAGCTGCTGGAATGAGATCCAAGATCTGTTGCAACCTATTGCTTCTCGTCCTGGGAGACTCACTCTTTTCTGATCTAAATTGAAAAGAGAAGATGAGTCTCTTTTCTGCCACTGGACAGGAGAAAAGAATCAATCCTCTGTAGAGTGTTGACAGCAGCCAGCCATAAGGTGATCTGAATAAACAAAGGATGGCTATGGTGAGAGGGGATAGGGGAGAGATTTACATAATGGAACCTGTGTGGCTGTTACTATAGGTGCCTGGGTTTGATTATAATTGCTCTAAGAATCTAAAGCCCAGCTTGGAAGTGGGAGTTTGGTAGCTTTCACAGCAAAGGGAAAGGGATGAGTAGGGGGATCTTGAGAGATAAGCACAAGTGTGGTTGGGCTGGTGGGCTCTGAGTCTGGCTATGGCTGAGAGGATAAGATGCAACCCACATTCCCATCTTGCTAAGCTCATCACATATTTCTTGGAATCATGTCACTGACCCCTTGTGGTCAGGCAGTGCTGTGGCATGGGGCCTCAGCCTCTATTTTAAAGACTGTAATTAATGATGAAGCCATGGCATCCAGACATCAGCTTCCCATGACACTGATATGTCCCAGGAATTAAAGGGACAAAAGGCAAATATTAGTGACCTAATTTAACCCAAGAAGAAGGAAAATCTCAATGTGTTGTACCTTTTAGACCCAATTAGATGAGTGATTTGAAAAAATGGACTCAATATCAAGAGTAAGGATTCCTGATTAAGCAACAAAACCATTTTGCTCCAATGAATCACATCTTAGCATCCATCTTTCCAAAACAAAGCTAATCCCTTGGGCTTGGAAGCACTGAATCTCGGAATGGCAGCGATATGAGAAGACCATAGAGATCACCCAAGCTTTCTGCTACTCATAAACTAGAAGGATGTAATTTCCTCAAGGACCAGGGTTGTTTGCTTTTTGTGTTTGTACTCCCCAGCACATAGCAGGCAGCATGTTACTTTGCACGTACGGGGAACTTTATAAATACTTGCTGCTCTTATTGAATTAGCTGGTAACTTCTATTTGCCTGAAGCTATGAAGTCTGGTCACATGCAGGGTTTTGGTGTAAGATACATTATGTTCCACTAGTTCTTAATGGTTCATCTTTCCAGGTGTATGCCTGCCTAGCTCTTCCACAGATCTCTCTGGGTAAAGGTTCTTAATGATAAAAGATTAATAAGTCCCAAACCAGATCATTTAGTTTTTGTTGAGACTTTAATAAAATTAACTTTTCTTCTATTGGCTTCCTAAAAAGGTAACTTACCAATCGGTGTCCCTGGCACCCCTCCAAACTCTAAGTTTCAGATCTTCAATGATAGAAAAAGTCCCCCACCCGTAACTTCCTACATTGATGGGATCATCAATATCACACACACACACACACACACACACACACACACACACACACACACACTCAAAAACACATACACACACATCTACGTCCAAGAAGTTCCCTGCCTACTCCTCCCCAAAAAGAAGGGGGAAAGCAGATATAGAAAATATTTGTTATATTAATATGTCTCCCTTGGACTTGTAATTTTCAAGGAAGAAGGGAGTGGAATCATCAGTGTACGGAATACCCATTTTGGAAACTCCCTTCATAGATGCAGATCATCAATTTCTTTGTTACTTAGAATTTCAAGGAGTTTCCTAGGTGCAATGGGAGTTAAGTAATGATAATAATAAAATAATATCTAATGATAGCATTTCTATAGTGCTTTAAGGTTTGTAAAGCATATTGCAATATTTTCTCATTTAATCCTTCAACAACCTTGGGAAGTAGGTATAATTATTATCCCCATTTTAAAGATGAGGAAACTGAAACAAAGAGAGGCTAAGTGATTTGCCTAAGTCACATAGCTAGTGAGAATCTGGGGTCAGATTTAAACTTGGGTTTTGCTGATTCCAAGTCTAGTACTCTATTGATTATACCCCCTAACTGCCTAGAATATGATATGATAAATAATATGCTAATATAATAATTTTATATGGCATAATATCATATAATGTAATGTAATATAGCTATCATTTCTATAGCACTTTAAAGTTTATAAAACACTTTAAAAGTGCATTGCTGTGTTGTTTTTCAGTCATTCAGTCATGCCAGACTCTTGATGACTCCATGGACCATAGCATGCCAATATTGTCCATGGGGTTTTCCTGGCAGTGATTCTGGAGTGGTTTGCCATTCATTTCTCCAGTAAATATCCCATTAGATCCTCATGGCAACCCTATGGGGATATGCTATTATTATCCCCATTTAACAGTAGAGAAAAGAGGCTGTGTCTTGCTCATGGTTACATAGCTATTATGTGTCAGACTTTAACCCAAGTGTCCCTACCTGATTCCAAGGCTGGCCTGCCTTCTACTACACCATAGTAGTATAAGCCCCTCCCTGAGTTTTTAACTTAACAGTGATAATTCACAACCTCAAGTCTCCCCCCACCCCAACTTTCACGACTTGTTTTATAACCTTCTCTCTTTGACTAAAATAGGATGTGCCCTTAGAAAAGAGGGTCTGGGACACTGGTGGCACTGATGCATTCAGGGACATCTATCGACCTTCGTGGATATACCCACAGTAAATTTTAAAGAGTCAATGTTAAATAATAGTAACCACCTCTGAAGGTAAGACAGTACCCCCCTCTTACCCCCTAAGCAAAGGCCAGATCCTACTTACTTTGGGGCTGTGTATTCAGTGAACACTAATAGGAGCCAATGATGATGATGATAGTACTAATCATAAACCAAATATAATCAACTTTCAAAGCTTTCTGAACAGTTTTGTTAATAGCTCAATTGAAGTCTCAGAAGCACACTGTTTAAGACAAAAATAAGAAGATCTATTAAACACTGTAAACAACAGCTGAGAAAGCCATATAAAAGGTACACCAAGCAAGGAGACACTTAAATTTGAAAAACTTCTCTTTGCCAGAAACCTCCAGACACCATGGCCTGCTGCAACTCCTGCTCTACCAGCTTCTGTGGCTTCCCCAGCTGCTCCACTGGGGGAAACTGTGGATCTAGCTGCTGCCAAGACAGCTGGGGGACCAGCTGCTGCCAACAGGGAGGCTGTGGCATCGGCTCTGGGATCGGCTCTGGGGTCAGCTCTGGGGTTGGCTCTGGAGTCGGCTGTGGCACCAACTGTGAGACCACCTGCAGGACCAGATGCTATGTCCCTGAGTGCTGTGGAGGTGAGAGCTGCCGCACCAGGTGGTGCCGCCCAGACTGCAGGGTTGAGGGTACTTGCCTGCCACCTTGTTGTGTGGTTAGCTGCACTCCCCCATCTTGCTGCCAGCTCCACCATGCCCAGGCTGCTTGCTGCCGCCCATCCTACTGTGGCCAGTCTTGCTGCCGTCCAGCCTGCTGCTGCTACTGTTGTGAGCCCACCTGTTAAAAACTAGGATATCAACCCCTATCTCATGGTCGAAACCATGTCTTTGAATTGATCACTTTCTCACTCAATGAGGCCTCACAGAGCTTACAGTCAGGTGGAGATAAAATGGGAATGTGGATCATCTATAGAACAAAATGTAAAAAAGGGATTCTGTAATTGTTCAGTCATTTTCTTTTTATGGTTTTTTGTTTGTTTGTTTTTTGAGAGAACGAAAGGCAATTGGTGTTCAGTGACTTGCCTAAGGTGACAAAGTGTCTGAGGCCAGATTTGAACTCAGGAAGACCAGTCTCCCTAATTTCAGGCCTGGTACTCTATCCACTTTAGCAATATAGTAGACACAGGTTATTCTCATTTTCTATGGACACAATAATTTAATGTCTTTTGGTATCAGTTTCCTCATCTGTAAAATGAAGTAATAGTACCATAGCATTTATCTCACAGCATTATGGTGAGAATTAAATGAGATCCTTTAAAAAGGCTTTGCAAACCTTAAGCTACTACAGAAATGTCATCTATTATTATTTTATCAGGTTTTTTTCCAAATATACCTCTGACACATTCTCTTTAAAGAAATAAAAGGATAGTGACTAGTCTTGTGATTTTATGGGTAGAGGGAACTCATGGATAAAGAAACAGCCTCTATCAATAACAGATCAGATGAAGATACTTCTTCTATCAACAGCAAATGAGCACCTTCTCTGCAACTTACAGCCCTGAGAGGTCAAATGATTTAGTTGGGATCACACAGATAGTGTGTTTGAGGTGGGACCTGAACCCAAGCTCTGGTGATTCTAAAGTCAATTCTCCTCCTATGTCACATTTTCTCTCAAAGAAAAGCAAACATTACCAATTCCAAATTCTTTAATTTAGTCCCTCCATTAGAATATAAGTAAATTAACATGGTAAAGGGGGGGCAGAGCAAAGATGATAGAGTAGAAGCACAAATTTGGCATGGGCTCCTGTTCCAATCACTTCTAACACATGTAAAAAAATGATTCTAAACAAACTTTAGAGCTATAGAACACACAAAGTGACAGAGAGAAACAAATCTCCCACTGAAGAAAGCCCAGGAGGCAGACAGGAAAGGTCTATCACACCAAGCTGGGAGGTGACCACAGTTTGGCATTAGCCACCCCATTTCATCCCCAGGGCAGCCCTGAATAGCAGCCACCAGAGCAAACTTCAGGAGAGTGAATCATCAGTAGCTGTGACAGGTTCCAGATTTCTCAACACATAAACACCAAAGACAAAGTAAAAGGTCAGTGAGAAATCTGTTGGAACAGGGGGGACTGAAGAGCTCAGTCTGGCCTCTGCCCCCAAAGGCTAGAAGCAGAGGAGGCACAACAGCTCCAGTGGCCACAGCCTGACTGCCTCAGGAGCTCCTGGCCTGCAGATTGTAGGGGGACCAACCATTCAGAAGGTTGCTTTGCAATTGCTCTTGCTTTAACCTGGTTGGATCTGAATTGCAGTCTTGGGTGGTAGTCCTGGGTTGTGTGACCAGTGAGTCAGAGCTTGTGGTGGATGTAGAGAGGGCATCCAACTAATAGCTATGGCAGCAGCAAAAACCCCAGTGACTTGAAAATAGCTCTCTCCATTCTGGAAGCAGAGTTCTGCCATGGCAAAGAGCTTAAAAGTCAAGTAATTGGCTGGCAGTATGAGCAATCAATGGAAGTATAAACAAACTATAGAATATTGGCGGGGGGACTAAAAGGATCAAGGCATGGAGTAGGAGGAAGACAGTAAAGTCAGAACTTCTGCATCAAAAGCCTCCAAGAAAAATATGAACTGATTACAGGCCAGGGAGGACCTCAAGAAGGATTTTGAAAATCAAGTGAGAAAAGTAGAGGAAAAATTTAGAAGAGAAATGAGAATGATGCAAGATAATCACGAAAAGCAAGTCAACAGCCTGATAAAGGAGACCCAAAAATGCACTGAAGAAAATAACACCTGAAAAATAGTCTGACTCGGAGCGGAGCCAAGATGGCGGAGTAGAAACAGCTCTTCCAAGCCACTCTGCCCCCAGATTCTCCCCAAAATATGTAAAAGGGGACTCTGAACAACTTCTGGAGCCCCAGCACCCACAGAACGACACAGAGAAGCTAACCTCCCGCTGAGGACAGCCCAGCAGCCCTGCAGGAAGGACCAGTGCAGAGGTCTGGGACCTGGCAGCACGCAGAGCGCAGAGTGCAGGAGCCGAGCAGAGCCCAGCAGAGCCCAGGTCCCCGTGAGCCGAGGTTTTAGCCCCAGGGTGGCAGGGCCAGCAGCCGGCTGGAGAGAACCCAGAACACCAGGAGCTGTGGCGACTCCAGAATTATCAACATAGACATGCCTAGGACAAAGTAAGAGGTTGGTGTCCTATGGACTTTGGGACTGGTATTTAGGGAATGCATCGGCTCCCTCCCCTGGGGGCTAGAAGCCACTGAGGAGACACGCTATTTTGCAGTTTTCAGAGGCGGCTCCAGCTCCCGGCCTCCAAATCGTAGGGAGATCCAGCGATCAGTCTTGGGGGGTAATCGCTCTTGCTTTAACCTCCCTGTATCTGGATTGTGATCTAGGGTGGAAGTTGTGGGTGGGTTTACAGCTTGCCAGAAACGGAAGTTGCCCCCCACACGTTCGGGACGAAAATTCCTCTAGCTGGCCTTAAAGCCATAGTGTGGCAACAAGCCCAAAAGTCAAGTAATTAAGTGGCAACATGCCAAGGCAAAGGAAGCAGAAAAATGCAACCCTAGACTCCTATTTTGGGGGCATAGAGCGGGAAAAGGACTGTGAGGTCAGAAGTCCTGCTCCAAAAGCCCCAGGGGAAAACATGAGCGGGTTGCAGGCCATAGAGGACCTTAAGAAGGACTTTAAAAATCAAATAAGAGATGTGGAGGAAAAATTGGAAAGAGAAATGAGAAGGATGCAGGAAAAGTATGAAATGAGGGTCAACAGCCTGACTGAGGAAAACAACACCTTAAAAAATAGACTAACTCAAATGGCAAAGGAGGCCCAAAAGGGCAATGAGGAGAAGAATGCCTTAAAAAGTCGAATTTGCCAGATGGAAAAAGAATCTCAAAAGTTCACTGAGGAGATTCATTCCTTCAGAGTTAGACTGGAGCAAATGGAAGCTAATGACTTTATGAGAAATCAAGATGCTGTTAAGCAGATCCAAACAAACGAAAGATTAGAAGGCAATGTGAAATATCTCATGGGAAAAACCACTGACCTGGAAAATAGATCCAGGAGAGACAATTTAAAAATTATTGGACTACCTGAAAGCCATGATCAAAGAAAGAACCTAGAAATCACCCTTCAAGAAATTCTCAAGGAAAACTGCCCTGATGTTTTAGATCCAGAGGGCAAAATAGAGGTTGAAAGAATCCACCGATCACCTCCTGAAAAAGATCCCAAAAAGAAAACTCCCAGGAATATTATAGCCAGGTTCCAGAATCCCCAGATCAAGGAGAAAATACTACAAGCAGCCAGGAAGAAACAATTTCAATATTGTGGAAACACAATCAGAATAGCCCAGGACCTGGCAGCTTCTACACTGAGGGATAGAAGGGCATGGAATATGATATTCCAGAGGGCAAAAGAACTGGGAATGAACCCAAGGGTCACCTACCCAGCAAAACTGAGTATTTTGTTTCAGGGGAAAATATGGTCATTCAGTGGAATAGAGGACTTTCAAGCATTCTTGAGGAAAAAACCAGAATTGAATAGAAAATTTGACATCCAGACACAAGAAGGAAGAGATGCCTGAGAAGGTAATCAGGGAAAAGAAATCAAAAGGAACTTATCAAAGTTGAACTATTTACATTCCTATATGGAAAAGCAATAACTGGGACTGATGATATCTTTCTCACTATGAAAATAATGGAAGAAGGGGGTGTGGTCATATGAATACATATGTGAATGTGTGTGTATATGGTTGCAGTTATATATGGATAGAGGGCATAGGTTGAATTTGTTGGGAAGGGAGAATACTCAAGGGATGAAATTATGAGGTGAGAGAGGAGAGTAGCAAGAGGAGATGGGGAGAGATAGGGTAGTGTAAACTATCCCATGTAGAGGAAGCAGGGGGAAGTGGTTGCAAAGGAGGGGGAGAATAAGGAAGGCTAAAAAGGCAAAACCACATTCACATTGAATTTGGTTCAGGGAGAAAATGACATACATACTAAATGGGATATCTCAACCTGCAGCAGAATAGGGGGAAGGGGGAATGAGAGGAGGGACGATGGATGGGAGAGCATCCTTGGGGGGAGGGGTGTTGGAAGTACCCACTATAGAAGAGGGACAGGATCATGTGGGGAATGGACCAGATGGGGGGTGGGATGAGTGGGAGGGAATTATAAGCAGCCTTGTACAATATATCTACTATGATAATATTTTGCATAGCTGGACATGTACAACATATACTGAATTACTCATCTCCCAAGAGGGAATGGGTGACAAGGGAGGAAGGAAATGGATCTGAAATTCGAGGTCATAACATTAAATGTTCCAAATATATATAAATACTATTATTAATACTCTTTTGCTTGTAATAGGGAGATAAGATGTGCAGGCATTGGGACACAAAGATTCACCTTCCTCTAATGGAAAAGTCGATGGGGGTATGGGAGAAGGTATGGGAGAGAGCAGATTGGAGGAAGCGATATCTTGTGGGACTACTATTCTGGGAGGTTGGGTAGGGGAATAATGGGGGGGAAATTATTGTAACTCAAAATCTGGCAGAAATGAATGATGTAAAACAGAAGTTAATAAAGCATTTGTTTAAAAAAAAAGAGGCATGGGAAAAAAAAAGAAATCAGCACATGCTCTAATCAATGTTTTTTGATGATGGTGATGGAAGGGTTTTCTTTTTTTTAATGATTCCCTAAACTTAGCTCTTGTCATAGCTAGGAAAGGAAAGGCTAGCTATGACTGAACATGTGTTTCTGAAGTATGATATCTGGGTTGGATGTTGGCTCAGGTCAGAAATACCACACAATTCAGAATAGCACAAGGTTATGTGTGAAGCAGAATTATTTTGGGACTTAGAAGTTTAGCCCAAGGTGTGGCTGGGAAGCTCTCTATATCATGTTACTTTTTTTTAGTTGAGGTGGTGGCAGCAGTAGATTGGCAGAATGGGAGCATGGGGATTTGTGTGCACAAAAATCCAGAGTGGTTTAAGGAAAATGAGGCCTCTCCACCTAAACTTAATATTCTGACTCTTTCACAGGAAACAAGCTTGCTAGGTCATTTATACAAGCAACCCTTGTGTCTCCATAGCATGTATGAAATATAATCCATGACAATGTAGATCAATTTAAATGCAAATTTGAAGGCTTTCTCATAGAAGAGTCTCCTTGAGTTCAGATCTGATTCCTCATCATGGGAGGGGGGATAGCCTGGGGAAGAGCATAGCCTAGCAGCAGGTTATTTTGGTGGAACATGCCATGGTACCTTTCAAGCAGGAAAGGCTTTGAATGCAGGTTCAACAATGGACTGATTATATGCTTGCTGTTGAGGACCAGCCTAGCTAAATTGGAATTGTCTTGTTATAGGTGGGATGAAGACTTTTTTCCACCTCGGTAATTCTTGAAGGTCACCCCCCTGTTTCCACCTTCCTTTTCCCCATAGCCTCTGGTAGCCAGGGGTCTATACTTTCCTATGCTTCCACTACCAATTGTTTTTAACTCAGGTGACTTAAAGTTACTGCACTATGTAGACCCAATACAAGAGAAGCCATTGGAGAAATCCAGTAGTGATGTAGCATTGAATGTTCTTTTCTGGGACACACACACACACACACACACACACACACACACACACACACACACACACGTGTCCTTGTCACTTTCAGAAGGGGTCAATGAATGTCCCTTTCACTGAGAAGTTTCATTTGCCAAAGGAGGTAAAATGACTTTGGGAATGAAATGAGATGTCATTCACAGAGAAATGAAATGTCTGGGATATGTTAAGAGAGAGAGACAGAGAAAAAAATATAGTCTGACTCAGGGCAGCTAGGTGGCACAGTGAATGGAGCACTGGCCCTGGAATCAGGAGGACCTGAGTTCAAATCCGGCCTCAGACACTTAACACTTACTAGCTGTGTGACCTTGGGCAAGTCACTTAACCTCAATCGCCCTGTCCTCCCCCCTCCAAAAATAACAGTCTAATTCAAATGGCAAAAGAAGCCCAAAAAGCCAGTGAGGAGAAGAATACCGTAAAAAGCTGATTTTGCCAGATGAAAAAGGAATTTCAAAAACTCACTGAAGAGAATAACTCCTTCAAAATTAGACTGGTACAACTGGAAGTGAATGACTTTATGAGAAATCAAGATACTATAAAACAGATCCAAACAAATGAAAAAATAGATGTGAATATGTGAAATGTCTCTTTGGAAAATGATGTGAAATATCTCATTGGAAAAACCACAGACCTCTAAAATAGATCCAGTAGAGATCATTTAAAAATCATTGGACTACCTAAAAGCCATGATCAAAAAAACAGCCTAAACACTATCTTTCAAGAAATTATCAAGCAAAATTGCTCTGATATTCTAGAATCAGAGGGCAACATCGAAATTGAAAGAATTCACCCATCTCCTCTTGGGAAAAAAAAACCCAAAAGAAAACTCCTAGGAATATTACAGCCAAATTCCAGAGTTCCCAAGTCAAGGAGAAAATACTGCAAGCAGTCAGGAAGAAACAATTTGAGTATTGTGGAAACAAAATCAGCATAACACAAGACCTAGCAGCTTCTACATTAAGGGATCGAATTGCTTGGAATAAGATATTCTGGAGGTCCAAGGAGCTAGGACTAAAACCAAGAATCACCTACCCAGCAAAACTCAGTATAATACTACAGAGGAAAATATGGTCATTCAATGAAATAGAGGATTTTCAAGCATTCTTGATGGAAAAACCAGAGCTGAACAGAAAATTTGACTTTAATATACAAGAAGCAAGAGGAGCATGAGAAGGTAAACAGAAAAAAAGAAACCATAAGGAACTTATTAAAGTTGAACTATCTACATTCCTGCATGGAAAAAAGATAATTGTAACTCATAAGACTTTTCTTATGTATATGTATATGTATATGTATACATATACATATACATATATATGTATAGGAGGGTGTATGTGTATATAAATATTTATGTGAATATGAGCATATGTATGTTCTTGTATACATAGACAGAGGACACAGTATGAGTTGAATATGAAGGGATGATATCTAAAAAATAAAACTAAGAGGTGAGAGAGGAATTTATTGGGAGAAGGAAAAAGGGACAGATAGATTAGGGTAAATTATCTGATATAAAAGATGCAAGAGAATACTGTTACAATGGAGGGGAAGAGCAGGAAGGTGAAAGGGAATGGGACAACCTGATTATCATTGAATTTGGCTTAAGGAAGGAATAACATACACATTCAATTGGGTATCTTACCCTACAGGAAAATGGGGGGAGGGGGTAAGAGGGGGGGATGATAGAAGGGAGGGAAGATTCGGGAAGAAGGTAGTTAGAAGCAAATATTTTTTAAAAGGGATAGGGTCAAAGGAAAAAGAGAGAATATGTGGGGGGTCAGGATAGGATGGAGGGAAATATAGTTAGTCTTTCACAATATAACTACTATGGAAATTATTTGGGTAACTACACATGTACAACCTATATTGAATTGCTTATCTCGCCAATGGGGGTGGGAGAGGAGGGAATAAAGGAAAAAATCTGGAACTCAACGTTTTAAAAACAAATGTTTAAAAATTTGTTTTTTACATTCAACTGGGAAATAAGATATACAAGTAGTGGGGTATAGAAACCCATCTTGCCTACTAGAAAGTTAGGGGGTGATGGGGGAGGATATAAGAAAGAACAGATTGGGGGAAGGGGTATTCAATAGACTTGCTATCTTGGGGTGGGGGTAGGGGAAAGATGGGGAGAAAAAACTGTAGCTCAAAATCTTGTGGAAATGAATGTTGAAAACAAAAAAATAAATTTTTTTAAAAAATGAACATGCTAAAAAGTGATTCTGTTAGTGCCTTGCCATATACCTCAAGGAGGCTGGAAACTGAAAGGTCCCATATACACCAAAACATTTATAGCAGCATTTTGGGGGTAGTTTAAAGAATTAGAAATAAAGTAAATGTCCACTGAGGAAGAATGAGTGAAAAAATTGTGATATATGGATATAATGAAATTTACTGGGTCATAAGTAACAATAAAAGTAATGTAGAGAAGCACCAGAAGTTATGCATTGAAGCAAATTGAATAGAAACAGGAAGACAATATACAATGTGCTCCTAAAATTTAAAACTGCACTAAGACTTTTGGAACACCCTGAACATAATGGCTTCAGCAATGCAAAAGGAAACAACAGACTACAACAAGAATATAAAACTGAATGTGGGAGGAGGAAAGAGCACCTGGGCTCAGATCCTACCTTGGATATTTACTACTTGTGTTACTTTGGATAAATCACTTAATCCCCCTGGGTTTCAGTTTCCTCATCTATTAAATGAAAAGGTTGTACCTTTACCTTTGCATCTTACAGGTTCCTTTCTTAATTGCAAGGTGTAGAAAATCCTAAATCTGTGCAGATTTTTTGTTAAGTATCAAGTTAGGATTCAAAGAATAGAGGAGAGAATATGCCCCTCTCCCTTATTTGCAGAATTGTGGTGTGGAACATTACATATGCTGTTACACTTGTTTGGTAATGGCATTTTTTTTACATTTTTTAAACTACCTCTGTGTGTGTGTGTGTGTGTGTGTGTGTGTGTGTGTGTGTGTGTCTTTTTCTCCCTGGAAAAATGTTAATATGTAATAAACTTAAAAACATTTTTGGGTATTATGGGGGAGTATACTATTAAATATTTACTGACTAAAATGGTGAAATGAGGATGGGATCACTTGAGTAGAGAGAATGGGATAGATTTTTTAAAACGCAATTAGGTTAAAAACTCTGATTTGTCAACAGCTGGGATTAGAGGGTCGAGAAAAATGGAAAATGAAAAGATGATTCTGAGATTGTGAGCTTGACTGACCAGAAAAATTGTGGTGCACAGGATGAAAATAAGGAAGTTATGTAAAGAGTCAGGTTTGGGGGAAATAGTAAATTTTATTTTGGAACATATTGAATTCAAGATGTCTTCAGTGCATTTAGGTGGAGCAATCCATTAGGCAACCGATGGAATTGCAGTGAAGTTGAGGAAATCTTTATGATTGAAAATATAAAATTTGTAAGTGAAGATGATTTCTCTACCAAACACTTTCTTTTAATCTCAAAATCCCAAAAAACTCATGATGAAGCATGCTATCTGGCTCAAGAGAAAGAAAAGTTATTGAATACAGACTGAAGCATGCTATTTCTCACTCTCATTCTTTCCTTTTAATTCAAACCTTCTACTACAAAATAACTACTATGGAAATGTTTTATATGGAAAAAATTAAGTTATATACAAGTTGCCCATCTTGGTCCACAGAAGAATTCTCAAACTCTGAGTCAATTACACAATGAAATAAGAGAGCCACCTCTTGGGAAAAAAAGGAAAAGACCATCACTCAAAAATGGTGATCCAGTTGTCCTATCATGGGATATCTTCACCTATGCAAGAAGCAGGTTGAGATTGGCCTTTTAATGACAGGACTCAATGGATGGAAAACCTCAAACTTATTCCACAGAGCAAAGAACAGATTTAATTAGACTTAATTAAACCAAGGTGATTTTTTAAAATGCTATTTACAATTTTCATAATACCTTGGTATTAACCAATCAGAGATTCACCATGCAGCTGGCAACAAGGAAAAAATGCTAAATATTTGGTAAATACAGCTGGTGGAGGTATATAAAGGACTGATGTGACAAAGGACAATCACATTTCAGCAACTTCTCTTTACTAGAAGACAAGAAACTGAGCTCCAGACACCATGGCCTGCTGCAACTCCTGCTCTACTAGCTTCTGTGGCTTCCCCAGCTGCTCTCTTGAGGGGAACTGTGGATCTAGCTGCTGCCAAGACAGCTGTGGGTCCAGCTGCTGCCAACAGGGAGGCTGTGGGCTTGGCTTTGGGTCTGGCTATGGGTCTGGCTATGGGCTCGGCTATGGGTCCGGCTCTGGAGTCGGCTGTGGCACCAACTGTGAGACCACCTGCAGGACCAGATGCTATGTCCCTGAGTGCTGTGGAGGCGAGAGCTGCCGCACCAGGTGGTGCCGCCCAGACTGCAGGGTTGAGGGTACTTGCCTGCCACCTTGCTGCGTGGTTAGCTGCATTCCCCCATCTTGCTGCCAGCTCCACCATGCCCAGGCTTCTTGCTGTCGTCCATCCTACTGTGGCCAGTCTTGCTGCCGTCCAGCCTGCTGCTGCTACTGCTGTGAGCCCACCTGCTAAGAACCAGAATCTGTAGCTTACAAAAAAAATTGATATAAGTTGAATGCACTGTCTGTAGAATCATGAAGATTTTGAAGAAGGTTTAGTCTTTCCTGTTTTGAACATATATTTTTTAAATTCAATTGCATTCTTCTAGGACTCCATAGGCTGATACAATCTAGAAACTGAAGATAGATTTTTCTACAGCATCTTGATCTTCAAAAAACACTTAAGCATGGCACAAAATATTGTCCAGCTACTCTTTATTTGAACAATTTTTCTATGCCCTTAATTTTTATCCTATTTTATTTATTCTTTCATATCCTCTGTTAATTTCAAATAAATTCGGTTAGCCTGCAAAGGAAATTTGACAATGGTCTTTGTTTTATTCTGTTAAATGTAATTCCATTTGGAGCTCATGCTGCTAGGTACTACAGTGCAGGAGTTGGGAAGAGCCTTGAGGCCACATGTGGCCTTCTAGGTCCTTGGGTGAGGCCTTTTGACTGAGTCCAAGTTTTACAGAACAAATCCTTTTATTAAGGGGATTTGTTCTGTGAAGTTTGGATTCATTCAAAACATTGCAATTGAGGGCATAGAGGGCCACATGTGGCCTTGAAGCTCAGGTTCCCCACCCCTGCTATGGAGGAGAGAGATCTGAACTTGGAGCCACAAAAGAACAGTTTGAATACTACCTTAGACAGCTAGCTGTGTGACCCTGAGAAGTCACAACCTATCTGTGCCTCAGTTTCCTCACCTGTAAAATGAAAGTGTTGGACTTGATCTCTAGGCAGCTAGATGGAACAGTAGATAGAGTGCTTTATCTGGAGTCAGGAAGACTTGTCTCAGATACTTATTAGCTGTGTGGCTAAGTGGGCAAATCATTCAATCAAATCATTCAATCATTCAAATCAATTCTCTCTCCTCCTCAGTTTCTTCAACTATAAAATGGGGATAAAAATAGCCCCTACCATTCAGGGTTGTTTGGATGAGTGCAGGTCCTCATCACCTCAAGCCTTGAATAAAGCAATAGCTCTCTATGGGAGGGGGTTCTACTTTTTTTAGTCTTTCCCCACTCCAATCCATCCTCCATTCTTCCACTAAAGTTATTTTCCTAAAATGCAGGCCCAGTCATATCACTCTTTTACTAAATTAATGCTGGTAGCTTCCAATTGCCTCCCAGATCAATGCAAAAATCTCCCTCCTACTTTTCCAGTATTCTCACACTTTGCTTTCAGATGCATATTCTGTGATCCATTGACACTGGCCTCCTATCTGTTCCACAAGCAAGATGCTTCATTCCTTGGCTCTGAGCATTTTCTCTGGTTGACTCCAATGACTAGACCTCTCTCCCTCTTTTGCTCCAGCTCTATTCATCTGATCTCCCTTTAAATCCCAACTAAAATTCCACCTTCTACTTCTACAGGAAGCCTACCCATTCCCTCATTAATTCTAGTGCCTTCCTTCTGTTATTTTCCATTTATCCTATATATCACTTGCTTGCATGTATTTGCATGTTGTCTCCCCCACTAGATTGCAAGCTCCTTGAAGGCACAGACTGTCTTTTATTTCTTTCTGTATCACCAATGCTTAGTACAGTTCTTGGCACATAGCAGGCACTTAAAAATGTTCATTGATTGATTGGTTGGTTTGATTAAGCACTTATTGTAGTGCTTAACATACAATAGGTGCTTAATAAATATCCTGACAGGCTAGATAGATCATTAGACTGAATCTAAAGAAAGAATTAACTAGAAACTGTGAGTGCTCCTCAAGCTTCTGAGGTGGGAAGAGGAGTCTAAAGAAAAGACTGGGCCTATAGACATTACTTACTGAGAGAACCCATGTCTTTGTTCTTGAGACCTTGGCATACGTGCCTAAAAATCTACTGCTGTGAAGATGAGAGGTCTTAGTAGCCAAGATTCTGAAAGAAATAAAAATGGGGCTGTTATTATTAGCATTATTGCTGTTGCTATAGCAAGAGTTTTCTGTCTTTTGCTAAAAGAACTAGAGAGAAAATATACAAATTTTAAGCTGACAGGGCATAGGAGCTCTCACATTTTCCTTCAGGAAAAGATAGCCAAAGACTACAGCTGAGCCAGAAACTGGGTCAATATCTGGTAAAAATGTAAGCATCTTATCAGTGTAATTGTATCTAGGGTTGACTATAAGTCCAGAAAATGGAGGAGCATCTTCTAGAGACTATAAGAGAGGGAAGACTCTGGGGAAACAATTGAGTAGCTTGATAACGACACTAGAAAACATCAGCAACCCAGGAACATCTAAGGCATGTGTACTGTGGCTATCCATGTTCCCTGTATTGGTACCACTCCATTTGTGTCTCTGACATGAATCTAAGGGCAGTTAGGTGGAGCAGTGGACAGAGTGCTGGGCCTGCAGTCAGGAAGGCTCATCCTCCTGAGTTCAAATCTGGCCTCAGACACTTCCTGGCTGTGTTAAGATGGGTAAGTCACTTAATCCTGTTTGCTTCAGTTTCCTCATCTATAAAATGAGCAGAAGAAGGAAAAGGCAAACCACTCCAGTATCTTTGCTAAGAAAACCCCAAATGGATCACAAAGAGTCGAACATGACTAAAACAATTGAACAACAACAACAAAAACACATGAATCCATGTTCCCCACCAATGCTGTATGTTTTTATAGAACACACTCTGAATTTATGGGGGAAATGTGTTGTTACTACTTTCCTTCTAATTCCATTTCATTATATGCCTTTGTTTTGTCCTAGTTGGATCCTCCAACTCTTCAAGATAAATGTACCAGTGGTGCTAATAAGCTATGATTTTAAAGGTGTGGCCCATAGAGTAGTTGTCCCCTGGGGGGATCTACTCTATCTGTTGGAGAGTGCTCATAGGTGCTGTATAAATAACAAAGAATGTTAAATACTGCAATTTAAAGTTGCATTTACTCATATATAAAATGCAGGTATGGTGAATCATAGCTTTTACTCAATCCATAAGGAAAGATCCTCGTCCCTGAGCAGAATGTTTTCATATATTTAGAACCAATTTGACAGCAATACAACAGTGATATTCTATTGGTACTCTAGTAAAATATAAGCTCTTTGAAGAATTGTTTTTCTTTTTATCCCTAGAACCCAGGACGATACCTCGAACACAGTAGGCTTTTAAGAAATGTCAAATTTGAATATTGTGCTCACTTGATCTTGAAATAGGAAATTGTCTACTTGAGTATCAACCAAGAAAAGAACTGTGTGAATCCAAGTATCCTGGGCTTGCTCATCCAAGAAGGAAATGTGGTAGTTATGAATGAGAAAACAACATGAATTGAGCCTTGAGAGGCTCCAGCAGATGATCACATGACAGTCCTTCAGATGGAAAATAAGGGTGTTGGCTTGGACTAAAATGCCAAAACTCTTTGATCTTGAAAAACCACAGAAGCATTCTAAGGGACAAAGAATTGATATGATGACTTCTAATGGAACCATAAAAGCAGGTAATTTTGGAATTACTGCTCATGTTATTCCATGAGTGTCTCAGCAATAGGCCAATCAGAGGGTTAAAGAGAAGTTGGTTTACATAAAAAATAAGGAAGAGCTTTTGGGTCTCATATAAACAGTAGCTAGCCATAGAATATATAAAAGGTGCAGCTAGGAAGGTGAGAACAAAACTTCAGTAACTTCTCTTTGTAGTTGAACACAAAGTCCATCTCCCAATACCATGGCCTGCTGCAACTCCTGCTCTACCAGCTTCTGTGGCTTCCCCAGCTGCTCCACTGGGGGAAACTGTGGATCTAGCTGCTGCCAAGACAGCTGTGGGACCAGCTGCTGCCAACAGGGAGGCTGTGGCATCGGCTCTGGGATCGGCTCTGGGGTTGGCTCTGGAGTCGGCTGTGGCACCAACTGTGAGACCACCTGCAGGACCAGATGCTATGTCCCTGAGTGCTGTGGAGGCGAGAGCTGCCGCACCAGGTGGTGCCGCCCAGACTGCAGGGTTGAGGGTACTTGCCTGCCACCTTGTTGTGTGGTTAGCTGCACTCCCCCATCTTGCTGCCAGCTCCACCATGCCCAGGCTGCTTGCTGCCGCCCATCCTACTGTGGCCAGTCTTGCTGCCGTCCAGCCTGCTGCTGCTACTGCTGTGAGCCCACCTGCTAAGAACCAA
The DNA here is from genome assembly GCA_011680675.1 of Gymnobelideus leadbeateri. Lineage (NCBI taxonomy): Eukaryota > Metazoa > Chordata > Mammalia > Diprotodontia > Petauridae > Gymnobelideus > Gymnobelideus leadbeateri. The sequence goes on along the minus strand of WOXC01005630.1, from coordinate 62,926 downwards.
GATGCTGCCTGCCAATGTGCAGAGGACACAACATCTCTAAATTGCCTCTTAGCAAACTGACATTGGGCTACTAATAAATTTGTGAAATTTGTATTTTGTGGCAAGCAAGTTATTTCTGCCTATTTCTTAACTTACTGAATTCCCTGATTCTCAGGAATAATTTCAAACCTCAAATGAGCCATGGAAACTAAGGAATTGAGATTTTTCAAATGCTATAGATGAGAATCTGCTTGGACAGTTGACTAAACTCTCAAATGACTATTTCATCATACAGCAATGGCCTTGTTGGTGGGTTCCAAGGCTTCCCAACATATAATATCTTTTTTTTTCTTTGTCTTCTTAATGACATCTGTGATATAGTGTCCTCTGTTAGAGGCCTAATAAATTCTATAAACTAGATAAAATACAGTCCTTGACTCAATTATT
>WOXC01005630.1:0-57500 GCA_011680675.1 Gymnobelideus leadbeateri | reverse complement strand
GGGGTACTGTATTAGCCACAGGTACAATTGAGGGGCATTGAATAAAAGAAAGGAGGCTATGGAAGCATAAGGAAAGAAGAGAAGAAAATTTTGAAAAATGATTAGTATGTTTCATCTGTTGTGTAACAGTTAAAGTCATGGTGATTGCATTGTTTTCCAACTAAACACATAAATGCAAGTTATAACCTATCAGTGGTCAAGCCCACTGAGAGGTCTTAACAGGGAAGTGTTGGCAGGCTAGCATGTTGTGTATTGTTGGGAAGTATAGCATACATTGGCAGGAACATGTGCATGTAATGACTAGTTTACAATACCGTACAGTTACACAACACAATACTGTGTCATCAAAATTTCAATGCAGGAAAAAAACCCACAAATTTGTAATAAATTACTAAATTTAAGATGCCTCACTTTCAAAAAAATATATATATATATATATTTGAAATTAGGCAAAATTTTTAAAAAGTTAAACAGAGAAAGTAGATTTTGGAGGGGCAGGGTTGGATAAATTTTTAAAAGGACCAAATACGTTTGGGAAGTTCTGGATTAGGAGACTAAGTGAAGAGGCATGAGACCCAAAAGAGATAGGAGGCAGGTCCACCTAAGAGCACAACCTGGGAATAACTAGACACCCCAGTTCAATGGGTAACATTCCTTCTGGCAATCAGTCTCCTTGGTGTGAATCAATGAAATGGGTATGCATTGCTCCCAAGGGTCTTGGAAGTCATGAAGGTTGTTTCTGAGAAAATTAAGTCTTTTGGAGATCCCTCATGATTCTATCATGGCAGTCGGCCATTGTGTTTGGATATTTACTAATTAACTTTCCCAATAAATAACTTCAAATATTCTAGAGGAGCAAAGTGTGAAAAGATTATCTGGAAGGGGGGTGACAATCAGTTGTTTACAACCTAAAGTAGAGAAGACTTCTGTTTGTTCATTTTTTCTAACGGGTGAGTGATTCATAAAGAGAAAAAAAATCAATTGAAGTTCAAGACCAATAAAAAGCAATTTAATTTTTTTAAATAACAGAAAGATAAAACTTTCACTTTGCCTACTTTTTAAAAATCAAATATTTTATTAGTAACATAACATTTATTGTTGTTGTTCAGTCGTATCTGATTCTCCATAATCTCATTTAGGGTTTTATTGGCAAAGATAAATGGCAAAGTGGTTTGTCATTTCCTTTTCTATCTCAATTTACAGACAAGGAACTGAGGCAAATGGGGTTGAGTGGCACAGGTCTCGCATCTAGTAAGTGTCTGGGGTCAGATTCAAACTCACGAAGATGAGTCTTCTTGATTCTAGGCCTTGTGCTTTATTCACTGTGCCATCTAGTGGCCCAAACATAAAACATGGATCAACATAAAAAGAAACTTGCTTAATAAATATTTATATTTAAATTAATTTCAACACAAAGTATCATCAACACTTTTTTTTCCTCCCTGCCTCCAATCAGTATTCTCTGTCCATTTATTCTCATTTTCTTTTCTTCATACCTTTGTTATTTGGTACGTGCTTTATTCATTTGGTTTTGCTTTTGATTTTTATTCTGAATTATTTCTTAAATTCCATAAATTCATTTCTTTCAAGTATGAGGAATACAAAGAAATCTAGAAAAACCCCATTGGCTTATTAATTTGCAAACAGCAGATTAGCCCAGAACTCCTGAGTTCACATCCTAATTGAGACATTCATTAGTTGTATGACCCTGGGCAAGTCATTTAAACCTCTTGCAGCCTGAGTTTCCTAATTTATAAAACAGGGATAATAATGGCACCTCCAAAGTATGGTTGTTCTGAAGCTCAAATGAGAGCATATTTGCAAACTTTATAAGTGACACATAAGTGCTAATTATTATTAACATTAAAAATAAATACACAAAGTACTTCACAAGTATATATACATATATGTGTGTGCATACATCTGTATATACACATGTATATATATATATATATGTATGTATGTATATATTTTCTGAGTCATGGTTGGTTAAGTGAAAGAGTTATAATGAGAAATTGAAGAGATGAAAAAGGAGATTGGTTGGAATGGCCTATGTGACCCTAACTTTATTATCCTGGTTTACTGTGTTCTGTAATATTGTATGCACTTTTACACAGCTCATGTTAGGAAGGATATTGTCAAGGAAGACAATGTTGAGGAATGTTCATCATAGGAAGGCCTGTGCAGGGTTGATTTTCTTTTCTTTTCTTTTTTTTTTTTTTAAAGCAATTGGGGTTAAGTAACTTGCTCAAGGTTACATGGCTAGTCATTATTTATGCGTGGGTGCTCATTTTCTGAGGCCGGATCTGATCTCGGGTCATCCAAACTCCGAGGCCGGTGCTCTTACTCACTGCGCCACCTAGCCGCCCCGGGGGTTGATTTTCAAATAAGCACAAAGAAAAGTATTAAAACTTCAGAGGAAGGAGAGATCTCAGTCTTCAGAGAAGGATTTGTGAAGGATGAGGGTTCTTAATTCCAAGCTGTGAGTCACTCAAGGGCAAAAGGGAGGTCTGTGATGCATTTGAAGAATTGCAGAGAAATGAAGAGTATCATGAGAGAAAAGTGTGGGGTGATGGGACAAACGGTGAATGGAATCGGAAGATGGGGTGGTGGTGGTTGTTCAGTGGATTCAGTTGTGTCTGATAATCCGTGACCCTGTTTTTGAGTTTTCTTAGCAAAGATACTAGTTATTTTAAAATCCAAATTACCTGCGGGCAGTTAGGTGGTGCATTGGATAGGGCAGCAGCCCTAGAGTCAGGAGAACCTGAGTTCAAACCCTGCCTCAGATACTTGATACTAGCTGTGTGACCCTGGGCAAGCCACTTAATCCTGATTGCCTCAAAAAAAGAAGAAATTCAAAAAACCTGATTTATCATTGTCCCTAGTCTTCAATTACTCTCATCAATTAACAAATGATATACTGAAAAGACTCCTAAGTACGAGGTCCTGGGTTCCACTCTTGCCTCTGACATTACCTAAGTAACCCTGAGTAAATTACTTAATCTCCCTGGGCCTCAGTTTCTTTTTCTGTAAATATGAGAGAGCTGGAATGGACGTCTTCTGGGGTACCTTCTAAGACTGTTCTGAACGGTACAGTCACAAGAGCCCACTAAAAGGAAAATTACTCCCTAGGCTGCAGAGGTTATAGATATAGAAATATTCCCCAGTCTTACTAATAATTAGACCATAGGATCAAATATAGAAATCCCTATAAGTTTTTCTTCATCTTTTAGTTCTTAGTCAATTTTTTTTTGTTTCTAGTTCCATGGTGCTCTTTTAGAATCAGTGATAACTGAGAAGTAATCATTCATTCAATAAGCATTTATTAAACAACCACTGTGTATAATGCACTGTACAAGGCACAGGGGGATATAGAGACAAAAGAAATGGTCCCTGCCCTCATGGGACTGACATTCTATTTTTCTAGCAGAAAATTATTTTGTTAATTACTAGCTGCATATGACTCAGAAAATATGGTCTTGATTCCATTTCATCTTTCAAATAACACTTTGGTTGTATGTGTGTGTGCGTGTGTGTATGTATACGTGTGTATGTTGTGTGTATGTATGTATTTGTGTGGGTGTGTGTGTGTGTGTGGGTGTGTGTGTGTGTGTGTGTGTGTGTGTGTGGAGAGAGAGAGACAGAGAGAGAGAGAGAAACTTGGAGGAGTCAAGGATCTTCACCCATCTAAAAATTCTGAGCTTGTGAAATGAATTCTGATATGAAACCTTCTGATAAGAGAAACTGAGAAAAACCAAGAAGCTAATTAAAATGATCTATGTGGACCTGGGAAACCCTCATCCCACATGACACTTTGGGTTATCCAGTGCAGATTCATTCTTTTTTTCTTAAAAGGAATATAACATTCAGGATTATCCTCCAATGATTCACCCTGGTATTGGGGCAATTATATGTCATCAGAATTCAAGATAAAGGTATGAATGGATCAAAAGATTGGAGTTTTAGAGCTGTAAGCGACCTCAGAGGTCCTCTCCTGTAGTCTAATGCTCATCTTTTTTTCTCCAAAGGCCAGACTGATTGGGGTCATTGAGTCACAAAATGGCAGAGGAAAGACCTGACCCTGGGTCTTCTACACTCTGAATCCAGGTCTCTAGCCACTGCACCAGGCTGAAAACAAGAGAATTTAAATGACTTGCTTAAGATTTCAATAGAAGTTGGATTTGATCCCAGGTGCTCTGACCAAACCAAGCACAGAGTTTTTGTTGCTGTGCTTGTTGTTCAGGTGTTTCAGCTGGGTCCGACTCTTTGTGATCCATTCCAGGTTTTCTTGACAAAGGTAGTGGAGTGGTTTGCCATTTTCCTTTCCTGCCCATTTTACAAGTAAAGAAATTGAGGCAAGCAAAGTTAAGTGACTTGCTCAGGGTCACATAGCTAGTAAGTGTTTGAGACCAGATTTGAACTCAGAAAAATGAGTCTTCCTGACTCCAGGTCCAGCTCTCTATTCACTATGCCACCTAACCATCCTAGTTAGGGTTTAGGCAACTGTAAAAAAAGGGGGGGAGCTTTGATCTTAAATCAAGGGTCAGACCAGGAGACTAGACAAAAAGGAGCCTACTTCCTTACTGACCAGAAGGCCATAGAGAGAACACATCATCAGATCCAGAAAAACTAGGAAGCAAAATTGAAGATACTGTGGACCTCTGATTTGACTGAGCTACCTTAAGATGAGTGATTGGCCTGGCCTTGTGATTACCCACTGCACCCAAAAAATTTTGTGCACATTATAAAGAAGCTTTTGTACTTTTAGCAGCTGACCATGCATATACTATACTGCATCAAATACCACAGGAAAGGAAGATATCAGAAACAGGAGGGGAAAAAAGTCCACGATCCCTGTGATCTTGTATGGTAGTAGTGCCCAGTTATTCTTAATTCATTCACGTCCCCCCTCAAAAAAAAAGCCAGAAACCTTCATTTGTTCCCTGCCCTAGGCTCCAGTTGTCTAACTTCTCCTTTATAAAGCCCATGTTATCTTTACTGAACTCATCAGTGTCATAACTAGGGTGAGGCAACTGGGACTTTTCCCCAGGGCACCAAATTCTTCAGTTGAAGTCTTTCTGCAGTAGGGAAACAGTAGAGTTCAGCATTCTATTAGCAAAAATAATTAGTTAAAATAGGAAGCTGCCAAATGGAAGATTGGGATGGGCATTCTATTGCACTCTCCCTTCAAATCGTGTCTCTATCATGTATTGCTTGTGTAGCATTGGACAAGGAACCAAATCTCATTGAGTTTTTTTATTCAAGTGAAAAATAAGGGACTTGGGCTAGATGTCTCCTAAAGTCCTCTGGAGCTTTAAATCTATGATGCTAGCACTCTACAAGCCCTTATTCCCTATGCAGGGGCCACCCCAGCTATAGCTATGCACCATCTGCCCAGGATCTCTATCTCCTACTAAACCTATGTCAACTGAGGGTACTTTTTGTGGTCTTGCCTTTTGTATGGTTAATGGTAGTTGCCCCAAACACAATAACTCCTACCTACATTTCTAGATACTACCTAATCTCTAACATTTCCTATGGTCTTTTCTCCTTATTATCTGTTGCCTCTCCTCCCTCCCTTTTTTCCCCTGGGATTCCTTCTTTATGAAAGAAAACCACATCTAACGAAGTGCTTTTGCCAATTTCCACTTAATACATTGTACCTAGATGGCACAGTGGATAGAATGTCAGGTCTGGAGCAGGGAAGAACTGAGTTCAAATCCAGCATCAGATACTTACTAACTGTGTGACCCTGAGCAAGTCATTTAACCCTTTTTAGCTCAGTTTCCTCATGAGTTGGAGAAGGAAATGGCAAACCACTGCAGTATGTTTGCCAAGAAAATCCTAAATGGGGTCATGAAGAATCAGACACATGAAAAATGACTGAACAACAGAAACACTTAATACATGGAACCTCTGGCAAGTCAGTTTATTTCTTTGTCCTCCATTTTCCTTTTCAGTAAAACGAGAGAGTTGAGCTAGATGAACTCCGAGATATCTTTCAGTTCTAAATCTGTGAGCCTAAAGTTTGGTGCTAAGTTGCCCTGGGATACTCCCCTCACTAATTAAGACCCTCTCATTATCTCACAATGTTCAAGAAATCAGCAAAAGCTCTGAACTTGGAGTCAAAGAATCTGAGTTTGAATTCTGTCTCCCTCCCTCTGTGACTTTGGGCAAGTCACTTCCCATCAATGGGCCTAAGTTCTCTCATCTATAAAATGAGACTATTAGACTAGATGACCTATAAGTTTCCTTCCAGACCTAAATTGAACTACATGGGGAGGAAAAATTAAATAAGCCTGCTGCATATTCACCTCTGAGTAATGGCAACTGAAATGTGAACTGAAATTACTATCTCAGCAAAACAACCCACGTGAAGCTCTTACTCAGATTGGCAATGAATGCTGCCAAACATACCTGTAGAGAGATTTATTACTGAGTACTAAAAGTCAGAATGATAAGTTGTCTCCTGTGGAAATTGGTACACAAAGTAATATGGAAAACATATTGTGTTGAGTCATTTCAGTCATGTCTTATCCTTAATGACCCCATTTGGAGTTTTCTTAGCAAAGATACTGTAGTTGTTTGCCATTTCTTTCTCCACCTTATTTTACAAGGGAAGAAACTGAGGCAAACAGGGTTAAGTGACTTGCCCAGGGTCACACAGCTAGTAAGTGTCCATGGCTAAATTTGACACCAAGCCCAGCACTCTCTCCACTGCATCACCTACGATGACCTATTTGTAGTTCCTTGAACACAATATTCCATCACCACTGTTCCACCGTGGTCTGAATGCTTCATCCCCTCCCTTTACCTCTTAGTTTCCTCAGCTTTCTTCAAGACTGAACTTCTATGATACTTTCTATCAAAAAGTCCTTTCTAGTGCCTTCCCCTCTAAGGTTCATGTCTCTATTTTGTATATATCTTATATGTCTGTGTATGTATGTGTATATATACATACACATAGACATGCATGTATTATATATGTATTGTGCATGTGTATATGTATATATATAAACATATACATAAGTGTGTAGATATCCAGCCATATATATATATATATATATATATATATACATATATATATACATATATACATATAGGTATATATGTTGTATGTATATTGTATAATATATTATGTTATAATATGTGATTGCATATTATGTTATATAAAATTTATACACACATATTATCTCCCCCATTAGAATGTGAGGATCCTAAGAGCAGGAATTGCTTTTGCCTTTCTTTGTAGAACCAGTGCTTAGCACAGTGCCTTGTGCTAGTAACCTTTAAGAGTTAAAGGTGGGGGCGGCTAGGTGTCGAAGTGAGTAGAGCGTCAGCCCTGGAGTCAGAAGGACCTGAGTTCGGATCCGGCCTCAGACACTTAACGCACACACAAACAAAAGCCTAGCCCTGTGACCTTGGGCAAGTTACTTAACCCCAATTGCCCTCCAAAAAGGCAAAAAAAAGAGAGAGAGAGAGAGAGAGTTAAAGGTGGTCCTAAGTCAAAAGAGCTTGAGAACCATTGGCCTCCAGCACTATGAGGCTAAATGACTTTGTCAGAGCCTGACAACCAGTATGAGGTTCATCTTGAATTCTGCTTTTCTACCTTCTAGGCTAGCTTTCTATACTCTACCAGGGAATCTTAATCTAAGGTCTGTAAACTTGTTTTGTTTTGTTTGAATACTTTAATAACTACATTTCAAAGTAATTGGTTTCCTTTGTAGTTTAGTAGTTCTTGCATTTAATTAAAAATATTATTATAAGAAGGGCTCTGACTATATTCTTCCCACAACTGCCAAAGGGGTTCCTAAAGGGGCGGACCAGTAAATATTTAATAACTGGGTCTATGAAAATTCAGCATACATTCAGAAATTTAAATTTAGGATTTAAAATTTAAAATTCAAGTTCAATCTACATTTCTACATAGAGGAATATACATCAAGGAAATCTATATTTCCTTCATCTTTCTTAAGTCTAGACAATTGACAAAACAATCAAACCCCAATTTTTCTATTTCCAAGGGATAAGTGCCCATATATAAAATGTCTGAGCTTTCTTGTAGAAGTTGGCTCCAGAACACTCCTGGTTCATGCCACACACTCTTTCCAAGGCTTCTTAAACTGTGGGCTACAAGTAGAAAACATTTAAGAGGCTCTGCTCTATACTATTGTGTCTTTCTTATATTTGAAATAAGGAAGCAAAACCAAAGTGATGGGGAAAAAATTGAGATCATCATCTTTCTGGTGTGTGATTCTGTGATATCTGACAAACATTTTCTCACTGAAAGCACATTTGGTGAAAGGAAACATCAAACTCTTTAAAACTGGGAACATGGGCCAATAAACTTTCACTATTTTTATAAACTAACATCATTGTTCAAATCTCAGCTTTAGCTTCTTATTTTGTTTCCAAATGGAGTGGTTGCTTAAACCAGAAGCCTGGTGATTGGATAGAGTTGAAGGCAAAATATTTATAAAACATTAATAAATTGACACTGTTATGTCAAGTAGTATACCAATTAAATCACTTATTTCCTTTAGTAGTTTTATTTCACAGTCCTTAGGAAGACTAAAAGTTAAACGTTTTCAAATATAAATGTTAATTTTCAGTGTAACACTTTTTTTTTAATATTTTAGGTACCTATATTCATTAATTTAATCTTTAGATGATCACTGGCCCTTAAATGGATATAACAATATTTTCCTGCTTCCCTGGACATTTTAAGTACTTCATGAGTTAAATGAGATATTGACATATCTGTTTGGAAATTAATCTTTACAAAATCTTCAATAAAAATGTGCTGCATCTATATCAATGAGAACCAGGAGTAGTATCACGGAGTCATAGTTTATTGGTCAACTTGTAAAAATGCTTATTGGGGAATGCAAAAGATTGAGAAACAGCAGAGGAGCTCACAGGCAAAATGGAACATACATAGAAGGGAGAAATGTGTTGAGTTGTTTGTTTACAAGTGCTTTAACTGCATTTTTAAAGAGTCAATGTCATTATCTTTACAAGGATCACCTATGGGTGGGAGCTATTAATTTGTGTTCTTAGCTATGGGTCATATCTGAGTAACTACCCACCCATCAGCTAGTCATGAAGGGGAACACCATGCAGATATCTGAAGTATTTTTGTGTCAAGACTCTACACTACACATATATAATATAAGAAACACATATTTGGGGGTGGCTAGGTGGCGCAGTGAGTAGAGCGTCAGCCCTGGAGTCAGAAGGACCTGAGTTCGGATCTGACCCCAGACACTTAATGCACATACAAACAAAAACCTAGCCGTGTGACCATGGGCAAGTTACTTAACCCCAATTGCCCTCCAAAAAAGCAAAAAAAAAAAAAAACCCACATATTTGAATGAAATTTCTACATACACTCAAACACATCTATATATCTTTTGCCTTATACCAACTATCTTTACATGACTATACAACCCAAATTGAGTCAGAGAGACTCCTAGTTTGGAGTTACTTTCAGGACAAGTTTGCAAATCAATAAGGGCTATTCCAGTTTACCTATTATACTACCAGTATAAGTTTCTGGTATGGAAAAAAAGAAAGAGAAAGAAAGAAAGAAAGAAAGAAAGAAAGAAAGAAAGAAAGAAAGAAAGAAAGAAAGAAAGAAAGAAAGAACAGAGGGAAGGAGGAAGGAAGAAAAGAAGGAAGGAAGAAAGAAAGAAAGAAAGAAAGAAAGAAAGAAAGAAAGAAAGAAAGAAAGAAAGAACAGAGGGAAGGAGGAAGGAAGAAAAGAAGGAAGGAAGGAAGGAAGGAAGGAAGGAAGGAAGGAAGGAAGGAAGGAAGGAAGGAAGGAAAGAAGGAAGGACGGAAGAAGGAAGGAAGGAAGGGAAGGAAAAGAGTTCATATTTTAAAATGAAACTAACAAAGAATCTTTGAATAATTAATGTTAATTGATTAAAAATCATAGAATTATGTTCTATCTAGTCCTACATCCTCATTTTCAGTACCAGAGAAGTTAAGCAATTTGCCCCAGATCACAGTCACAGCACTGGTATCACAAAAATTTCCCCCACTCTGTTTTGTTAAGAACTTCGCCAAAAATTTAAAACAAAACAAACACAAACCCTTCAACTCACAAAACAAAAAAGCCCGATGGTTTTTACTTACTGACATTTTTATTAGAGTGACAAACAGGAAGGTGTCCTACATCCTGCTTCTGGGGAGAGATGGAATGATGTCTCAGGCTTAAGAACAAGGAATGACAGTGAAGGGTAGATGGCTTCGAATAGTGTCTCTACCTGACTCACAGAGTGTTCTCAGGTAAATCCATGAGCCTTTGCGTGAGAGACCTCACCAGTTTTGATGTGGGAGGAGGGTTAGTAAAGCATCAAGGAGACCTCTTAAAAAGAAAAAAAAAAAGGTGACTAATGATCCCTTGCTCTAACTGCACATAACTTCATAGCACCTATAAAAATAAGAGCTTGACCTAGAGTGGCATCATTTTTTTTTTTTTGTGAAATACACTCTGTACTATTTAAATACAATTTAAATTTTGATTGTTAGTTGGGGAATGGAGATTTTTCTTGGAAGAAAGGTTAAGATTATCATGTATTTAGTACAGAAGTGACATTTCATAGGGAATCATTGTGGCCAATCCAGAAACTGAAAAAAAAATTATAATAGTGGTGATGATAAGAATCAATGTTTGTATAGTTTTTCAAAAAGTGTAAAGCACTTTGCATTAGCTCATGCAAATCTCCCAAAACAGGGGAGGTCTTTCTCAATCTCCCCAGCTGCAATCTCCTACCCACCTCCAATTACCTTTATTTTGCATGGATAGACAGACAGACAGACAGATAGATAGATAGATAGATAGATAGATAGATAGATAGATAGATAGACAGACAGATAGATAGATATACACGGAGGCAGCTAGGTGGCTCAATGGATAGAGTGCTGAGTCTGGAGGCAGTAAGACCTAAATTCAGATCCAGCCCTAGACATTCACTATCTGTGTGACCCTGGGCAAGTCACTTAACCTCTGTTTTTTTTAATCCACTAGAGAAGGAAATGGCAAACGACTTCAGAATCTTTGCAGAGAAAAACCCATACAGGGTCACAAAGAATTGGACATGACTGAATGACCCAACAACAACATGTTTTTGTTTCTCCTGACAAAATGTAAGCTCCTTGAGGAAGGAAAACTGTTTCATTTTCATCTTTGTATCTTAGATATCTAGCATAGTACCTGACATGCAGAAGTTGCTCAATAATTTCTTATTGACTGACTGAATGATTGATAGGGAACATGCCATGTTATTATAGTGGAAAGAACACTGGGTTCAAAGAGGACCTGTTAGCAAATCCTGACTCTGATCCTTCCTACCTGATTGACCCTGGGCATGTCACTACATCAGTGTCCTCATCTGTAAAATGAGGAGACTAGACCAGATGGTCTCTTTTTCAATCCTTGACATGTGCTTCTGTGATAAGATTCCACCAGGAAAGACAGCAGTCCTTGAAAAAATCAAATGACTGAACAAAGATTTCCATGGGAACTGGATAGTCAGGGAGCCCAGGTTCATTTTGGGGATGCAGACAAATAGAACAAATCTCAGCATTGTCACATAGTGCTACAAATATATCAGCAGGTGAATGGACAAACCAAACCACCATCAACTCAGTTCAATCAAACAAATATTTATTAAGAACTGGTATATAAAAACTTTCTACCATAGTGGGGTATACAAAGACAAAATGAAACAGTGCCTATCCTCAAATAGCTTGCATTCTATTGAGTTTCAAGTCTAATGATTACATTTCCTGGTTCTGCTAGTTTATCCATTGACATACACTTAGCCTTAATGCCCTTTCCCAGTTAGAGGATTGTGTATATGCCTGCATGCTCTTGTGCATACATGCATGTGTGTGTGCAAGTATGCACATGCATGCACATGCACACATGAACTCACATATATGTGTCTGTATATTTGAACAACAAATAGGAAATAATATGCATGCTTTTAAAAAAAACTCAAAACGGAGATTCCTCACAAAGGATGTGCTGTTTTTCAATGATTTCTCAGACTATTTTATATTTAAAAAAAAAGTTCAGCAAACATTACATTTTTAAACTTCCTATCTTTTATACTCCCATACAAGTAAATAATTTTCTAATTAATTCTTTAATATGGGGGGAAGACTGGAAAACCCACTTTGCCCTATGAGCCAAAGTTATACTTCCTAAATTCAGATCCCTGATGTGAGATCCTGGAAGATACTACCCAGTTTGCGACTTGCTTATTACTTAATTATTAATTACTGGTATAGATTACTGCAACTTGCTTATAGTTACTATTATAGATTACTTATAGTTACTGGTATAGATTTTCCCTTGCTAACACTTCAAAAAATTTGGTGGGTTTTTTGTTATGTTTTGTTTGTTTTTAATAATTTGGTTTTTCACTATTTTAAAATCTTATTTTTATTATGAACTTGACAAACATTAAATAAAATGGGTATTTCCATATATATAGTAGAACAAAAAAGGGAAATGGCACATGAAAATTCAAATCTCTATTATATATAACTTGCTTTTCTTTTTAAGTATATAAGTTCACCCAATAGCTTTCAAAGCTTTTTTCCTTGTCTTTACTTCTTCCTGACTTTCTGCTCTTTGCTTTTTAAAATTCTATTTCAGTGACACTTTTCTAAAGTATGGATTGTTTATTTTACCCCTTCTCTTAAAAGGCCATTCCCATAATTCTACAAGCCAAATTATTCACTTTTCCAAAGACCAAATAACCCTATCCACCTCACAGAAGCTCATGCTAAAATTCTACCACTTATTTAACTAAAAAGGAAAAAAAAGTCACATGGAATATGTTGGCTGTTGATGGAACATAAGTCAGAAGAAATGATGAAGGCTACAAAGTACCACACATACCAAGTCATCTTTAATGATGGATAATGATTAGAAGATAATGACTTTTGCCTTTGTACATGAAAACGAGTTCCCCTTTGTAGTGACAAAGAGGTATTGGAAAGAATCTTAATCTGGCAAGCAAACAAGCCAATCACCTTTTTATGAGGTTAGGAGCACTTCCTATGAAATAAACATCTAAGTAATGAGGTGTTGTTTTCAATGGAAATTGACATAAACTATCATGAGCCAACGCCCACTGGGCTGAGTATATATAAAGGTGGCAGAGAGACAGTAAACCATCAGATTTGAAAAATCCTCCTCTTCCTACATTTACTAGAAAGACAAACTAAAGCTACTCACATCATGTCTTGCTGTGGAGGTTACCAACATGACTGCTGCTGCAGTGTCCCCACTGGTCCAGCCACCACCATCTGCTCTTCAGACAAATGCTGCCGTTGCGGAGTCTGCCTGCCCAGTACCTGCCCCCATGAGATCAGCCTTCTCCAGCCCATCTGCTGTGACTGCTGCCCTCCCCCCTGCTGCATGCCTGACCCCTATGTGCCTTCTTGCTGGCTGCTGAACTCCTGCCAACCCAGACCTGGCCTATGTGGAATCAACCTGACCACCTACACCCAGCCTTGCTGCGAGGGAGAGCGAGTGTGTGAGCCATGCTGCTAAGCTAAGGCTCCTCCCTCCAGTGACCAGGCTGTCAAACCCCCAAAGTATTCCCTGGCTTCCGAAATTACCCTCTGCCAACTCAATGTTCCCTGTGGAAGGTTTTGAGAAGAATCAGCTTTCAATTCCTTGGATAATGTTTCCATGAAGCTGCCTAGCTTCTTCTCTCCACAAGAATACCTATCCATCCTTCTAGACTCATGGAAGGTTGGGAGATCTGTCTCTTTCTAATGCTATTTTATTGCTTTGGGGTGGTATGTGAACAGAATTCTGCTGTTCATGAGTTAATAAACTTCAGCTTCCTGGCTTAGCAAATATGACTGTTGTGACTTTTCATTTGGTTCAATGTTTTTTCTTGTAAAAAGAATGTGGAACGTTTAACTCAGATGCTGGACAGCTCTTTGCATGATAGGTGTTAACCCATTATGGTGTAGTTCAGCCCCTGAATTTCACATCTAAATATTTCACACAGTGCTAGGAGGGCATATTAATAAAATGCACTTAATAAAATGTTGTTCAGTTGTAATGACTTGAATCAATTGAATTTCACTAAGCAGGCTAGTGGAGCTGGTGGAATTCTGTCAAGTCAAGTCAACTAGCATTTATTAAGTACCTACCATCAACCAGATGCGAGGAAGGCAAAAGATTGTCCCTGTTTTCAAGGAGCTCATAGTATAATGGGGGAGAAAAGATGAAAACCATTATATACAAGTAAGATATAGACAAAATAAGTCAGAGATTACTTAGAGAGAATGTACTAGGATAAAGGAGGACTGAGAAAGGTTTATTTCAGAAAAGAGGACATTAGTTGAAACCTGAGGATGCCAGGGAAGCCAGGAGGAGGGAATGAGTTTCAGTCTAGGGGAAAATCAGTGAAAACACTCAGAGCCTATACATTGATTGTCATGTGTGAGAAATAGCAGGAAGAACAGTGTCTCTGAATCTCAGTGTTCTCGTGGTAGTGTAGTGGGGTAAGGAAGGCATGTAAGTTGTAAAAAGACTGGAATTATAGAAAGGGGGAAGATTATTAAGGGCATTAAAAGTTAATAGAGGATTAGATATTTGATCCTGTAGGTCATGAGAGCCCCGAGTTTACTAAATAGGAGGGTGACATGATCAGACCTATGCTTTAAAAAAAGAGTAATTAATCAAATGAGTGGAGGATGGACCAGAGAGGAGAGAGACTTGTGGCAAGCTATTGCAATAGTCCAGAAATGAGATGATGAGACCTGCACCAAGATTGTGGCTGGCATAAGGTATATTGGGTTGTTTCTTAGGTTGGTTGGTTGCTGTCCTTCATTCATGAAGACCAAAATGACATCGCCATATTGGAGACAAGGTACAATGTGTCAGACTGTGGATGATCAGGCCAATATGAGCTTGGAAGGTTCTACCACAGGTCAGGCACAAATAGTCCACATGAACATTCAGAGTGAAGATGTCTCTAACTTTGCACATGTCATGTTTCTTTTGAGCGATTGCAATTCCACATTGCTCATAGAGCACAGTGTCTTTTTTTTATGAAGACACAATGTGCTGGGCCATCCTGTGCCACTGTCTCCCATGTCTCAAAATCAATTCCAAAATTCTTCAGAGAGACCTTGAGAATGTCCTTTTCCACTTCTTCTGACCTGCATGTAAGCACTTGCCTTGCACAAGTTCTCTGTAAAATAGCTTTTTAGGCAAAAGTATTTTGGGCATTCAAACAATGTGGCCAGCTCATTGGAGTTGTACTCTCTACAGTAGAGTTTGAGTGCTTGGCAGTTAAAAAGTGAAATAAACAAAGGAAAATATATAGGAAGTATGAAAAAAGATATAAGAAGTATGTGTATTGTCTCATCTGGCTGAATCATAAGTGAATGAAGGGTGATAGTATGGAATAATAATAGAAAGATAGAAGGGAGACTGATGATAGAGGTCCTTGAATGTCAAACTAAGGAGTTTAGATTTTATTCTGCAGGATACTGGAGATGAAGAATAATACATCTGGAATCTTAAAGGTTATCTAGTGCAACTCTTTCATTTTATTAATAAGGAAACTGAGGCCTAGATATGCTAAGACTTAGCTACAGGTAGTAAGTAGCAGAGCTGGAGTTTGAATTCAGGTCCTTTGACTCCAAAATCAACGCTCTTTCCATTGCAGCATGCTAAAAGTGCACATGAAGTATGTGGGGGCGGGGGGTGTCAATCAATCAGCTAGAATTTATTAAGCACCTGTTATATGCCAGGCACTGTACTAAACACTAATATGGCTCTTTCCCTTATTAGTTGTGTGACCCTGGGTGAATAACCTCTCTGACAGTTTCTTCTGTAAAAGGAGGAGATTGGATGAAATGTTCTATACAAGTCCTCCCAGTTCTAATCTAGGATATAGCTCTAACAGTCTTTTAAACTATTATTTAACTAACATTTTTCTCTCTGTTCTACATCTCTTTCCCCCATAGGAAAAAGAAAAAGAAAAAATCCTTGTAACAAATATACATAGTCTAGCAAAACAAATTCCCATATTGCCACATCCGTGCCTAATTTTGCATGTTGGACCACAACCTTCCAGAAGGTGAGTAACATTCTTCATCACTGGTCTTCTGGAATCATGGTTGGTCAATGCATTAATCAAACCTCTCTTTCAAAATTGTTTGTCCTAGGGGCGGCTAGGTGACGCAGTGAGTAGAGCACTGGCCCTGGAGTCAGAAGGACCTGAGTTCCGATCCGGCCTCAGACACTTAACCCACACACACACACACACAAAAAAAAAAAAAACCTAGCCGTGTGACCTTGGGCAAGTTACTTAACCCCAATTGCCCTAAAAGGGGCGGCTAGGTGGCGCAGTGAGTAAGAGTGCCGGCCTCGGAGTTGGGATGACCTGAGATCAAATCCAGCCTCAGAAAATGAGCACCCATACATAAATAATGACTAGCCATGTAACCTTGAGCAAGCTACTTAACCCCAATTGCTTAATAAAAAAAAAATTGTTTGTCTTTACCATGTTGTTATTGCATAAATTGTTCTTGATACTGCCCACTTTGTTCTGCATCAGTTCAGATAAGTCTTTTAAGGTTTCTCTGAAAATATTCCTTTTGTTATCTCTTGCACCACAAGAGTATTCCATTATATTCATATGCTATGATACATTGGCCATATGCTAATAATTAATGGACACTCCTCACCCCTTAGCTTTCTGTTCTCCCCCACCAGAAGAAGTAGCTCTGACATTTCTATGTTCTATGATCGGAGAAGCATAGTGACATGGTAGATAGTGCAACGAATGTAAAGTCAGAAAAGCATGAGTTCAAAGCCCACCCTTGGCATTTATTAGTTGTGCTGTCATTGCTCAGTTATGTACAATTCTTTATGACACAATGGACCATAGCATGTCAATACTGTCCATGGGGTTTTCTTGGCAAAGATACTGGAGTGGTTTGTCATTTCCTTCTCCAGTGGTGAAGCAGTAAGTAAGTAAGTAGTAAGACAGCTAGAAAGTGTCTGAAGCTGGATTTGAACTTAGGTCTTTCTGACTCTAGCACTCTACCCATGGAGCCACCCAGCTGCCTCCATCATCTGTGTAATTATGAGCAAATCACAATTTCTTTGGGCTTTGGTTTCCTCATGTGAAAAGAAGGGATAATACTTCCCAAAGTATCTCCTTCAATGAGCCCTATACGGGATGCATATTAAGTAAGAAAGCTAGTTACTGTTATCAGAATTGTATTTAAGGAAAGCTAATTTGTCAGAAATGTATGCAGGATATATTAGAAAGGGGGAGATGAAAAACAGGATGACCAGTTAGGAGTCTATCACAGTTATTCATTGTGATAATAATTATGGCTAACATTTTTAGCACTTTAAGATTTGAAAGTTGTTTTACAAATATTATCTCCTTTAATCCTCACCACAAAATCTGGAGGGAGGTGTTATTATTGTACCCATTTTGCAGACGAAGACACTGAGGGTAGGAGAGGTAAAGTAATTGCCCCAGGATCCCATGCATAGGATAGGAGCCCAGTTAGTCCTTCCTGATTACTAATCTAACAATCTATCTATTATACCTCCTAGCTACCTAGTTGATATTGGAAGTGTAGTACTACTGGAAGGGCAGAATAATATAAGCTCTAAAAAGCAAATATGGGACAGATGTGGAGAAATATTATCATCAAATATTTTCCTTCCTTACTCAAGGAAAATTGTACAAAATTTAATACCATTCTTCAGTATCTTTCTACATTATACCAGTGGTATTTACCCAGCAGTCCTCATCCTACCCTTGACAAGCTCATCCTCAGTTGATCAATCTAAGTGCTCTAACTAAAGACCAAACAAGTGTTCAGAAGAGAAATGGAAAATCCGTAAATTTATGAATGAGGGTTTTGTTTTGACTTCAATTTTTTAAAAAATTGTTTGTTTGGTCCTTTATGTTAATTACAGTGGATAGAACATTCCAAGCATGTATTTAATTGACTGGCTCTGTAAATGCTGAAGGCCCTGATGCAAAGTTACCTAGATTAACTAAAGGACTGGAATTATATTTTTAATTAAATGGAAATACAACGTTTTTTTTTTAACTTGTACAGTGTATCGATATCTTTGGTTCTTCTATCATCTTTTTTTCCCAAATGCATCCCTCCTCACTTTGCTACCCAGAGATCTATCCTCTATAAACAAATCATCTTTAAAAAATATTTTAAGGAATTTGGCAAAACTAGAACATTCATCAATGGAGTCTGAAAGCATATACAATGAGCAGAATAGATTTTTTGGAGGGGATAGGTGAGGCAATAGGGGTTACATGACTTGCGAAAGGTCACCCAGCTAGTAAGTGTCAAGTTTCTGAGGTCAGATTTGAACTCAGGTCCTCCTGTCTCCAGGACCAGTGCTCTATTTACCGTGCCACCTCGCTGCCCCCAAAAACAGATTTTTAAAGGAAAAAAAACAGAAATTTCTGAAACACCAAGGCTGTTTCTTTATAAAAAGTTTTTAAATATTTCATATTTAATTAAGGCGTAAGGTGATGTCATCTTCATGTTTCTTTTCATATCAAAGCAAGTTGCATAATGATTGAACTATGAAGACTTAATAAGTCTAAAGTTCTTTCCCAACTTCCATTTTCTCAAGATGTCCTGTAGTATTTGTTACTCTCCTACATTTATGCCTTAAGTAGTGTTATGAGGGTGAATTACGAAAATAATGTTTGTTTTGGTCTGGTCCCATGATTTCATCAGCATGCGGGATCTCCCTAGTGTACAAACACTCCTCCACTGAAGCATATCAACAACTCCTCTGCAACTGAGGGTATTAGAGAATGATCTAGGGTCCTGCCTGTCCTGTTTATGAAAAACCATCAGAGATCAGCTGACTTCATTCTCCAGAGGAGGAAGCTAAGGACAAGAGGGATACAGAGGTGTTTCCAAGGTCACAGAACAAATGAGTGATGAGGCCTGGGCAAAAAGTGAGGAACCCTGTAGCAAACTCTCTCTAAACTTAAATATGTGGAAAAAAAAAACATTGATATGATTACCATGGATGTTGTTACTATTCAGTCATTTCAGTTATGTCTGACTCTTTGTGACCTCATTTGGAGTTTTCTTGGCAAAAATACTGGAGTGGTTTGTCATTTCCTTCTCTAGTTCATTTGACAGATGAGGAAACTGAAGCAAACAGAGTTAAGGGACTTTCCCAGGGTTACACAAGTAGTAAGTGTTTGAGACTGGGTTTGAGGACCAACTCTAGGGCTCTAGGTAACTCCTAAAACTCATCTGTAACTTGATAGTTAGAATGTGAGCTCTTGGAGAGAAGAGACTGTCTTATTTTTCACATTGTTTTCCCAAGGCTTCCTATAGTGTTTGGCACATACTTATCACCTATTCAATACTTTTTTCAACCATTCACTGGGCCTAGGAGTCCAGACACCTAGATTCTAGATACCAATGAAATCACAGGCTTGCTCACCTGAAAAAAATCTTTTTTTTTTTCTAATCAGAAAAGTCTTTTTTTCATAGAAATAGTCCAGTTACAGGATTTTATTTTTTTTACTTTTTTTATTAAACAAATGCTTTATTAACTTCTGTTTCACATCATTCATTTCCACCAGATTTTGAGTTACAATTATTTTCCCCCCTGTTTTTCCCCTACCCACTCTCCCAGAATAGCAGTCCCACAAGATATCGCTTCCTCCAATCTGCTTTCTCCCATATCTTCTCCCATACCCCCTTCGACTTTTCCATTAGAGCAGTGTGAATCTCTGTGCCCCAATGCCTGCACATCTTATCTCCCAATTACAAGCAAAAGAGTATTAATAATAGTATTTATATATATTTGAAACATTTAGTCTTAAAACCTCAAATTTCAGATCCATTTCCTTCCTCCCTTGTCACCCATTCCCTCTGGGGAGATAAGTAATTCAGTATATGTTGTACATGTCTAGCTATGCAAAACATTATCATAGTAGATATATTGTATAAGGCTGCTTATAATTCCCTCCCACTCATCCCACCCCCCACCTGGTCCATTCCCTACGTGATCCTGTCCCTCTTCTATAGTGGGTACTTCCAACCTCCCCTCACCCCAAGGATGCCCTCCCATCCATCATCCCTCCTCTCATCCCCCTTCCCCCTATTCTGCTGCAGGTTGAGATATCCCATGTAGTATGTATGTCATTCTCTCCCTGAACCAAATTCAATGAGAATGTGGTTTTGCCTTTTTGCCTTCCTATTCTTCCCCCCCTCTGCAGCCACTTCCCCTTGCTTCTTCTACATGAGATAGTTTGCCCTGCCCTGTCTCTCCCCATCTCTTCATGCGACTTTCCTCTCTCACCTCATAATTTCACCCCTTAAGTATCATCCCTTCCCAACAAATTCAACCTGTGACCTCTATCCATGTATAACTGTAAACATATATACACACATTCACATATGTATTCATATGACCATACACCCTTCTTCCATTATTTTCATACTGAGGAAAATTTCATCAGTAACAGTTATTGCTTTTCCATATAGGAATGTAAATAATTCAACTTTGGTAAGTTCCTTTTGATTTCTTTTCCCTGATTACCTTCTCGGGCATCTCTTGCTTCTTGTGTCTGGATGTCAAATTTTCTATTCAACTCTGGTTTTTTCCTCAAGAATTCTTGAAAGTCCTCTATTCCACTGAATGACCATATTTTCCCCTGAAACAAAATACTCAGTTTTGTTGGGTAGGTGACCCTTGGGTTCATTCCCAGCTCTTTTTCCCTCTGGAATATCATATTCCATGCCCTTCGATCCCTCAGTGTAGAAGCTGCCAGGTCCTGTGCTATTCTGATTGTGTTTCCACAATATTGAAATTGTTTCTTCCTGGCTGTTTGTAGTATTTTCTCCTTGATCTGGGGATTCTGGAACCTGGCTATAATATTCCTGGGAGTTTTCTTTTTGGGATCTTTTTCAGGAGGTGATCGGTGGATTCTTTCAACCTCTATTTGGCCCTCTGGATCTAAAACATCAGGACAGTTTTCCTTGAGAATTTCTTAAAGGGTGATTTCTAGGTTCTTTCTTTGATCATGGCTTTCTGGGTAGTCTAATAATTTTTAAATTGTCTCTCCTGGATCTATTTTCCAGGTCAGTGGTTTTTCCCATGAGATATTTCACATTGCCTTCTAATCTTTCATTTGTTTGGATCTGCTTAACAGTATCTTGATTTCTCATAGAGTCATTAGCTTCCATTTGCTCCAGTCTAACTCTGAAGGAATGAATCTCCTCAGTGAGCTTTTGAGATTCTTTTTCCATATGGCAAATTCGACTTTTTAAGGCATTCTTCTCCTCATTGCTCTTTTGGGCCTCCTTTGCCATTTAAGTTAGTCTATTTTTTAAGGTGTTGTTTTCCTCAGTCAGGCTGTTGACCCTCATTTCATATTTTTCCTGCATCCTTCTCATTTCTCTTCCCAATTTTTCCTCCACTTCTCTTATTTGGTTTTTAAAGTCCTTCTTAAGGTCCTCTATGGCCTGCAACCCACTCATGTTTTCCCCTGGGGCTTTTGGAGCAGGACTTCTGACCTCACAGTCCTCCTCTCGCTCTATGCTTCGATCATTTTTGCCCCCAAAGTAGGAGTCTAAGGTTGTATTTTTCTGTTTAATTTGTTCCCTTTGCCTTGGCATGTTGCCACTTAATTACTTGACTTTTGGGCTTGTTGCCACTGTATGGCCTGGCGCCAGACAGGAACTTTCACCCCAAATGTGTGTGGGGGGGGGCAACTTCCATTTCTGGCAAGCTGGAAACCCACCTACGACCTCCACCCCAGATCACAGTCCAGATCCAGGGAGGTTAAAGGAAGCAAGATTACCCCCAAGACTGATTGCTGGATCTCCCTACAGTTCACATGCCAGGAGCTGGAGCTGCCTCTGAAAACTGCAAAATGGAGTGTCTCCTCAGCAGCTTCTAGCCCCCAGGGGAGGAAGCCAACGCGTTCCCCAAATACTGGTCCCAAAGTCCATAAGGCACTAACCTCTCACTTTGTCCTAGGCATGTCTATGTTGATAAATCTGGAGTCGCCACAGCTGCTGGTGTTCTGGGGTCCCACCAGCCTGCTTCAGGCGCTCCCTGAGCTCTGTGCGCTGCACTGCTGGAGCTGCGCTGGTCTTTCCTGCAGGGCTGCTGGGCTGTCCTCAGTGGGAGGTTAGCTTCTCTGTGTTGTTCTGTGGGTGCTGGGGCTCCAGAAGTTGTTCAGAGTCCCCTTTTACATAGTTTGGAGGTGATCTGGGGGAAGAGTGGCTTGGACGCACTGTTTCTACTCTGCCATCTTGGCTCCGCCCCCCCCAGTTATAGGATTTTAAAATTCTAAGAATCTTTGGAGACAATCTTGTCCAACTCTCTCTACTTCTAGGTGAGGAAATTGACATCAGGGATCACCATCCCTCCTGATGTGACATCAGAGCTGGAAAGGCCCATAGAGATCATCTAATCTGGGGGGGGGAGGGGGTTCCTAAACTTTTTGGTGCCAAGGACCCCTTTGGTAGTCTGTGAAACCTTAGGAGTTTTTCTCAGAATAATTTTTAAAGGTATAAAATACATAATATTACCAAGGAAAGCAATTATATCAAAAATGCATTTTTTTTTCTTATCCAAGTTCACAGACTCTTTGAAATCTATCCAAAGACCTATGAGTGTTTCATGGACCTCAGGTTAAAAATCTCTGATCTGGTCCAACCTCAACCTGTGTGACCCTAAGCAAGTCATTCAATCTTTCAAGGTCTCAGTTTCCACATCTATAAAATGGTTTTGCACTTCACATGTTATAGATGAGAGAAAAGTAAAGCAAAAGGTTCAAATTCACTTAACTCTCTTGGAGTGAGTAAAGGCAGGGTTGATTCCACTTCCTATACCTGGTGACCCATCTATTGTTCTGTACTGGGTCCTACTACTAGCAATACACCCCTACTTTTCACTCTCCTAGAAAAATAAATAAATAAACTAACAAGTTATACACTTGGGAAAAAATACAAACAACAACAGGGAAGAATCTTTATGTTTTGAGGAAATGCTCAGTGGGGGAGGAATATAAAAGACCCAGAGGCCACTTGGACACAGGAGCACCAGCTTGCTGACCTTACTCCCTAGCAGTCATCTTCCTTTGCCACCAAAGAGAAGCTCCAACTACTGACACCATGCCTTGTAATGGAACCTGCCTCCAGGGTTGCTGTTGCAGCGTCCCCACAGGTCCAGCCACCACAATCTGCTCTTCAGACAAATGCTGCCGGTGTGGAGTCTGCCTGCCTAGCACCTGCCCCCACGAGATCAGCCTTCTCCAGCCCACCTGCTGTGACTGCTGCCCTCCCCCGTGCTGTGTGCCCGATTCCTATGTGCCAACATGCTGGCTGCTCAACTCCTGCCATCCCACTCCCAACCTGTGTGGCATCTCGGTGACCACATGCATTCAACCCTGTGCATGTGAGCCATCTTGCTGCTAGGTGGCCTTTTTTTAAAAGGATGCTATGGACTTTGTCAGCTTACTAACATGACTCTGGGGACCCTTGGCATGTGCTAAGGTCAATTTAACAAATGATTGAATCTCCTCAAAGAAACCAACCAGTACCTGGACATTAAAGTTTATGAGAAGTTTTTTCAACATGCTTTAAAATACCTGAAAAGAAAAATAGAAAGTGTTACTAAGAGTATGACTATGCATAGTTATTAAATGAATTTTTTTTTTCGTTTGGGGTAGGGAAGAGATGGGAAGAAAAAAGGATAAGTGCTTTATTGAAAAAATAAAATTAAAAAATAGAAAATACCACTAAGTCCTTCCATATTTAAAAAGCAAATAAACACCCATGCCTCCCAAACTATGTGTTGCCTCATCATTCCAGGCCATAATTATCCAAAGCCTATTAACCTGGGCATCATACTTCCATAAATATACTTAGCAGAATTACACTTTCTGATGACATCAGTAGAAATCTTGTAGCTTAAAGCAACACCTTAACACCTTTCCGATTTGGAAATCTAAAGAAAATCACCTTCAAAAAAGGTTGTTTCAGAGTTTAAAATTATTTAAAGTTGCAAGTCCAGCATCATTATGCATAACTTTTCAGTCTTAGCTTTTAATGTTCATTTTTCCTACCAACTCCTAGAATGAAGTTACTTCTATCATTTAAGATCTGAAGAACTTCCTAATCAGAAGAGGGGTTATTTTGATCTTAACAATCAAACTGTACAAAAGAAGAAGCAAAAGGAAGATCATCTCTGTGTGCTGAATTGTCTCATCAGAACTCCAGAGGACTACAGGTGAAGTATCATGCTTCCCTCTCCTCAGCAAAAAGGTGGTGGACTACAGGTGCAGAATGAGTCATACATTGTCAAAGAGCCACTGTTTTGACTTCTTTTGCTTAACAATATTTTGTTAAAAGTGTGGTGCTTCTATTGGGAAGGGAGGTAGAAGAAGAGAATTATTTGTAAGTTAGTCTGAAATTGCAATGAATGTATAATCTCACTAATGTAGGTATTCTTTCCAATGATGAATCTTGTGTATCTCTTGTCCATGTTCTCCCATAAGTTCACCACTGCTAGGACCCTTTCTTTAGTTCTTTTGACATCATAAGGATCCCAATGGAGTATTCAAGTTGTTCATTAGTTATCTCTAACTTGCTATGTGGACATTTCATCTTTTCCATTCAAAGGGAAATGATAACAATGTAAGGAAGAAAATAATAATTAAATATTTTAAAAGAGAAAAGGAAGGAAGGTAGGAAGGAAGGAAGGAAGGAAGGAAAGAAGGAAGGAAGGAAGGGGCAGGGGAGGAAGGAAAGGAAGAAGGGAAAGAAGGAAGTAAAAAGGAGGGAAGGGAGGAAGGAAGGAAGAAGGGAGGAAGGAGAGAAGGAAGAAAGGGAAGGAGAAAGAAAGGAAGAAAAAAGGGAAAAAAGGAAGGAGAGCAGGAGTTGAGGTATTAATCTCTCTACAATTGATTCAGTCACCCTTTTATCTGCATGTAATCGGGTTAGATTATTTTATTTCCCTTGAGTTCTCATAAATCTACTACTAAGCAGTTGGTTCCCCTGGAATACCTAGGAAGCAACTATATGTTACAGTAGAAAAGTGCTACCCTTGAATCAGGAAGACCTGAGTTCAAACGGGGCCTCAGATACTTAGTAGCTGAGTGACCCTAGACAAGGGACTTAACTTCTGCCCGTTTCCTCATCTATAAAATGAAGATAACAATAGCATCTACTTCATAGGATTGTGGTGAGGATCAAATAAGGCAATATTTGTAAAAACACTTTGGAAATCTTAATGCACTATATAAATGGTAACGATCACTTAACTAATATTTTTTGAGGCATTTCCATGTGTGCAGTAGCACTGTGGGGCATTTAGAAATGAATTTAACTTCAAGGAATTCACAGGGGAGATATACACCTGAAACTATTAACTGACCATCTGGGCACTGGACAGTAAAGACACAAAGAGAAACATGCCATTGTTTACAATGCTTCTCACTGACTCACATCTATTCCGTGTTCCATCTGCAATCCATAGTTTGAAGTCACAGGATTCTTTTTATACCTTGATCTAGTGTTTCCAGATGCGTTTTTAAAAGTGAGTTTTTGTCCTAAAAGTCATAGAATTACAGAACATTAAACCTGGAAGAGACTGCAGAAATCATCAAGTTCAGCTCTTCCATTTTACAGATGAAATAACTGAGGCCTGAGGATTAAAAACAACTTTCCCAAGGTCACAGAGCTACAAAGTGTCTGAGGCAGGAAACTGAGTCTTTCTGACTCCAGACCCAGCATTCTATACACTATACCACCTATCTGCCCACTATATTCTAGCAAGAGAGAGAAAATACATAAAGGAGCTGGAAAGGGACATTCGGAAATGGTGGCCTGAAAATGAGAAATATTCAAATCCTAAGAAAGATAAAATAAAAACTCATCTTGCAGAGCAGAGGGTTGTTTCAGAGTGATAGTTCAATGTTCTGGTGGTGGGCAGAGGGGGATGATGGACAGAGTACAGATGGGATGGTTTGGAAGTGGTGGATGGGGAATGACATGAAAGACTGGTTCCAAGCAAAACCATTCAAAAGCTCAACTACCAGACATGATGGTCATGCCAGGTCAGAGCCCTAAGTTCTGAGACTCAACATCCCCTTTCCCTTTTGGAGAGCTCAAATGGTCAGAGAATGCTTCCCAAAGCACAACCAGAACAGTCAACTTTAACCTGGTCTACAGAAAATTGACATTTTGTTGCCAGGTACATCTATTAGAAACTTCTTCCTCTCCTTTATGCATCCAGATGAGGAAACTGAGGCAGACAGGGTTAAGTGATTTGCCCTTGATGCACTCAGATGAGAAAATGAGAATAAAAGACTTTGCATATCTTAAAGCACTATACAAGTACTAGCTATTAATCCTGCTGTTGCTGCAGCCACATCCCATCAATAGACAAAATCAACACAGGAGGAGAATGAGTCATCTGGAATCCTCATTTTATTAATGGTTGTGGTCTCACCAGCCACAGATCATATATAGAACCAAGAAGAAATAACCAAAAGAAATATTTTAGTCTCTTAGACTTTGCTGAATTGTCACCTCAACCAATGAGCTGTCATTGGTGATGAGGGCTGTGATGATAGGTCACTTTGAAGATGAGCTCCATAGGCAAACTTCCTGGACAATGAATCTGAGTATTGCAAAGCAAATATGACTAACTTAATAGGGCTCAGAAATCTTCATGGATTAACTAAATACCAAGCTGATTGGGGGATCTCATGGAAAGAAGATGACATAGACAGAAAATTGGGGACAGGAAGTCCCCTGGGTCAACACTCACTGGGACAGAGTATATAAGAGAGAAGACATTCAAACCATCAAAAATATCCATCTCTCTTTCCTACTAAGCAGGAAAAAAAACTCCCTATACCATGTCTTGCTACCACGATTGCTGCTGCAGCGTCCCCACTGGACCTGCCACCACCATCTGCTCTTCTGACAAGTGCTGCCGATGTGGAGTCTGCCTGCCCAGCACCTGCCCACACACTACTTGGCTGCTGGAGCCCACCTGCTGTGACAACTGCCCACCCCCCTGTCACATCCCTCAGCCCTGTGTGCCCACATGCTTCCTGCTCAATTCTGCCCAGCCCATCCCAAGCCTGGAGAACCTGGACCTGACCACATACACCCAGCCATGCACCTGTGAGCCCTGTGTTCCCCAGTGCTGCTGAGGGATCACTATCTTTGCCCAGAGCCTGACAATACCTACAAGATGCCTATCCTGTATTGACCTGCTTCAGTAGCCCCAATGAGTTTCAGCAGATCAGTTGGAATGCCAGATATGGCAAAGGACACTTTTATCATCAGTAAAAAGGAAAACAAGATGCCTGCTTTGGCAACTTGGAGAAATGGGAATGATAAGCTAGTGCACTGTCTGGTTGTATTGAAATATTGTTGCAATTATTGAGACTTCATATTGTTTTCTTTGTCAGTTTGTTCCTTGGGTTGTCTTTCCTGTCCTGAATGCTTTTCTCAAAGCTCGGGGTTTCTTTATTAATTTCCAAATAAACTTGATTTCTCAAGTACTTAATTTCAGAATTTTCTGTGTGTTTCTTTTAAAAAGAAGAATTGGAAGTAAGATAGATTCCCTTTACCAGAGCAGTGTAGATTAATTAATTAATCAAATCCAGAGAACATTCATTAAACATCTTCTGGGTTCAATATCCTGTACTAGACTCTGGGGCTATGAGGACAAACTAAAAGTTCAGGCCCTGCTCTTGAGGGGCTTATATTCTATTTGGAGAATAGGACAAGAACGCAGATAAGCCTATACACAATAATCTGAAGAAAGAGACAACACCAACAGCGATCAGGGTCAGGAATGTCTTCCCGAAGTAGATGGCACATGAGCACATTGAACAAAGCGATGGATTCTGAGAGATAGGGGGAGATGGTAGGGGGAGATGCATGTCAGGCATGGAGAACAGCCTGTGGAAAGGTATGGAGGTGTCAGAGTGAATAAGAGAGTGAAACCTGGAGTCAGAAGAACTGAGTTCCAATATGACCTCAGAGACTTAGTAGCTATGTGACCGTGGACAAGTCATTTAACCCTGTTTACCTCAGTTTCCTCATCTATAAAATGAGTTAAAGAAAGAAATGGCAAACCG
Source organism: Gymnobelideus leadbeateri (assembly GCA_011680675.1). Classification (NCBI taxonomy): domain Eukaryota; kingdom Metazoa; phylum Chordata; class Mammalia; order Diprotodontia; family Petauridae; genus Gymnobelideus; species Gymnobelideus leadbeateri. The sequence goes on along the minus strand of WOXC01005630.1, from coordinate 29,307 downwards.
ATCCAGTGTCTTTGCTAAGAAAACCCCAAAGAGGGATCACAAAGAGTTGGATATTATTGAAAATGACTGAACAACAAGAGCTACAATGTTGTGGAAAGGAAACAGCAAGCATTTCCCCATTGGATTGTAATCTTCTTGAGGTCAGGACTAGTTTTTGTCTCTTTTTGTATTCTCAGAGTCTAGTGCCATGCTTTGTGCATTCAAGTAGGTGATTTAAATGGAATGAAGAATGCATGAAGGAGAGTAATGTGAAATGAGTGTGGAAAGATAGTTTGGAGCCAGATAGTTGAAAGACATTAATTTATCAAAAAGGGTATTCATGGGGTAACCATGGAAACTAGGTGGTACGATGAATAGAGCACTGAGCTTGGAGTTAGGAAGACCAGAGCTCCCATCTGGCCCCAGACTTTCACTAGTTGTATGACCCTGGGCAAGTCATTTAACTTCTATTTGCCTCAGTTTCCTCAACTGTAAAATGGGGATAATAATAGCACCTACCTCCCATAGTTATTGTAAGGATCAAGGGAGATAATATCAGTAAAAAGTACTTAGCCCAGTACCTGGCACATAGTAGGTACTACACAAATGTCAGTTAGTATTATTGTTATTGTATGACATAGGCTAAAATAATAATAAATTGCTAAAACAATAAAGTGACACGTGGGTTTTTTTAGAAACTTCGAAGATCAGAAATGTGATATAAAGTAAGCTGCACTAAATAGTCAGGAGCTGAACCACTAACTCACTTCAGTCAATCAATAAACCTTTTTTTAAGTGTATACTGTGTGCCAGGTACTGTGCTGAGTGATGGAAATACAAAAGTCAGAGAATAGTCCCTGCTCTCAAGGAGCTCACAGTCAAATGCAAATAACTATACACAAAAAAAGCTAGAAACAGAGTATTGGAAATAATCAACAGAGGGTAGAGTAGAAAAGCCATTTCTCCACTTTAGGTCACAATACCCTCATCTGTAAAATAAGAAATTTCCTGGTACATAGTAGGTGCTTCATAAATTAATGATAGTGTATACTTGCTAAACCCCCTGTTTAGAGCAGGATATACAACCTGAATTTATTTCTGAATTTGAGTTATTGGTTTAATCATTGATCACTCTTGTTCATTCCTCAAAAATTTGTAAAATAATCTCCAAACATCTATTCCAGGTCTGATACTCTTTTATTCTATGTCATGCATAAGATTATAAAAACTTATAGATCGTGGGAATTTAATAAATCCTTTAAGAGATCAATTTGAGTCTTAGGTGCTCAAGGAATTGAATATGGAATAAATTTTACATTTTTACACTGAGATGCCAAGTTCTCTTCTTTAATATATCATAGATATAGATGTAGAGCTGGAAAAGTCATCAGAGGTCATTTAATCAAACCCCCTCATTATACAGATGAAAACCTAAAATTGAGGAAGAGGAAGTTATTGCCTAAAGTCACACAAAGAGCAAAGGGAAGAGCTGGATATGGGATCATAACCCATATCATCTGACTTCAAATACATCCCTCTTTTCACAGCACCAGTTGCTAGAATGAGGCTGGTGACTTTGCACAGCCCTGCCTCACTTAAATCGAATTCGCTTACAAGTCAAGACATCACCTTCCTGATATCATTGGTCTCTTAAAGAACAAAAGACAAACAACAGCTAAGCAAGGAGTGTAGGTATGAAATCAGTACTTAACTAGGCTAAGGATATCCTGACTCAGGCAGAAATTTTCTTCTTATTTTAACCCATCACTGCCTGGTAACACACAGTATGTCTCACTTTTAAGTGTGGTCAACTGGGGCAGCGAGGCAGCACAATGGATAGAGTTCTAGCCCTAGAGTCTAGAAGACCTAAGTTTAATCCACTCTCAGATATTTACTAGCTGGGTGACTCTAGGCAAGTCACTTATTCCCACTTGCTTGAGTTTCCTTATCTGTAAAATGAGCCGGAGAAGGAAATTGCAAACCACTTCAGAGTCTATGACAAGAAAATCCCAAATGGGGTCACAAAGAGTCAGACATGACTGAAAAGTACTTGGATAAACCCTTTACTTCCTAATTCAACCATAGGAAACCAAAATAGGGCCTGCCTTTGAGGATATCAAATGTCCCAACACCACTGTGATGTTGCAACTCTCTTTAAGCCCACAACTCAGGAGAAAGGGCCTCACTCTACAACCCAGAGAATTCCAGTGAGTCCCAGAGAACAGGCCAGATGGAGGATAAAACTCTGACTGCTATGCTAATAATGATTCACAACAAAAAATTTTCTCTGTCTCACACACCTGCTTCAGCTATAAGTGTGCCAACCTAAAGACCCTCTGCTGGCAGTGTTATATGTACATGCCCTTCTGCTAAGTCTTAGGTCATGGACAAAGGCATAATCAGGAAGACACTAAGGCTAAACTTATGATGAGTTAACATGAAGCAGAAAAGAAAGAATGTGGAGATGCTGAGAAAGCAAGCCAGGGCATGCCATCCTCAAGTTGGGTCGTTCTTATTGTTTAATCGTTTCTGTCACATCTGACTCTTTGTGACCCCCCCTTTTGGGGGTTTTCTTGGCAAAGATACTGGAGTGGTTTACTAGTTCCTTCTCCAACTCATTTTACAGATGAGGAAACTGAGGCAAACAGGGTTAAGTGATTTGCTGAGGGTTACATAACTATTAAGAGTCTGAGGCCAGATGTGAATTCATGAAGATGTCTTCATGATTCCAAGCCCAGTGCCCTATCCACTGTGCCACCTAGCTGCCCCCAAGTTGGGTGCCATCCCCCAAAAGGTAACCAGTGACAGCATGGTACCATAACAAGAACATTGGATTTGAATTCAAAAGACCTGGATTCAAATACCAGTTCTGATTTCTGAATGATCTTTGGCAAACCACTACACTTCAGTTCTTTACCTGAAGAACAGGAAAGTTGGACCAGATGTCATTGAAACCACGTGAAGAGTGATGGATCTGGAGTCACAGGACCATTTTTTTTATCTCTGCCACTTCTTAATTATGTTATTTTGGGCAAAGAACTTAAGCTCCATGGGCCTCAGTTTCCTCCTCTGTAATAAGAGGACGTTAATCTAGATGTCTGAGTCTATGATCCTATGGTCTTATGACCTCTAAACCCCCTTCTGGTTCAATGATTCAAGGAGCATGAAAATTATTCTCTTGGAAATGGAAGGGAATAAGAATTTGCTAAGGACCTACTATGTGCCAGACACTGTGCTATATTCTTTATAAGTATTCCATGTTTCTTTCCTGGACCTTAATGGTATATCTACTTGGAAGTGAATAAACATAATATTCAGGGTGGGGTCATACATGAATTAGTATATACCCCACTGTTAATAAGGGTGTCTGCTTCTAACTCTTGCTTCCTGTGTCTAGACATTTGTCCTTGCCTTTCCAGGCCTTTGGGACTCAATTCCTAAGGACTATGGAATGAGAGAATTAATGATCATTGGACAAGGCCATGATGATAGGTAGAATTCTAATCACTTTGTCATAGAGATAACACCTCCAGAGTCTGAAATTTACCCCCTCGCCCAGCATTGATCTGTCATACAAATAAACATGGATTTGAAAGAGAAAGCAGAAAGGGTGGAGGGGTGGGGAGGGGTGTTCTTTGTTTGTTTATAAAGATATATAGTCATGTTTCCCATCAGTGATGCCGATTTTTCTCTTGCCTTTCAGACCACAACAGAGGGGAGTTTGGTCATGTGAATCCTATGAATCATTGGGTCACCCTCAGGCAAGGTATTTTGCCTCTTGAGGCCCCAATCTCCTCTTTTTGAAATGAGGAGATTCTAAGATTCTAAGATAGTGTAGTACCAGGGTGAGAATTTATTATTTATAAAACACTCCCAGGGATTTCAATGAAAACTGATAGAATATATAAAGCCATGATTACACATTTGTCATTTTATTTTTATGCCTTAAGGCCCACAGTGTATAATAATAAATATAAGTCCTCTATAATTTAAAAGTGGTCAGTTGCATTATCATGATATAGCTGTCTTGAAGGCAATGTGCCATTCAAGAGAGAGAAAGTAATGTCATTTCTGCCATGAGGTTCATGGGGTTAGCAGATCTGCTTGCTAAAACTTCCCTTCAAAAGAAGAGCAGGATGGTTCATCACAGACGATCCTAACTGATTTAACCACCTAGTACATTTGCCTGGCACACAGTAGGTGTGGGAAAATAAAATGTTTCCTGCATTGTAGAAAAAGTCAGACACATATAAAAGGAAAGTGATCTGCTGTATAATGCAATGAGAAATTCGAGAGCTTTGTATATATCATGAATCCTAGTTATGAATCCCTACCTACCATTCGAAAGTCAGTTTAAAAGCCACAGCTTTTGCCTGATTTCCAACACACTGAAAGCTGTTCATTCTTTCTCCACTCCTAAAATTTTTTTGTATATTTACTATGAATATATTTCATATTTACTTATCTGTATCCATATCCCTAACCACCAAGACCATAGCTCCTTGAGGGTAGGGACAAATTCATTTTGGTGCTTACATCTCCAGGAGCTGGCATAGTATCTGGCACACAGTAGGGGTTTTATAAATTAATAATAAATGCTTCCTGAAGTCTCTGTTCAAAGCAGGACACACACATCTGACTTCTTTTCGAATATTGAGTTATTTATATGTGCATAAATTCTCCTTCATTCAATCTAGTTCACCAAGCATCTTTTCAATCCTTCCTATGCATAAGACTCTATGGTATTTCCTAAATGCAGACTGGGTCTTTGGGGAGAAGGTGGGTTGCTTCCTAGATTTCCATTCATTTAATCTTGTTCCTTACATGTCCTTTTAGCTGAGCTCACTAAATCTTCAGACATTCCCTCTTTGTCAAGAAACTGCAGGTGTACAATTCTAACATCTCAAGGAATCTGTGAATTGATTTGAAGGCCAGTTTGACTATATGTAGACATGCCCTGAAATTTCCATTTCTCCCCAACTTCCTCCCTCGCCCTCATGCCAAGACACACACACTTAACAAAAAACCTGCTTATATTCTCATCATCTCCATCAAGATTGCCCAGTTTTTCTTTCAACACTACTCATTGGCATATACGCTGGAGTATAGCAATTGGATAGGACCAACCTAGATAAAATAGATTTCTATAGTCAAGCTGTCCCCCGCCCCCAGGTAAAATAAGGTCACCAAGAATCATCCCTGCTCTTAAGAAAACGGGAAGCGTTCACTGAGATCTGTCCATTTCAGAATGATAGTTTTTAAAAAGAAAATTTTATGAAAACTGGACAGTTCATTCCCCATCACTCAGTAGCCAAAGGCAAAGGGGAACAAAGATGCAAATAACGTCTAGGGGAGGTCTGAGATGCCCTAGGCATGTGTCACTTGCAATGTCTCTTTTCAGGACTGTTGTGTAAATTGCTGTAATGACAAACTCTTTGAAGCACCTCGTAAAGCTTTACTCCCAGTGACAAATAGCAAGAGTAATCAGTTAGGACTTAGCAATGAACTCAAATAAAATATAATTACCAAGAATGAAGACTCTTTGCTGGCATCTAAATGGAAAATCAGTCGAGAGATAATAGATCCAGGAAAACAAACAGAAACGAGGAAAGAAGCCTTGGGATTGGATCAACCCCTGCTGGGGAGGGTATATAAGAGGCCCACAGAGAGCAGACATTCAAACCATCAAAAATATCCATCTCTCTTTCCTACTAAGCAGGAAAAAAAACTCCCTATACCATGTCTTGCTACCACGATTGCTGCTGCAGCGTCCCCACTGGACCTGCCACCACCATCTGCTCTTCTGACAAGTGCTGCCGATGTGGAGTCTGCCTGCCCAGCACCTGCCCACACACTACTTGGCTGCTGGAGCCCACCTGCTGTGACAACTGCCCACCCCCCTGTCACATCCCTCAGCCCTGTGTGCCCACATGCTTCCTGCTCAATTCTGCCCAGCCCATCCCAAGCCTGGAGAACCTGGACCTGACCACATACACCCAGCCATGCACCTGTGAGCCCTGTGTTCCCCAGTGCTGCTGAGGGATCACTATCTTTGCCCAGAGCCTGACAATACCTACAAGATGCCTATCCTGTATTGACCTGCTTCAGTAGTCACAACCAATTTCACCAGATGTTGGGATGGGGGCCAGATGTGGCAGAACCACTTTCAACATCAATGAAAAGAAAATTGCAAAGCCCCCAAGGGTAACTGGAAAATCAAGTGCTGAATATCGCCTGTGCTTTAAAGGATATTCATTTCTTTCAGACTGATATGTATGATTCTTCATTTGGGATGTTTTGGGGGTCTCATTTATGTTCTTTTGTGTCTTCCTAGAAACTAAGGAGTTTTTTTTTCTGAATTTCCTAATAAACTTTTTCCCCTTCTGGCATACACAATGTCTATGATTTTTAAAAATTATTTCTTTATTCTTACTGTATATAAGGTGGTTCTAGAGTTTTAGGAGCAGAAATCAATAAATAAGCAAATATTAGGCTCCTACTACATGCCAATAACTGCTATCAGCACTGGGGAGATAAAAAGAGGAAAAGAAACATCCCTTCCCTCAGAGAGCTTGCATTCTATCAAGATAGAAAATATGCCAACATCTAAGTATATTCAAAATATAGGAATAGAGTTATACCTGTGATTTAATTGGTATAGAAAGCTCTGAGTTAACTACTATAACCATAAGTTGGCATCTTTTCTCTGATAGTCTTAGAAAGTTGCCTAGACTGCTGAGAGATTAAGTGACTTGCCCAGGACCACAAAGTCTGTGTGTATCAAAGGCAACACTTGAGTCCAAGTCATTCTGACTTTAAAGCTAGCTATCAACTCTACCAAGTATATACAAAATAAATGCAACATAACTGAGGGTGCTGGTAGCTGAGAGACTGGTAAAGGTCTCATGTAAGACCTTTGAGAGTTGAGCTTTAAAGAAAAAAGATTGAGGGGAGGCTAGGTGGTACAGCAAATAGAGCACTGGCCCTGGAGTCAGGAGGACCTGAGTTCAAATCTGACCTCAGACACTTAACACTTACTAGCCGTGTGACCTTGGGCAAGTCACTTAACCCCAATTGTCCCACCTTTCCCTGTCCAAAAAGCAAAAAAAAAAAAAAAAAGAAAAATATTGGGACTGAAATGGAGGAAGTGAATTCCAGACCTTGCAATGGAAGAGATGGGAAATAGGAAGAAGTCTACATTAGCTATCCAGACCAGAAAATGTGTAGAGGAGTAACATATAATAACCCTGGAAGAGTATACTGGAGCCAAGTTAAAGGGTTTTGAATGTCTAAAAGTGTCATTTAAAGGGAAGTGGCAAACTGGAACAGGAAATGGCAAACCACTCCAGTACCTTTGCCAAGAAAACCCCAAAGCTGGTCGCAAAGAGATGGACATGACCGAAAAGACTGAACAATGACAACAATATGTCAAACAATGGAGTTTATATTTATTTGATCCCATAGGTAATAGGAAATCATTGTTGTTTATTGGACGAAATAGTGACATGGTTAGACCTGCCTTTTAGAAAAATTTCTTTGGCAGCTGGAAAAAGGATGACATAGAGAAAGGAGAAACTAGAGGGAGGGGAAACATTGTAACTGGAGTTTATTACAATTGTCTAGAAGTGATGAGAGTATGAAGTAGGTTGAAATAAGTCTAGTCATCAAATAACTATCAACATTTGGCATATTGAAATAATAGCAGGAAAACTAGAGGTTATTTTAAGCTAAAATACATAAAATATGTAAAATATGTTAAAAATTGTAAAAATACAAGTAGAATACATTTCTCTACTAAGAGTAATTTAATTGACTAGGCTTATTATAAGCCAATAAATCAAACATGATAGTTTTCTGGTTAATTCAACTGCTTTCAGATAAATCTGCAAGTTTTCATAAAGTCCTTGAAGGAGTTTGATGTGTTTCTGTCTTTGTACCACAGTATCTAGAGCAGTGTCCATCATGTAGGCAGAGGAGATAAGAATTGGACTTACATATTCATTGATAAGAGGAATTCCCAGGTAAGAAAATTCCATCTAAAAATGCAGGTTGACATGTTCCCTGAAACTTATATTTTTACACAATTGGTGTCAAATTGAAATGATACATATCCCTGTAGATTCCATATCAACTTAAAAAAGTAAATATGAACATTATCTATGCTATATTGTATATTTATGTATTTTGTTAAACATTTCTTAATTACATTTTAGTCTGGTTAAGGCTATACTTGTGAGTTTTGGAGTTTGATACCTTTATGAGAGCTCTAAAAATTTAAAGGAACTCCTCAGGATCACACAGTCATCATACATGAGATAATAACCGTAACTATATTTAATATAGGGTTGTAAAGATTGCAGTGTCTTGGGGCGGAGCCAAGATGGCGGAGTAGAAACAGCTCGTCCAAGCCTCTCTCCCCCAGATTCCCCACAAACTATGTAAAAAAGGACTCTGAACAACTTCTGGAGCCCCAGCACCCACAGAACGACACAGAGAAGCTAACCTCCCACTGAGGACAGCCCAGCAGCCCTGCAGGAAGGACCAGCGCAGCGGTCTGGGAGCCGGCAACGCGCAGAGCGCAGGAGCCCAGCCGAGCGGAGCCCAGGTCCGCGTGAGCCGAGGTTTTAGCCCCAGGGCGGCAGGGCCAGCAGCCGGCTGGAGAGAACCCAGAACACCAGGAGCTGTGGCGACTCCAGAATTATCAACATAGACATGCCTAGGACAAAGTAAGAAGTTAGTGCCCAATGGACTTTGGGACCTGTATTTGGGGAATGCGTCAGCTCCCTCCCCTGGGGGCTAGAAGCCGCTGAGGAGACACGCCATTTTGTAGTTTTCATAGGCATTTCCGGCTCCCAGCCTACAAATCGTGGGGAGATCCAGCGATCAGTCTTGGGGGGTAGTCGCTCTTGCTTTAACCTCCCTGGATCTGGATTGTGATCTAGGGTGGAAGTTGTGGGTGGGTTTACAGCTTGCCAGAAACGGAAGTTGCCCCCCACACGTTCGGGACGAAAATTCCTCTATCTGGCCTTAAAGCCATAGTGTGGCAACAAGCCCAAAAGTCAAGCAATTAAGTGGCAACATGCCAAGGCAAAATAAACAGAAAAATGCAACCCTAGACTCCTATTTTGGGGGCATAGAGCGGGAAAAGGACTGTGAGGTCAGAAGTCCTGCTCCAAAAGCTCCAGGGGAAAACATGAGTGGGTTGCAGGCCATAGAGGACCTTAAGAAGGACTTTAAAAATCAAATAAGAGAAGTGGAGGAAAAATTGGAAAGAAAATGAGAAGGATGCAGGAAAAGTATGAAATGAGGGTCAACAGCCTGACTGAGGAAAACAACACCTTAAAAAATAGACTAGCTCAAATGGCAAAGGAGGCCCAAAAGGGCAATGAGGAGAAGAATGCCTTAAAAAGTCGAATTTGCCAGATGGAAAAAGAATATCAAAAGTTCACTGAGGAGATTCATTCTTCAGAGCTAGACTGGAGCAAATGGAAGCTAGTGACTTTATGAGAAATCAAGATGCTGTTAAGCAGATCCAAACAAACGAAGATTAGAAGGCAATGTGAAATATCTCATGGGAAAAACCACTGACCTGGAGAATAGATCCAGGAGAGACAATTTAAAAATTATTGGACTACCTGAAAGCCATGATCAAGGAAAGAACCTAGAAATCACCCTTCAAGAAATTCTCAAGGAAAACTGCCCTGATGTTTTAGATCCAGAGGGCAAAATAGAGGTTGAAAGAATCCATAGATCACCTCCTGAAAAAGATCCCAAAAAGAAAACTCCCAGGAATATTATAGCCAGGTTCTAGAATCCCCAGATCAAGGAGAAAATACTACAAGCAGCCAGGAAGAAACAATTTCAATATTGTGGAAACACAATCAGAATAGCCCAGGACCTGGCAGCTTCTACACTGAGGGATAGAAGGGCATGGAATATGATATTCCAGAGGGCAAAAGAACTGGGAATGAACCCAAGGGTCACCTACCCAGCAAAACTGAGTATTTTGTTTCAGGGGAAAATATGGTCATTCAGTGGAATAGAGGACTTTCAAGCATTCTTGAGGAAAAAACCAGAATTGAATAGAAAATTTGACATCCAGACACAAGAAGGAAGAGATGCCTGAGAAGGTAATCAGGGAAAAGAAATCAAAAGGAACTTATCAAAGTTGAACTATTTACATTCCTATATGGAAAAGCAATAACTGTGACTGATGATATCTTTCTCACTATGAAAATAATGGAAGAAGGGTGTGTGGTCATATGAATACATATGTGAATGTGTGTGTATATGGTTACAGTTATATATGGATAGAGGGCATAGGTTGAATTTGTTGGGAAGGGAGAATACTCAAGGGATGAAATTATGAGGTGAGAGAGGAAAGTGGCAAGAGGAGATGGGGAGAGACATGGTAGGGTAAACTATCTCATGTAGGAAGTGGTTGCAAAGGAGGGGGAGAATAAGGAAGGCAAAGGCAAAACCACATTCACATTGAATTTGGTTCAGGGAGAAAATGACATACATACTAAATGGGATATCTCAACCTGCAGCAGGATAGGGGGAAGGGGATGATAAAGAGGTATGATGGAAGGGAGGGCATCCTTGGGAGGTTGGAAGTACCCACTATAGAAGAGGGACAGGATCATGTAGGGAATGGACCAGGTGGGGGGAGGAAGGTAGTGGATCTGAAATTCGAGGTTGTAACATTAAATGTTTCAAATATATATATATATATATATATATATATATATATATATATATATATATATATATATGAATACTATTATTAATACTCTTTTGCCTATAATTGGGAGATAAGATGTGCAGGCATTGGGACACAAAGATTCATCTTCCTCTAATGGAAAAGTCGATGGGGGTATGGGAGAAGGTATGGGAGAGAGCAGATTGGAGGAAGCGATATCTTGTTGGACTGCTATTCAGGGAGGTTGGGTAGGGGAATAATGAGGGGAAAATGATTGTAACTCAAAATCTGGCGGAAATGAATGATGTAAAATAGAAGTTAATAAAGCATTTGTTTAAAATAAATAAATAAATAAACAAAACAAAAAAAAGATTGCAGTGTCTTTTTGTTTTGTTTTAATGAATATTGTCTTATTTTATCCTCAGAGAAATGCTGAGAGGTTGTTTTTGTTTGTCCTTCATTCTCAAAGAAGACCATGACATAAGGAAGGTGATGCTTTGACTTGCAAGTGAATTGGATTTAAGTGAGGAGGGCTGTACAAGGTCACTAGCCTCGCTTTCTACACCAGAATCATCTGGGTCCAGTGGCAGAATATAGTTCAGGATAACTGGAGACACCCCCGACCTTGGAAAGTAGGCAGGTAGGCAACAACAATCACTTAATAAGTATTTACTATGTTAAGTACTTGCTGATAGTAAATTCTTCAACTTGAAAAGACTACAAGCCAAGACCAAAGTCGAATGAGTGTTGGTGCATGATTTTTTGTTTGAAGATGATTATGCACTCAATGCAGCCTCTGAAGCTGAGATGCAACAAAGTATGGATCTATCCTCTACTGCTTGTGCTAATTTTGGTCTAACAAAGAAAACACAGGTGTTCCATCAGCCAGCACCATCCATATATGGAACCATCATTTATAGCAAATGGAAAAGTTTTGAATGCTGTGGATAGGTTTGCTTACCTTGGTAGCATACTTTCTGGGGATGTACACATTGATTATGAGGTTGACACAGGCATTGCCAGAGCTAGTTCAGTGTTTGAGAGGCTCCAAAGGAAAATGTGGGAGAGAAGAGGTATTAGACTAACTACCAAACTGAAGATCTAAAATAGAGCTATTGTGCTGACCTCATTGTTGTATGCCTGTGAAGTCTACTAGCACCATGCCAAGAAACTGAATCACTTCCATTTCAATAGTCTTAGGAAGATTCTGAAGAACACCTGGCAGGATAAGGTAGCAGACACTGAGGTCCTTACTCAAACTAAACTGCCAAGTATTCAAACTCTGCTTCAGAGAGCGCAACTCCAATGAGTTGGCTATGTTGTTCAAATGCAAAATGTATGCTTGCCAAAAAGACTTTTATGAAGAACTCACACAGCGCAAGTGCTCACATGGTGGTCAGAAGTAGTGATACAAGGACTCTCAAAGTCTTTCTTAAGAATTGGAATTTGATTTTGGAATTGATTGTGTGACGTGGGAGACACTGACACAGGACCCCTCAGACTGGCGTGTCCACATCAGAGAAGGTGCTGTGCTCTATGAGCAAAGCAGAGTTGAAACAGATCAAAATAAATATGAGATGTGCAAATTTAGAGAATTCACCCCAAATGTTCACACAGACTATTTGTGCCCAGTCTGTGGTAGAACATTCCGAGCTCGTATTGGTCTAATGAGCCACAGTTGGCCACACTGAAACTTGACTCTAGCACAGTGAGGTCATTTAGGTCCTCTTCCAGAACAAAGGATAACAACCAACTAACCAACTTACTATATGCTAGTCAGTCAGCTAGACACTAGGAATACATACACAAGGAACAAGAAAAACAGTGCTTGCCCTCAAGGGGCTTAAATTCTAATAAGGAAAGGGAACACACAAAAAGGATCCAAAGCTGGTGGAGGGAGTAGATAGCTTTTCCAAGGGAGCAAGGTGTCGTAAGGTAAGTACTGTCATTATCCCTATTTTACAGATAGGGAAACTGAGGTAAACAAAGGTTAAGTGACTTGCCGCAGGTCACATAGCCAGTGAGTTTCCAAGGCTGGATTTAAACCCAGGTCTTCCTGACCCTGAAACAGGCTCACTATCCAATATATGGAAGCCTCTGTCTGTCACACTGTAGGTGCTTAAAAATTATGTGTTGTTTTGAATTGAATCCAAGAAACCTAAGAATAAAAAAAATGGTCCTCAGTTCTGTGCTTATGGCTTCCCTAGTGATAGCGGCAGAATGGTGGACAAGGCAGCTGAGGGTGCTGAGGATCACATGAGTTTTAAACTACCAATTAACATGAATTTAACTGATGGTATGCAAGATGTCCAACAGCCAAGGAGCTGAGACACTGCTAGAGAAAATGAACTGTTTGAACCTATGCTGTGTCAGTGTTGACATTCTTACCATAAACTACATGGATAGAAACACTATGCTGCATATATGACAATTACTGTCTTACAAATAGACATTATTTCAAGGAAAAGATATATTTACTATTAATGATTAGTATTTTTAATAATGATGACACATTCTTTGTATTCTTTCTAGGGAAAACAATTTTTTTCATATATTAGATCACATGCTCAAGAAGCCTAAGCATGCATTTTTTTCCAAATCTTTGGTTAGTGACTCATTGGATCATTTGGGCAGATCTTCCAGACTTGCAATCTGTAACACGTGCAGGTATTAGTGCAATCAAGATCATTGTGTCAGTGCAAATAAAACGAATTTACATTAAGATTTTATACATGTATGTACATGTATTTTTTTTTTATTTTTGGAGGGGGGAAATCAGGGCAATTGGGGTTAAGTGACTTGCTCAAAGTCACACAGCTAGTGAGTATTAAGTGTCTGAGGTCGGATTTGAACTCGGGTCCTCCGGACTCCAGGGCTGGTACTCTATTCACTGCACCACCTAGCTGCCCCATATACATGTATTTTTAATGTTTTAACAAAAGCCATAGGAATGGAAGGAGCATTTATATAATGCTTACTATGTGCCAGGTACTGTGCTAAGTGTTGTTATCATTATAAATATTATCTCTTTTTGATCCTTGCAACTCCAGGAGCAACTAGATGGGACAGTAGATAATAGTACTGGGCCTGGAGTCAAGAAGACCTGAATTCAAATCCAGTGTCAGACACTAGCTGTGTGAACCTGAGCAAGTCATTTAACCTTGTTTGCCTCAGTTTCCTTATCTGTAAAATGAGGTGGAGGAGGAAATGGCAAACCACTCCAGTATCTTTGCCAAGAAAACCCCAAATGGAGTCATGAAGAGTCAGACAGACACTGAACTGAACGAACGACAACAAACAACTCTGTCCAAACAACTCTGTGAGATAGGGGTTGTCATTATCCCCATTTTACAGTTGAAGAAACTGATGCAGACAGAATTTAAATGATTTACCCAAGGTCACAGAGCTGGGAAACATCTGAGGTTGAATGTGAACTCAGGTCTCCCTAACCCCAGGTATAGTGTTCTATCCACTGAGCCACCTAGGTGCCTCCAAGGGGTAATAATCTTTAAACTGGAAGAAAACTAAGAGGTATCAAATACAAATGAGGTAGCCTGCTATAATGGATAAAATACAGAGGCAGGAAGACCAGTGTTTGAATCTTGCCTCAAACACTTATTAGTTCTAGGCAAATCACTTAACCTTGTTGTAACTCAGTTTGGTCATCTGTAAAACTAGGCTACACCTTATAACTTATCAGATCCCTTCAATCTCTAAATCAACAATCCTATGAATCCCTCAATTTACAGATAAGAAAAATGAAACCTAGAGAAATTGAGGGATTTTTCCAAAGATCATGTAGATCATAAGAGATAAAAAGGTCGGATTTGAACTGGCCTTTTCTGATTCCAGAGCCATTTTTTCTTTAAAAACACTAACAATATGAATAATGAGTTTTTACACAAACAAAAAGGTCTTACTCAGGGAAACCAACTTTAAATATGAATGCTTATCAATTCATTAAACATTAATTAAGTGCATACTATATACCAGGCACTGTGCTGAGCTCTGCAAGTACAAATGTAAGCAGAAAGATAGTCCTACCCTGAAGGAGCTTGCACTTTTTTTTTTAGCTTACACCTCCTTAATTTTACTATTGTGATTTCAAAATTAAGCACCTGGGTTTTAATCATCTGATTTTTATTTAAGTCAAACCTTCTCATTGTTCATTGAGTTACTTATTTGTTTGTTTTCATTCACAGCCATAACTAGGAATTCTTCAACCCAGGCCAATTCAGCTGAGATGGTAGAAGAGGACAGTTAACTTGGGTTAGATGAAATTGTATGGAAAGAGGTTGTGGCCCATCTCTTTACAAATCCAATTCTATACCCTACCCCCTGAAACTCTAGCAGGACTTGGCAGAGGCAGGTAGCAGGTAGAGTAGTGTGATGGTGGAGGAAGGCAGACCTTAAAAGAGAGTAACAAAATGAAAGGACCTTGGAAAGAGAAGAGGGGAAGGGGTAGGGGGAAGCCCATGGTTCATGAGGAAGCAAGAATAATCAGATGTCATGGTGTGGAATAGTAAAGGACCACTAGTTACAGGGATAATAGACTAGATGGGATGGTAAATAGAGCACTGGGTCTAGAGTCAGGAAGGCCTGAATTTAAATCCAGTGTGAGACACTTATTAGCTATGTGACCCTGGGTCAGTCACTTAACCTTGTTTGCCTCAGTTTCTAATCTGTAAAATGAGCTGGAGAAGGAAATGGCAAACCACTCCAGTATCTCTGCCAAGGAAACCCTAAATAGGGTCATGAAGAGTCCAGAGAACCAGATGAAGAACTTTTTTAGATGTTCTTTACCTGATACAAAGCTCAAGTTTCCTTGCCCTAGTTACAACTTTCTTTTTCATTCCAAAGGCAATGATGGAAATTGTGTGCATGTTTTAATGGATGCAAAGTCATACAGAGAATCAGCAAAGGTCGTGTCACAAGCCTCTCAGTCACTGCATAGAAGATTTAATGTAACAACTACTAGATATATTCTCAAGTTGCAGAATTTCTTTTTCATAGTCAAAATTGCCAGTGCCATGTTTTAATAAAATGGAACAAAAAGTATTAGGATGCTCTCTTGTTGATTAAAAAAATCTGCTCAGATAGGAGAAAGAAAATTCAGAAGATTGGATCCATGCTAAAGAGAAATGTATAAAAAATAGGACTAGAATTAGATGTTCTCTAAGAAGCCTTCCAATGCTTCAAAGTCTGTGATCTCAGGAGCCCTCCCTCTACTTAAAAGCATTCAACAAAAGATTTTCCAGTCCTTGGCATATTTATTTATGGTGCTTCATAAATGCTTCTTTGATTCATTGATCACTTGCTGATCCTAGAACAATAAGGAAGGTGCTTACTTGGCACTGGTATTTTAATTTTTCCAAAGATTTTGCCTAGCCCCCAAGGTCAGCAGCAATTAGAGTCTTTAGAGGCTTTGGGTGACATTATCCCAATTCCCACTTGCATTGACCAATCCCATTTCCAGAGGACTGGCTGCATCTCCTTCTAAGTGTTCTAGGAGTTCCCTCAAGGGACAGTGATGTTCTTCTCTAACACTATCAGCTTGAGTTCCTATTTCAAGACGTTCTCTCCTATCAATCCCCAATGATTATTACTCCAGCATAATGTCATCTATTTTGTTTTTACATAAGGATATTTACCAAGAAGAGTGCAGAGGGGGCAAGTACAATGTTTCTCCCTAAAACCCAAGAGTATACTCACCTAAACCACCTTGGTCTCTGCAAGGAGTGGACTCACACTTAAAGAAGTTGTTACAAAGTATTTGTCATATTAGTTTCACTCCCTAAGGGGCACAGTTATACCCTTGCTTGTAGGCATCTTGGCTCTAAGGACAATATTATGCTGGGTTAGATTCCCAGACACTCCTCAGGGCCTTGCTGGTGGACCAATCTCAATTACCAACAAACTCTGGCATTGACCCCAACAGCTGGCACTCTAGAAGTTCACAAGGTTACAGACTAGTAGGAGAGAATTGATGCAACAGGAAACCTAAGTGCAGAGAGTAGACCACTGACGCTAGTTCTCTCTGTTTCTCTACCTGGAAGCTAACAGTAATGCTTGTCTCCTCACTCATAAGCACTTGGGCAGGAGAGGGGAGAAGGGGGAGAGACAGAGACAGAGAGAAACAGAAAGAAGGAGGGAGGGAGAGAGATGGGACAGAGACAGAGGGATGGAAAGATAAAGAGGGAGAAAGACAGAAACAGAGACAGAGGAAGAGAAAAGGGTCAGAAACAGAAAAATCAAGAGAAGGAGAAAGGGAGAGAGAGGGAAAGAAAGACAAATACAGAGGATGGGAAGAAGAAAGAGACAGAGGGAGAAACAGAGATAGAGAAGGGAGAGCGATAGAGACATAGAGATAGAAACAGAGAGGAGGAGGGGGAAAGATGGGATAGAGTCAGAGAGATTAATAGAGATGGGGAGACAGAGATTGACAGAAAGAGGGAGAGACTGAGACAGAGAGAAGAGAGAGAGACAAAGAGAATGTTTATTTGTATGTGTTTGAGAGAGAAAGAGAAGCTCATTTTGGCAAGTTTTTACCTTTTGAATGTGCACCAACTTCTGGCTCATTGCACAATCAAAAGTGTGTGTGTGTGTGTGTGTGTGTGTGTGTGTGTGTGTGTGTGTGTGTGTTTACTGTGCTGGAACAGCTGGAACAGACTGGAAACAGTGAAAGAATACCTAAGCATATTCTAGAGTGGCAAGCTGAGTCCCTCCATTTTATTTCATCACAAACTTCCAGGCACAGGATCCCCAAGCAACCCAAGTCAGGATGCAATATGCAGAATGACATACAAGCTTAAAAGGTAGAACTTCCATTAGCCGTTTCTGTCCCCTTTACACACACTGACTGATTTCACAATGTTAATTCCTATTTTATTGGTATGCACTGTGGGTCCCAGCCAATGAGGTTATGTAAATACCAGAAAACAGATTCAGCCATAATGACCCTGCTGCCATTCTGGAATGGCTCCACCTTACAAAAGCCTGAATCCTACTTGAGTTCAGAAAACTCTCAAAAAGCAATTCATTTTCTGAGCTGACTCAAAAGCTACTCAACAAACATTAAGTGTCTGTTGTGTTCAAAGTTCTAGAAAAACAGAAACAAAAAGCAAAAAATAGCAACTCAGGCCCCTGCCCTACTCTATAATAAACAACTTCAGAATGAGGCCACAGTGTGGTATATGGAAGTGATTCTAATTCAGATGTGGATTATTCTATATCAGCAGTAGGGAAACTAAGGCATTAAGGCCATGTGTTTGCTCTCCAAGTCCTAATGTATGGCCCTTGTCTTACTAAATGGTCTTTGAGGACCCTTCTAACCCTGACATCCTTTAATTCTGTTAGACAATAGGAATGTGGAGAATTAAAGCAAATTGCCTAGTTTGGGCAAATCAACAGACCAAAGCAAAATTCCTGAACCACTGTTTGTGCCAAGACCTGTATGTAAAGTCACCTGTCAGCAGCCTGGGAGGTAGCCATCAATGGTGTAATTTAACCTTCCAGATGAAGCAGAGTGTGATAGGCCAATCAAGCAAAGAGATGGCTTCCTAAACCAAGCACACCTCATTCCATTAGCATGTCTGCTCTTCCCCCTAAAGATGGGAGGCTATTAAAAAGATTTCTAATCACATTAAAATTTATTTTTATAGCTGGTAAGATGGGACAATTCAGAAAAAAATGGTAATAATCTGGAAGATTCTTCTGTAAATCTTCATCAACATGCATGCTTGATATTGCATTATCATTTAAGGCAGACACGGAAGGTTATAAAATAGGTAACTATGTCCTCCATCTCCTATTTGTAACAAATTAGAGCCCTGAATGTTTGTTGACCAAGATTTTTCTCTTCCTTTCCCACATTTTTGAAGCTTTAATCTCTGGAATTCCTGCGGTGATTATCTAAAACAGGCATATCATTCATTCAGGCATTCATTTATCAATCAACAAGTATTTATTAATTGACACACAATGTGCCAAGCATGGTCTAGCAATACAAAGACAAAAACAAAAATGGCCCCTCCCTTCAAGGACATTATATTGAAGCAGGGTAAGGGAATGGGGAGGGGGATAAGTACATAGAAAAGTTAATACAAAGTAATATCAAGAGAAGAAGGTACTGCCAACTGAATGTGGGAAGGATCAAGAAAGGTCTGATGGAGGTGGCACACTAGGCATGAGGGCCACTATGTACAATGACATGGCAAAGGGAGATGGAGTGCCATATTTGGGGAACACCAAGTTGGCCAAATGTATCTGAAGTATATAATGAATGGAGGGGAGTAATATGCAAATAAACCTGGAAAGGTAACTAGAGCAAGATGGTTAAGAGTCTTAAATACCAGGGTAAATATTTTGTATTTTATTCTAAAGAAAATAATGAATTTTTGCTGCTTTACTTCCAAAACCTTCTAGTTCCAATCTAGATGTCAATGACAAAGACACCTCAACATACAACACTTTTTACCACATGCCTAATATCTTGATTTTATTATCCTACTGGCCCATGGATGCTATGATAGATCCTCTTCCAGCAACATGAACTTGACCTTTTTAATGAGGTAAGGAACTCCTCCATTGTAAATACACAACAGACTAATGAAATGTTCTTTTGAAAACTATTATAAACAGGGCTTAAGCAAACATCCTGAACATTGTCAACAGCCCTGGAGAGGCTATATAAAAATCTCAATAAGGAAGGAGAAGAACAAGCCAGGTGTGGGTACCTTGAGCCTAGCAGCAGATCCTTGCCCTTCCCTTCTGATACTATGACTTCTGAATGTGCCCCTAAAAGTGATACTCCTGAGTCCTGTTCTAGGGCATCAGACTGTCCCTCTGTTTCAACCTGTTCTACTGAGATTCCCTGCCTTCCCAGTACTGAGGAAGCATCCAGATGCCAAACCCCAACCTTCTTTGCCAGGTCCTGCCGGCCCACAAGTCGCCTGGCGACTTGCTACATACCTGGGAGCTGTAGCATCCCTTACTTTGTGGGTAGCTATGGTTGGTGTGATGAAGGAGCCTTCAACAGCAATGAGAAGGAGACCATGCAATTCCTGAATGACCGCCTAGCCTGCTATCTGGAGAGGGTCCGAGGACTGGAACAAGAGAATGCAACCCTGGAATGCAAAATCCGAGAGCAGTGTGAGCTAGAAGTCCCCCTCGTGTGTCCGGACTACCAGTGTTACTTCAATACAATTGAAAATCTCCAACAAAAGGTCTGTTAGCCAATTCTTCTCCCCCACCCCCTACCCCCAATCTGACTGGATACGTTGATATGTTATAGGACTGCTTTATTAATGGAGGGAGATGAGGCTAGAAAGAAAGAGAATTATAAAAATATTTCCTAAAAGTGAAATCTGGAATATTATCATTATGTTGTATGGAAGACCAAATGAGATAACACAGTAAAAAGATTTTCTACCTAAATTATACCGCTATTATTACTGTTGCTGTTGCTACTCAGAAGCTTGGACTTGGAGTGAAGAAAAACTGAGTTAATTGTTCACCTCAGACACTTAACTAGCTACATGACCCTTAAATCAATTAATTCCTCTGTGCCTCAGTTTCCTCATCTGTAAAATGAGAGGGTTGGACTTGATAGTCTCTTAAGGTTCATTCCTGCTCTAAATCTAGGAATCTATGAACAAAGTTTCTTTTTTCTCAGAGGTATAAAGTTTACAGTCATAGAAATTATAGACAAATATTCTTTAAATACTTTGGTGGTAGAGATATTAATTTTTAAAACCTTTTCTAGAAAGAAAATATCTATGTTTTACTGCTGTTGGGTTATTAGAGGCAATGAGTTTGTATAAATATTGTGAAGTAGTTAATGAAATGTTATTTTCTTCCTTACTTGTTCTCCAAATTCTCAGTTCTTTCTTTCTTGAGAGAGAATGATGTGAATCTTAAAACAGAAATAAAAGTGAAGCAATATAGTCTCCCAACTTTTTTTTCTTTTTATATTTAAGTGACCTTTTGGGGGGGCACAATATACTTCCCAAGAAATGCTCAAAGTGTCACACCCCTCCCCTCCTCCCTCACCCCACCTTCCACAATCAAATATCTGGTGGTTTTTAAAAGAATGGATGCTTGAATTCCTTTCAAATCCTTGATACTATTTCATCTCCTGTTTTTCAGATCTTGTGTACCAAGGCAGAGAATTCTAGGTTAGCTGTTCAGATTGACAACTTCAAATTGGCAGCAGATGACTTCAGATCAAAGTAAGTCTGGTGGCATGGATAGGGATAAGGAAGGGAGGGGAATATGCATTTATATAGTGTATGCTAGGTGCTGTGTAAGTATTTCATAAATATTATTTCATTTGATCCTCACAACAGTCTTTCCAGGTGGGGTTATAATTCCCATTTTACAGTTGAAGAAACTGAGGCAAACTGAGGTTTTTGTGACTTCGTTAAGTGACTTGCCCAGGGTCCTGAGGCTAGGAAGTGTCTGAGGCCGTCCAGGCCCAGAGTTCTATCCACTAAATCACCTAGCTGCCTGCATAAGGGACTAGGATGGATAAAGGCCAGTCTTAGAGTCAGAAGAACTTATCCTACCTCTGACATATATTAGTTGTGTGTCCATGTATTAAGTTACCCATTACTTGATTCTACATTTAGAGTCAGAGGACATAAGTTTCAGTCCTATATCTGTCCCCTTACCTTTGTGATTTTGAGTAGGTCACACCATGAAGAATAAGAACAAAATGAAATTAAGTTTCTCTCTTGGGATTAAAGGTATGAGACCGAACTGTCTCTTCGACAGCTGGTAGAGGCCGACATCAGTGGTCTCCGAAAAATCTTAGATGATTTGACCCTATGCAAATGTGACCTAGAGGCACATGTGGAATCTTTGAAGGAGGATCTTCTCTGTCTCAAGAAAAATCATGATGAAGTAAGGAGAGGGATGGGGAAGGGAGAGGAATAGGAGGGGAAGGGGCAGTCCAAGTGGAATGAGTGGCCAAACTAAGGTGATGGATTGAATGTCACAAAATGTATGATGTGCACAAGCAAAAACTAACTGATAAGAAAAAATATCCAGCTGAATTCTACCATTTCATTTCTGTATATAATGTATATAATATATAATTTCTGTATATAATTCTGGCTATAATGACACACCCTAT
The DNA here is from genome assembly GCA_011680675.1 of Gymnobelideus leadbeateri. Lineage (NCBI taxonomy): Eukaryota > Metazoa > Chordata > Mammalia > Diprotodontia > Petauridae > Gymnobelideus > Gymnobelideus leadbeateri. The sequence goes on along the minus strand of WOXC01005630.1, from coordinate 7,492 downwards.
GTAGCCACAGAGGGAACATAAAACATGACTGAGCATGGCTACTTCTCTCTGTAGTAGCTAGCATTTACATAGGGCTCTAATATTTACCAAGTATTTTACAAGCATTAGCTCAGCTGATCTTCACAACAATCTTGAGAGACAGATACTATTATTATCCCTATTTTGTAGATGGGGAAACTAAGGCTCAGAGAAATTTTTTAATAACTTTTCTACGGCCATTCAAGTGTTGGAGACAAAATATGAACCCAGATCTTCCCTTTCTTCAAGGCCAGTTTTTGACTTCTGCTCTGGACTTGAAATTAAGAAGACCTAGATTCTAATTCTACTTCAGACAAATTATAGTTGCGTGGCCCTGGGCAATCCATGTAACCACCCTGAGCCTCAGTTTCCTTATCTATAAAATGGGGATAATAATAGTATCTACCTTTGAGGGCTGTCATGCAGATCAACTAAGATAATGCTAAAGGAGTGCTTTAAAAATTTCAAAGTGCTTTATAAACTTGAGATTATTATTATAAAAATCATTTTTCTCATCCTACTTGATGAAATTAAGATAGCAAAATCTGGAATTATTACTACTATATAGTGTGAAAGAAATTCACATATTTCTGAACATATGGAAGAGGAAATTAAATGGTGTGATAAGAATTGCTGTATGTATAACACCAGTAGCTATTTTAATTACAAGTACTGGTGTGATGGGGTGACCGCTGAACCAATGATCTCTGCATACACTGTCACCTTTCTAACCTTCTTTACTTTAGGAAGTTGATTTATTGAGGGAACAGCTTGGGGACCGACTCAATATAGAGCTGGACACTACCCCACCTGTTGATCTGAACAAGGTCCTGGAGGATATGCGGTGCCAGTATGAAGCGGTGGTCGCTGATAACCGCAGAGATGTTGAGCAGTGGTTCACCCTTCAGGTCAGCACTTGAGACCAAAAACTAACCAGAGATTTCAGGTCATGCTTTAATATTCATCTCTGTTCTTTGCACTTTTCCCTCCCTTTTAAATTATTCCTGTATTTCAGACAGAGGAATTAAATCAGCAGCAGCTGACTAGTTCTGAGGAGCTGCAGTGCTGCCAATCGGAGATTCTTGAGCTGAAGAGGACAGCAAATGCTCTGGACATTGAACTCCAGGCACAGCATGGTTTGGTATGGGACATGCAGACAAGGATACCCCATAGAGGGAGGAATGAGGCCAATGGAATGACCTAAGTTGATCCATATTCCTAGCATCCATATTCCACAACAGCCACAGATGGCCACTCTACAGAAAGAGCATCCAGGCCTGAAATTAGACAGTCATCAAAGGAGCTGAGCAATCCAGTGGTGCTAATTCCCAAACCTATAGCTTCATTTTTGGTTTCAAAGACTGAATTATGACAGATTGATAGATTTTACTCATATCCTTAATGCAATAATGTCTACTGCATGCCAGATTCTGTGCTAAGCACTGGGGCAGAAAGACAAAAGATATCCCAGCTCTCAAGTACCTTACAGTCTAATAAGAGAGATTACGCAAACAACTATGTGCAAATAAGATAAGTATAGAATAAACTGAAGATAATTAACAGAGGAAAACACTAGTATTAAGTCCTTATTCAGTCATGCAACATGCAAACAAAATGTATGAATGAGATATATATTGGATAAATTGTAGATAATTAACAGAGGGAAGGCACTAATGTCAAGCTGTTGTTCAGGAGTAGTCCGACTCTTCATGACCCCATTTGGCATTGTCTTGGCAGAGATACTGGAGTGGTTTGACATTTCCTTCTCCAGCTCAGTTTACATATGAGGAAACTGAGGCAAACAGAATCAAGTGATTAGCCAAGGGTCACATAACTAGTAAGTGTCTGAGATGGGATTTGATCTCATGAAGATGATTCTTTACTGATTCGTCTATGCCCAGCATTCTATGCACTATGGTGGCACCTAGCTGCTAGTATTAAGTATTAGTATTAAGAGGTAGCTGGGAGCCTATTTACAGAAGGTGAAACTTGAACAGAGATTGAAGGAAGCCAGAAAAGCTCAGAAATGGAGATGAGGAGGAGAGGCACTCTGGGGATGGGACTCCAGCAGGGAATTTCTAAAACTTTTATTCATTTTACTAGACTTTAGGTTCCACGAGAGTAGAAATCATGTCTTTCCTAAGTTTTCTATCTTCCTCAACATCTAGCAAAGAATTCTGCATAGAGTAAGTGCTTTGTTTATTCATTCATTCAAGAAACATTGATCAAGGACCTAGTGTTCTAGGCTCTAGGAAAAGTACAAATTACAAATAAGGCAAGGGTTTTATCCTTGTGGTGTTTATAAATATTTGTCCAGTTGTTAGATGGATTCTAAATCTTGAAACTCTCTAAGTTTTCCTAGGAACCTTATATATCTTATTACTATTTAAATTTGGCTTCTCCCACAAATAAAGAAGAAACAGGAGTGTCATGCAATTAAAAATATATATGTAGCAGTATGTATACCTTCCTCTCAAATAATAGAGTCTGAAATAGTACCAACCATGGAGTCAGGAAGATCTAGGTTTCAAACTTGTCTCTAATGCCCATCAGGTTTTCTATGCACTATAGGGAAAGGGCTACTTCTCTGAGGCTCAGTTCCTTCATCTGTAAAAATGTGTTACCTTACAGGATTATTAGAGACTTAAATGAGATGAGGAGTGTAAACTGCTCTTCAAACTTCAAAATGTGGTATAAATATCAATTAATATTAAGCAACAGAATCTCTCAGTCTTCAAAAATACTAAAAAACATAAAAGTTCTTTAATCAATGAAAAGATAAATGAATAAATGAATGAACAAATAAGATATTTATTAAATATCTACGTTGGGCACAACACTGTAATAAGTGTTGGGTATATAAATGGAAAGAGAAAAGTAAGACAGTCCCTGCTTTCAAGGAGTTCACATTTTTAAAGGAGGAAACAACATATATTGAAGGTTTCCACTATAAATCTACAAGCCCAACATCATAGAACCAGAAGGTCCCTTAGAATTCATCTAGTTCAGTCATGATATTTTACAGAAAAGGAAATTGAAGTTCAAGGAGTGGAGGTGATTCCAGGACACACAGCCCTTCTGTTAACTAGGTCACTTTTCCTGTCTCCTCTTTCCCCATTCAGATAGAATCTCTGGAATGCACCAAGGCAGAAATGGAGACACAATATAACACTCAACTGGACCAGATGCAATGCCTGATTGATAATGTGGAGTCCCAGCTAGCTGACATCCGCTGTGATCTGGAGCGACAGAACCAAGAATATCAGGTTCTCTTGGACATGAAGGCTCTGCTTGAGTGTGAGATTGCCACCTACCAAAGCCTGCTAGAGAGTGAAGACTGCAAGTAGGTGCAATCAGATCAGTAGGATGCCAGTTTCTGAATAATTACAATGGGGTTGAAAAAGACATGAATCCTGCCAAAGGAGCCTTGTTCTAAAATTGCCCATTTACCCACATTCATGGGGAGAAACCTTCTAGCTGTCTCACAGGACATCTATCTGTAGACAAAGAGAGAGAGACAGAGACAGAGAGAGAGAGAGAGAGAGAGACAGAGAGAGAGAGAGAGAGACAGAGAGACAGAGAGAGAGAGAGAGACAGAGACAGAGACAGAGACGGAGAGAGACAGACAGAGAGACAGAGAGACAGAGAGGAGATATATAAAGCATTTGTTAGGCACTTATTATATGCCAGGCACTGCTCTAAAAACTGTGGATACAATACAAGCCAAAAAATTTATTGTTAACCCATCACATTGATTTTAACCCAACACATTCCCCTTTTGTAATGAATTAACAGACAAGAAGAATGTGTTTTGAGAGCATGGTACTAATATTATTATCCAATGCATTTAATGTGAGTTGTATTGCCTCTTAGTGTTGTGTTCATTTACAATGCTCTGTATTGTTCTCCCTGTTTTCTTTGCTCTTCATCACTTCGTTCAGGTCTTTTCATATTTTTTTCTGAATTCTCCATATTCATTCTTCTTTACCAAATAGTAGTAGTCCACTAAATTCTAATATCCCAATTTGTTTCACTTTTCCCAAATTTCTGAGCGTGTTTTGTCTCAGTTTTCTGTTATCACGAATAATGCTACTGTGAATATATTTGTACACATTTTGTGACTGCTGATGAGCTATATTGTTGTTTAATCTTTTCAGTCATGTCTGACTATATGTAACCCCATCTGGGTTTTCTTGGCAAAGATACTGGAGTGGTTTGCCATTTCCTTCTCTAGCTCATTTTACAGATGAGGAAACTGAGGCAAACAGGGTTAAATGACTTGCCCAGGGTCACACAGCTAGTTAGGCCAGATTTGAACTCAGATTCTTCTGATTCCAGGCCCAGCACTCTCTCCAGTGTAAATCCAGTAGTGGCATCACTGAGTCAAAGGATATTTTCAAACCAATACTAACTGCATTTTCTATGCCTAAAATTTCTAATGTGAAATTCAATACCATCTTTCTCATTTATATATTTTCCTCCCTTTATGCGTTTTTCCACTAAACTCCTTCCCTTTAAATATAATTTTAAATCATTTGTCTGTAGACTTCCCTGCCATCCATGTTCCTCATCTTCTACCTGTGGCAATACCTGTGAACCCTGCACAGCCTGCTTGATTTGTACAGTTGAAGGATGCCGAGTCTAAATATCTGGTACTAACATGTCTCCTCAAGGAAGCAAGCAGTCCGTTTCAAAGCACTGAGACAAGAAACTGGATTTGATCCATGAACTTCAAAGCACTAAGTTGTTCTCCTGAGGGCTACAAAGCCCCCATCACTGGTTAACCTCCAAGAATCCTCTGCACCTTTCTGGGTTTTGTGTATTCTCTCCTTAGTGACTTTCAAGTGTTCTTTGACTCTCTTGTTAATTTTCAAAGAAAACTCATTTCATTTCTTGGCATGGCTAATACAGTTTTTGGTGTTGTTCATTCATGTGAGTGTTATCCTTGTGAGTATTTTTATAAAGTCCCATTGGGTCTCAGGTGAATTTTCCAAATTTCTGCCCAGATTTCAAAAATATGATTTGCTCAATGACTGAGATTGCTCTTTCTGAATGAGTACAAGCAAGAGAGAAAAATTCAACAGTAAACATTTACTAAGAGTAAATGTCCAAAGTCCAAATGTCCACAATGTCCAAAAAGTGTCCAAAGCACTTTGATAAGTATTGAAAATACAGAGACAAAAATGAACCAGTCTTGTCCTCAAGGATTTCACATTCTACTGGAGAGATAGCTCTCTCTCTCTCTCTCTCTCTCTCTCTCTCTCTCTCTCTTCCACCTCCATTAACAAACACATAATAATTGTTTTGAGAAGATCGGTTTGATATAGAGGAACAAATGCCAGATTTCTGAATGGGAGCTAAAAGTCCAGATTTGTGATTTATTCCATATAAGAAACTTTTGGTATGGAAAATACCTCTACTAATATGGATCACTAATTTATCTATAACTTATAATTTTATAGAGATTCCTGGAGCACTGACAGGACAATTGATTTACTCAGGATTGTACAGTTTGTATATGTCAGAGACAGGACTTCAGGTCTTCTTGACTTCAAGGTTGGAACTCTCTTGTCATAGTCAGCATGTTCATACCTTTCTGAACCTGAGTGTTTGAAGGTAACCTGTTACCTTTGATCTTCTGAATGAGTTTCAGTCACGAATAGCTCCTTGCAGTTGCTGACAATGAAAATATTAGAAATAGCCTTTTGTTCAGTGTAAGATATGATTCTTCCCCTCTCAGAAGCCATCCTAGACCTCAGGAGCAGAGGTTGGTGTTACATTGCCAGTAGTTTGTACTGTCTTTGAACATCCCATTTCCTTACTGGTAGAAATTTTCTACTACCAAAGCACTACCAAGCCTTGAGTTTGGAGTTCTTTTTTTTCACAGCTGGAAAACTAAGTAGTAAAATACAGTTTTTTTTTTCCAAAAATGCCCCATAGGGGGGGCTATGTGCCACAGTGAATAGAGCACCAGCCCTGGAGCCATGAGGACCTGAATTTGGATCCTGCCTCAGACACTTAACACAAAAAATAGCCATGTGTCCTTAAGCAAGTCACTTAACCCCAATTGCTCTCCAAAAAGCAAAAAAAAAAAAAGTGCTCCATCAATTGCTTCAGTGCTTAAAGCCAAAATGAAGGGGAAAATTTCCATTATCAATCATACTAGTTTTATGGTTTGAAATAATAAATAATATGTCCTTTGAAAGACTTGAAATATCACAATGTAAAATTAATTAATTAATGTATATATGTATGCATGTATTAATAAAAAGTAATTATTTAAAATGTGCTGTGTGCCAGGTATCATACTGAACATTGTGGTTACAAATACAAAAAGTTTAAAAGTCTCTCCACTTAAATAATTTGCATTTTAATAAGGGAAGACAAAACATTTGGGGGAATGGTGACCAGAGAGGAATGATTCTGACTGGGATGGCACAGGAATGGTGAGTAGAGTCACAGGAAAAATTGATAGGTCCTTTTTAGGAATGGTAGCATTGATTTGATTACTGTTCCAAGAAATTAGAGAAGAAGGGCAAGGGGAAGGGGAAGGGGGAGACCTCATAAAATGAAGATGATTAGAGAACAGTATAGAATGATGGGTCTGGGCCAGGCTAGTTATGGAGAACTCCTACTAATCAGGAGCACAGCACCCCAGGGCAAAACCTGGAATGGAGTGCTCAGTCAAAGGCAAGGAGGAAAGGCATAAAGATATCCAGCATACTCTAACAGACTATCAGGAGAGATAATATTTTTTCACAACAATGTATTAAGTTTTTGAGAATAGCTAGATTAAAAAAAGAAAACCCAAAGCAACTGCTTGTAAGTGCGTGATTCAAATACAGGTTTTCCTGACTCAAACTCCACTATACTGCTTTGCCTACTATCTTTATTACAAAAGGTAAAATACCATAACATTAGGTTACAATGATTAGTTCATTTAAACCATTCATCTGTAGGGAGTTTATTCTAACTGAAAGGTTATGAGTTCAGACATAATCACACCAATCCATTACTTAGGAAAATTTCTAACATTTAGGTAGAAGTTGAGATCTCTACTTAATTTTATACTTGATGTATCTCTAGTTAAACTCTGGCTTCTTTGTGGATGAGACAAAATTAAATTTACTGGAAATGTTTGGGTAGTGAAACAATAGATTATATTATAGTGTGTGAATATATAAATACTGAGAAGAGATGCTAGATAAAGAATCAACCTTTTTTTTTTTTTTGGTACTTTTTTTCTTGGAAATCTTCCCTTTGATTCTCTCTTTGCTCTGTTTTGGATACAGACCTTATAGTGGTATTGCTGGGTCAAAGAGTATACAGTTTTATAGACCTTTGGGTATTCTCTAGAATGGTTGGACCAATTCACAACTCTAGCAACAATACATTAGTGCCCCTATTTTTCCACATCCCCTCCAACACTTGTCATTTTCCTTTCCTGTCATGTTAATCAACCTTATATGTATAT